>JAMRYI010001111.1:0-44495 GCA_029231635.1 Ditylenchus weischeri | reverse complement strand
AAAACTCTTAAAAGATAAATTCTGTTAGTTATTTTTTTAGGACTCTAACACTGCTTTGGTATGTGTGTTTGATGCAGTTTCAATGAATTTTTTAAATTTGTTTTTTAGATATCTGTCTTTCTGTTGCTCATTCTATTAATTATTTTGAGTGGGGCTGTATGGAAACTGCAGCTCCATAAACGACTCTTCAGGGCCAACTATGATACTGTTGCTGGGGGTTAGATTGTGACCATTAGCTTACTCTACTATTTTTCGATGTTTAATGAGGAGTAAAATATACCGTATTCCCCTCTAAAGCCCAGGGGCGTTTATTTTTGCGTCTATCAGAGCAGAGGCGTCTATCAGAGGAAATACAGTAGTAATAATAAAATTAAAACTGAGAGTATAACACATATTTGTAAAAAACTAAATGATTGTTAGTGGTTGTGAATTTCTACAATATTATTTTTTATACTAAAAGAGTCATACCAGTGCACACGGGAAATTTCAAATTTTAAAAATATGTGACTATTACAGGGATGGCACCTGTCCTTATTAATAAGATTTGTCCTTATTTTGGGACTCCTAATCTTATTTTTTTTTAACATTTTACGTTCAAATAAAAAAATTTTTTTTTCCTAATATTGCTGAAATTCAAAATTTCTAATTTTGAATTCCAAAAAAGTTCGATAAAAAAAGCATTATACTGGTCCCGTCTTCTTTGAATTTAAAATTTCTAGTGCAACATACATGCCTCTTTAACAAAATTGTTTAAAAAAGATTTTTAGGCCTGTTTACAGAGACAGCTAGACTATTGGCCAGCGACAGATTGCGACAATTCAAATTGCGAAGTTACTTAATCCGAATCGAAATCGGATCACTTGAATCAAATTCCGACAAAATTCTCTATTTGAATTTTGAATTTCCTTCATAAATTCTTGTCGTGAAATGAATTGTCGCAATTCAAACTGTCGCAATTTAATTTTGTCGCAATTTGAATTTGTCGCAATCTGTCGTTGGCCAGACTATTGTGTACTTGTCTCGTGGATTTTAAAGCAATAAAATTTTTGAAAGTTTTCTTTAAAATATGTTCAACCCTTATACTACGGCAAGGATTTTTACAGCAGAACAAACTTTGTGTTTTTTTCTCAATAAACTGCAAACAATAACCTTTTGATATTTATCTTCATGTGTCAATTTTTCGTGCTTTTCCCATCTGTATATTCGAATTTCCATTCTTTAACCAAAAGAAGTAGATTTGAAGGCCTTTAACTCGTCCTCTACCGGTTGAAACTTCTCGGTTCTTTTTAAATGCGGTTTTTCATACTGACATTTCTTTATAATGAATACAGCTTGACGTGTTTAAGGTGATGAAGTGACTTAAAGGGGTGGTGCCTGTTACAGGAAGCCTGGGAATTAAAAATTTTCCTAATCATTAAACTTTGTGGGATTTTAACTTGGTTTCTAACAAAACGAGGCCTAGAATTAAATTCTGAATTAGAATTATTGTTTGTTGTTTTGTTAGAAACCAAGTTGAAAATCCCTACAGAAGTTCAATGATTAGGAAATTTTTTGAATTCCGGGCACCACCTCTTATTAGCGTGGGCATGCCCTTTAATGACCTGAAGGGGCTTTCGACTAGATTTTCGACAAAAGTGCGTAATCTCCTAACAGTCCTAATTAATTATCTCCAGACTGGATCTATGACTCTAATATAGTAAAATGACCGTCGTGATCTGTTCTTTCAAATGAGTGTATGAGAGCTGCAATATGTTTGCAAAAAGTTGATTACCAATGTCCAACGCAACAAAACCACCATTTTCTCACTAGTCAAATTTCCAATCAAAGGTGTTCAAAACATGTCATAGTTTAACACTCGCATGAGTGTATGAAGCTGCCGAGGTTCCCTTTTTTGAAGAGGTGTATTTTGAATAACATATCCTAGGAGGTAATGCCAAGTAGGTGGCTCCAACAACATTCCTAACATCAATTCTCTCCGTTGAATGTGTCAAAAATCTCATGTGGGGGTTATTTCTGGAAAAAGCTTCATAAATGTTTAAAAAATGGTGTTTCAGTGATATAGAAAACTGAGGCCCTGTGGTTTTGGCGAGATCTTTTTTGTATTCGAAAGAGCTGCTCTGCGCCGAGCGATTGGTACCAAATTTTGATTTTTGTCATGATTCTGTTGATCAGCTACGGTTTGTTTAAAAATGTGTCTTTTTAGATGTCTTTTTCGCCTCAGCAACGATCTCAGTGCGTAGAATGGTTTATCGAAGAGGGCAAGAGCGTATCCAGCTTCCAGCAGAGATATCGACGTAAACAGAGAGCCAATCAAGCCGATCATCGAGTAACAGCTCCGGATGCAAAATAAATCAAGAAGTGGTACGCAAAATTCAAGGAGGGCGATTTGAAGAACAAGAAACGAATTGGAAGCAAGGTTATTTTTTTGGTGTTTCGAATAAAGTGTTATAAGCATGTTTGGTACCAATCGCTCGGCGCAGAGCAGCTCTTTCGAATAAAAAAAAGATCTCGCCGAAAAACCATGAATTCAAAAAGTTATGGCGAAAACAAACTAGGGAGATTATAAAAGACCACCCTGTAAACCCACACCTTCTATTAAACTGACACTCTCTAATAAACCCACACTCTAGAGGGAGGTTGAAAAATAAACCCACATGTGGGCCATTTAGAGAGAATACGGTAGGCGATTCTCTGTTTGAATTTCAACATTGGCATTCATTCACGCATTTTTTTTAAATTGTATAAGCTATTTCTTGAAATCATGGTCTTGAATAAAGTAGACAGAAATCTTTTTTAATTCTGCTTATTTGAGTGATAATGTCGGGCAAACGCAAAACAAACGAAAGCCGCATACCAGTTGTAGAAAAGCTTTACAGGTTTGCCAGATAAAATTTACTCGAAGATGACTTCTATTAAAAAACTTTAAGGCAAAATCAGGAGTCTTATTTTGAAGCTGGAGGATTCGATGCTGGCGATGATGAATACGAAGAAAAAAGAGAAAAAATTGCTGAGGCTGCGCAAAAGAGTGATTCATAATTTTTATTTTGAAATCCACGTCTTTATTATTCAGAGCGAGACCTTCCATTTGAAAAACTTGAAACTCCTGATAGTTGCTCGGAGTGTCAGAAGCCTCTTTATGATTCTTGGCTTTGGGAAAAATTCAGTTTTGCTGTATGTGATTCCTGCAGGTAACAAAAAATTGCTATGAGTAACAACATATAATTGTTCATTTAGAGACGACAAAGACAAGCATAAATTGATCGCTAGAACGGAGGCTAAGGTGTAATATGACCATTGAATTTCCTTATGTGTATTATTGTTTAGACGAAGTTCCTGTTGAAAGATTGCGACTTCGACCTCAGGTATAGACTCATATCACCGTCTCCTTGTCTTAACTACATTATTTTTCAGGAAACCAGTCTTGCGATTTATTTCCAAGAAAAATCCTCACGTAGAGCTTAATTTTTCAGATTGCTTCTAAACGTTATTTTGCTTTTAGAACCCTAGATACGGAGACATGAAACTGTATTTGCAGATACAGGTCATACCTCAATTAACTGTATCTTAACACCTTTCATTAATTTTAGTTCTTAGGTGGAAAAGCGGGCTCTTGAACTATTTGGATCTTGGGAGAAATTGGAAGAAGCACGTGAACAGAGAGTAAAGAACCGTGAGGTCGTATCTGAAAAAAAATTCGAAAAGAAAATTAAACAGATGCGTAGAGATGTGAGACTTACGTAATGTATAATATAACAATCAATTAATTTTTAGTTACGGGGAGACCCTTTCATGAAATTGAAAGGTGATGCAACACATGAGCATGAGTTCAGTGAAGAAACTTACGACAAGAAGAAAGACGTTTACTTGAAGACTTGCAAAACGTGCAACCATTGTGTGAGCTATGAGAAAATGTAGATTGAAAGAACCGTTCTGGTTGTATAACTTTTTATAATGAATTTTCTCGAATGAATTGTTATAATCAATTGATGCTTACTCAGTCATGCTTTGATTTTTTGCATCTTGCTTTTTAGCGGCTTAGTTTCACTATCTATTGTTGCTTTGCTCCTGGTGTTTTCCCATGGTTTCACGTTAATAATTTAGCTACAATGGAAGCCTCAAATTTCACCGTTGATGAATTTGAAATAGATTTTGCTAATGTTACATCGAAGAATTTTAAAAATTGCAACGGAAGTGATAAAGAAAGAAGTGTTTCTTTAATAGATTGTGCGCATGACATGCCTCTGGAGCAAGAAAGGATCACATCGCCATTGCCGAAAGTCGCATCAATTAAAGAATTGTCGACTACTGTTACAAGAAAGATTTGTACTGGACAAGTTGTGATAAGGTTTTCATGAAATTCATATTTTCGGTGATTTTACCTCTGAATGAATTTAGCTTGGCTGGAGCATGTCGTGAGCTTATAGGTAGATACAGTCGCGTTTCGATTTTACTCCATCCCGGGCTTGCGGCACTCATAATTTTACTACACCATGAAGCTGATTTGTACCCTCAATTTAATTCGTATCATACCGCTAATTTTAGTGCCTTCTGTTTTAAAAAGTAGAGGGTGTCCCAAGAAATTTGATACACTTTGAAAAGCCATAACTTTTTTTCTGGGTCGGATTCCGTAAATCTGTGAACACAGATCGACTCAGAATTGCGTGACAATTTTTGGTGTATCACACGAAAAAATCCGACCAAAATTTCGAAAATTAGCCTTGGTCCCCTATGGTGTTAAAAATGACCAACATTTTCAAATTCCCGCCTTCCCAATAACCGAATTGTCGGAAGGCGGGAATTTGAAAAATGTCGGTCATTTTTCACACCATAGGGGGGACCAAGGCTAATTTTCGAAATTTTGGTCGGATTTTTTTTTCGCGTGTGATACACCAAAAAAATTGTCACGCAATTCTGATTCGATCTGTGTTTACAGATTTACGGAATCCGACCCAGAAAAAAAGTTATGGCTTTTCAAAGTGTATCAAATTTCTTGGGACACCCTGTATTATTGTGATCGTACCGGAGGTGCTGTAAGATCGATGCTCGAATGCACCCTCAATCTTTTCTCCTCTATTGCAACTAGCTGTATTTCAGACAATTCTTTGGACGCTGGTGCAACAAATATCGGTCTTTTACCTGATCTTGTAAATACATTTAAAAAACACATATTCAGAAATCAGAGTGAAAGAAAATGGGGTTGACTCAATAGAGGTAATTGACAATGGCTGTGGCATCGAAAAATCAAACTTCGATCTTCTATGTGAGTAATCATCAATGATCCACTTGTTTTGACAGCCGCTTTAATTAAGGCAAGGCTCACAGCACTTCAAAGCTTTCCACCATTAGCGATTTCAACAGCTTGTCTACGTTTGGATTCAGAGGGGAAGCTTTAAACGCTCTAGCTGCTTTGAGGTATATATCTTACCAAGTTTCACTGTATTTCATTTTATAGTGACTTATCGATTACTACGCGTGACTCTAATTCAAAAGTTGGAACAAGATTAATCTTTGATAAGAATGGTACAATATTGAAGCAAGAAAATTGTCCAAGACAGGTTTCATATTGATTCAAATTTAAAATATTAGTGAAGTAAAATGTTAATCTTTTTAGGTTGGAACATCTGTAATAATCGCTAACCTTTTTCACACAATTCCTGTTCGACGCCAAGAGTTTCAGGTTAGTTTGCGGTTGTGCAATTAAATTAATTAAGTTTTCAGCGAAATTCGAAAAGAGAGTTTATGAAGGTAGTACACCCTTTAAAACTTTTGATATTAATGTGATAGAGTTTGTTAGATGCTCAACTGTGTACAGTCCTTTGCACTTTCTCGTGGGTGCCGCTTCAGTTGCTCAAATTTCGCAAATGGGTAAGACTTTTTGTTTTTGTTTTCGATGTTTCTATTTCAAATTTAGGAAGTTAAACCAAGTTCTTGCGTCCACAGGAAGCGCTACTCTGAAAGAGGTCTTAATAAATATTGTCGTTAATTTGAAGACCAATTAATTTTCAGACGATATCAAACTTGTTTGGAAGCAAAGTTGAGAAGGGTGACATCCTTGAAATCAAGGAAGCTATGCCATCAGAAGAAATAAGCTCGCTCTATGGTGTAAAAAAAAGTGAGGAGCATATTTTTCACAAAATTGGGTTGGAAAATTGCCTCCTGCTGGATTTTTTTAATATTCGTTACTTAGAATTTTTGGTATGATTAGTTCTTGCAACTTCGGTCACGGCAGAAGCGCTCCTGATCGACAGTTTATTTATGTAAATAAGAGACCAGTGGACATGCCAAAGCTCAATCGTAATTGTTTCGCAGGTTTCAAAATACTTGTAATTATTGTCTTAGGAATAACGAATGAAGTGTATTCCTCTTTCAACAGGGGTCGTTACTGCATGCTAGTCCTGTTTGTAACGGTGGATCCAGGTGATGCATGTATATATTCTGCTAAACTTAACTGGTCCTTCAGCATCTATCGATGTCAATATCAGCCCGGACAAACGAACGGTCTTTTTCCAACATGAAAAAGAGTTGTTTGGTAAGCTGTTTGCCAAAAAGTAGAGCTTTTGCAGTCGCATTGGCTATAAATAATCTTGAGCGAAGGTCCACTCATTAACTTACAGCTAAATATCGTGCTTCTTTGTTAGTGACGTTCTCAAAAGTTTCTGGTAATTGTCCGATGTCAAACGTAACGCCGACTCTTGACACTAATCGCGCCCGTGAGGCGACGAAGATTTTACCCCAAACCCAATTGAGTGATGATGAACTTTTGGAAATGGATGATACTGCTTCAGTGAGCTCTCCTCTCGTAACTCCAACATCTAGATTGCCTGGTAATACTTTACCCATCTTTTTATCTGACCACTTTATCTTTTTAGAATCTCCTGCTTCTTCGTTTCAGTTCGACAACCATCCACTTCGTTCAGTGACATCCGTTTTTTCTGGCACTCGAAAAAGATCAAGGGAGATGTCAAATATTCACAATAGCCCTGCTTTTCGTCTGACTGATGGAAACCAATCTAAGCGTCGGGATAATCATAGCGTCATTGATGATTTTAGCCACCGCAAATTCGCTGCTGATGATGGAATAAAACTACTTGTTTCAAAAGATAGTAGTTTGAAAACTTTGGATGACTTCCTTTTCTATCCTGTTTCTGGAAAATATCCCAGTATTGCATTTTCTCCGTCAAAAAAAGCCTGTCATAGAGAGCAAGTAGTCGAAGAAAACAATCAACCATTGTTAAGCTCTAGAAACAGTGGAAATGTAAGTTTTGTTGATGCTTTCCTGAAGGGAGAGGCTAATTTGCATGATTAGAGATTTCCTTGAGGCGTGGCTTGGCGGATAAACATTAGTGCATGCTAATTTGGACGCTTGAATGGTTCGAAATTCTTATGCAGCCGTGTTGAGTGTCATTTTGAAGTTCATAAATCTTTTCCTTCAATCGAAAAAACGGGGAAAGCCGTATATCTGTGCTTCAAAATGACTCTAGACTTGACTATATAAACGTGCGAAGGAGTCGTGAATCGAAGGGGTGCGGACCTTCGAAGAGTATAAAGGAGCATGCACAAACGTTTAATCATTGTGCTATGCTTCAAATAACTTTCTAGTCATGCAAGTTGCGGCTACTTTTTTGTATTTTTTAAGTTAAAAGTTGAATTTTTAGGATCTCGTGGACGGTAACGCCACTTCTTGCTACTTTTCTGCTACTACGACTCTTCCAACCCCGAATGATCAAGTGGTGATGCGACCTCAACAAAGTCTTGTGGTTAATATGAACTGTATTTTTTCTTCGCAGCAAATGTTTGCCATTTTTGAGATGTAATTTTAGTACTTCAACATTTTCTAAGGAAGAAGCGCTGTGCTAGGAGGTCTGTCAAAGAACTCTCAGATGGATTAGATGTTCAAAAGTCCAGCGACATGACTGATGAAAATCAATCAGAAGAAGTGGCTGAGCGGCACCTGTCTATTATGTTAGAGTAAGTTTATGAAAAAATGGTACTTTATAAATCTCCGTTTTCAGCAAAGATGCTTTTGCAGTAATGGAGGTCGTTGGCCAATTTAACAACTCCTTTATTATTACTCGGTTTGCAACTTTTGCCATGTTTGACTGTGTGCTAATTTTGCTGTATGTTCAGGCTTAGAGATCAAATGTTTATGATTGACCAGCATGCTAGTGATGAGAAATACAATTTTGAGAAGCTGCAGAAAACTTCTCGGGTGACTACACAAAAACTGATTCAGTGAGTTGTGAAGAGCTCAGTTATTAATCTGTAATTTTGGAATTCAGACCGCAAATGCTTCAACTTGGCGCCGTGCAGGAGAGGTTATAAATTGATGAAGTTCTTTAGCTATTTTCAGTTATTTATTTTCTAGCGTTTTGTTTGACAATCTTGACGTCTTGCGTGGAAACGGTTTTGATTTTACATTTGATGACCAAGGTTAGTGTAGAAAAACTGTCTGGACTATGTCTTTTATTTAGAGCCAATTGGAAACAGAATCTCCCTAGCATCAGTCCCTGTTGTTCAAGGTTGCGACTTCAATTCAGACGGTAAGCTGAGAGAAAGCTTTTTGAAATGATGTGTTAAAATTTTAGATATTGACGAAATTCTTGCGTTTCTGATGGAATTCCCCGGATGTTTTTATCGCCCGACAAAACTACGCAATATTTTTGCTTCAAAGGGTATTTTTTATTTTTCCGTAAAGTCCCAGTTGTAAAATGTTATTGTGTATTTATCTTCTTGAAATAGAATCTAATATCTTTTTTAAACTACTTTAGGAAACATACTTTTAGCTTGTCGGCGCTCAGTCATGTTCGGTAAGGCGCTTACTGCCCAAAAAATGGAGATGATTGTAAAAGCGATGGGAACGTAAGGCTATTTTTATTTCCGACCCCTACTCATTAAATATTTAGAATGCATTCTCCTTGGAACTGCCCTCATGGTTTGTTGTTTTTCTTTTTATAAAAAAAAAACACAAAACAAAAGCTTAGGCCGGCCAACTATCCGTCACTTGTGCAGCATGAATATTGAAGGTGATTTCACTTAGTTCGAAAATTCTCGTATAATAGTTTTGTGAAAGATATCGGTCAGCTTGTATGTATGTTACCGTATAATAAATAAGATGAGTTGCACCCGATGTGTAGTAAATTATCTTGTAGTATCTTGTAATTATCTGTAGATGCATAAGTTACGACTTTGATTTATAGAGACGGTGCTCTTTCGTCTCACACTGCACTCTTTTGAGTTAAAAAAAAAAAGTTTCAACGATGAAAAAGATAACAAGGTAGCCCGTAAAAATCTGAGAAATACTAAAAAATTTGCTGTCGCTGTTGTCCCATCGATTTCCCAAAGAACATCGATGACACTAGTTAAGCTACCTGTGAGCTCTTTGATAAAAAAAACACAAAAATGTGCATAAAAACATTATAAACAAGGGACCACAGGCACCTATCGGCGCCTCTATAGTAAAGTACAGTACAGTTATTTGTATAGTACAGTTATTTCGAAATTTCAATGACGGGTTATGACTTCATTCATAAAAATAGGTATATCCCCTATTAGAACTCATTTTTTTCGCCTGTTCTTTTTTTAAACGAAAGCTGACATTCTGGGGAACACGATGGTATTAGCGACAAAAGTGATTTCGCTATCTACGACCCGTTCTGGCCTTCGAAGTGAAAAAGCGTTAACCACCCACCCACCCACACATGCCAAATACTATATAAGATACCGTATTTTCTTTGGGGATAGGCCAGTTCGCGATAAAGCCAGTTTGCGATTCTTTTTTTGCACGGCCAGGTCGCGATGCTTTTTCAAAAAATCATTATAATGTTCGTCTCGCCACGAAAACGACACTTCTGTGTCTCTTTCGTTGTTCTTAATTTTTTTTTTGCAATCAGAACATGCTTTTTATCTGCTATTATGTCTTGCTAATCCTGTGTATGCAATTGTTACATAGCCACTGAATCGTTAAAAATTTGAGATGAAGGAACATACCCAATAGTGAAATTTATCGGGCGGCGGTAAATTGACCCGAGGTAAAATTGACCCGCGGGGTTCTGCGGGGCCCAGATGCAATAGGTATAGCTGCGATGGTCTGCTTGGAGGGACTACGTGTGTGTGTGTGGGGCAGTAAAGGAGTCACCTGCTGACTTTATTCAGCTCAAACTAGGGTAATTAAACCAACATTATACACGAAATAAAATATTTGCACGAATGGAAATCTATCTTCCATAGGGGTTATATAGGGTTAAACGCTTAAGGCCACCAAACCCCAGGCTTGGAAAGTGAATAATTTTGTGACATCACTTGCGTCGAAGACGCTCCCCACCGAGGAGAAGTGGTTGCTTGGCTTGCTTGAGGTATTGCTTTGGCCAGATGGAGTGCTTCCCAGGCCGTGATTTTTTTTGTCTGGTCTATTCATCTGCAGCCAACTTTCTTTTTGCTTTTTGTAGACTGCTGGCCAGGTCATGGGTGAGTAGGCTGTTCCCTTCTATGCTACTAGGCTGTCCTCTCTGTGCTTTTCTGTAAGCTGGAGTGCTCTTCGCTGGGCAGACGTGCCGGTTCCTTTTGCTTCTCTAACTGCTGGACCTGTTTCTTTGACTAGTAGACCAGGAAGTTGCAGGTTGGTCTCCTGCCAAGATCGCCATGTCGCAAGCGGCCGCGGCCACCAGCTCGTGAATTTGAAAAAGGGGAATGGAGGGGATACTTGATCCCACTCCCTTTGGATCCGCAAGGAATCGCCTTAACCAATAGGCCACCAAACCCCAGGCTGGGAAAGTGAAGAATTTTGTAGACATCACTTGCGTCGAAGACGCAACACACCACCACCACCACCACATTATTACTGTTCTTTGTCACTCTTCAGCTTGTTTTTTATATAACTTAACGAAAAGCACAATCTATATGCCAAGAAAGATCAACAGGAACGATAAAAACGGGACGGGCATTCAACAATCTCTGTAACAACGTGAAAGCTAGTCAAAAAGATAACAAACTAGCGAGTTGAATCCAAATTCTGCTAAATTTTCAAAAAGCCGGGTAATAATGTGCTGAATCGTCAAAATGCTGAAAAAAAATGTGCTGAATCGTCAAAAAATTAAAACCAAATATGCTGAATTGTCTTGTGAAGAATTCCGATGTCTTGAACTGTCAAAAGTTCGAATTGTCAATGAGTTCAACCATCATAAGCTCAATTGTCAAAAGATGAATTGTCTGCTTGCAGAATTCCAATGTTAACAATCTGAGGGTACACGACAAAATTCTCCCGCGACAAAATTCTCCCTACGACAAAATTCTCCCGCGACAAAATTCTACCGGACACTATTCTCCCGGACATTATTCTCCCGCGACAAAATTCTCCCTACGACAAAATTCTCCCGCGACAAAATTCTACCGTATCTTGCTGTTCCACATCGTGTATTGACTTTGTCCAATTTTTATACCTATTCATATGTCAATCATCTATCTCTTTGATAAAAGACATGAATGGATTTGTACTCAATTGGGTTTAGTTATTTATTGGGGCAAAAACATTAAGTGTTTACGAATGAATGGTAGGTAGACAGGGCTCTAAGGTTTGGGTTTAATAGTATCTACAAGACCGTGCCGGTGAAAACCTAGGAATTTGTCGTACTATGTCACGACTTTGATTAAAAATTAACAATACACCCCAGAGATCACTTTTTTATTCGGAAATCAACATAACAGTATAACATAATCGAGAAAAAATAATTGACCTATCATACGTTGGTCTCATCAATCTCATTTTGTTCAGACAAAACTCCATCAAGGATTTCTTTTGCGATTCTTCTTCGAATTTCTTCCAGTTGGTTTTGCTCAAACTCGGAGCGCACTTCACGCGACACGGATTCCGCGAATAGACAGACAAATACGCCACAATCATAGCTATTGCTTTGCTGAGGGATCGTCTTAAAAAAGAGCGCGTCAAAAATTAAAAAAATTATGCGAAAATACTTTGTCGTTGAAACCTAACCAATTGACTGGATCAATTGCTTCGTGTCCCCTTCGCATAGATTCCTGCTGCAAGTATTGCCTACAAAATTCAATGATAAAAAGTAAGTAAATAAGATCCTACTTGATTAAGGAGAGACACTTGTGACCATCACCAAGGAGAGAATCGTAGTATATCAGCCTTTGTTTCTTTATTTTGACTGCCTAAAGGAAACATTCTGTTTTTAAGTTATTTTTGACGAAAAATTTGCCATACCACGAGAGCCCAATGACCAGGAAGATAAATTGGAACTAGAAGAATATCGTGTTTGAAGATATCTTCGTGTCTTGTCCATCCGAGAACTGATCCTACACCACTCAAAGAAAGTTTGACGTAAAACTTTGTGTCGAAAGCGACGACCTTAAAATATTAGAGTCTAGTTAACCAATTGAATAGAAATAATACCTTTGGTAAGTGGAGATTCTGTTTTGATCTATAGGCGATTAACTGCAGGTAGTAGTCAATGATGTTATCATTGATAAGTTTCCCAGGCTCTAGCCGACACATGTCCTCGTCTGTTAATTCAATAGAAAACCTACTGACTACCACTTTGGCGCTGTCATCTTTTTTGATTCCATTCAGATAAGCTGAAAAAAACTTTACCGAGTCAACAACAGCAAAAAGTTTACCCGCTGCCTCGTTATCTTCGAGATCTTCTTGGTCATTGTTAATAGTTTCTGTGCCCGGAATGATGTAAGGTCCTTGTGCCATGCGGAAATTAGAAGCGATTCCTGAGAGGTAGTCCATTGGCACGATTTGTTGCCACTTTTCCACTGCTTTTGTGACAAGTGCTTTCATTCTCATGTTGCCATCCGATACTTTCGACGCTTGATTGGTGGATCATGCCCAACGACCATTTCATAAAATACTTCATCAATACCTCTTGGACCGTCTAAATAGATATTGAGTAAATCCGTGGGCTATTGAGATTTCAAATAGACGATAACCGGTCATATGTGGATCAGAGAGAGTCATCGAATTCATAGAAGAATAATAAAAGCCATGTTTTACAGGGGACATCCTTTACCTTTTTCACTATCAAGGATGCACACAAGGCTCGAGATTTAATTGAGGTTTTGAAAGAAGCAAACCAGGTGGTTCCTGAACAGTTGATGCGGTTTGTGGGTGGAAGCACCGTACCTTATTTTGGATCGTCTTTCCCCCGCTCTGGCTTCCGAGAATTGCAGCGGGACTATAGCGCGGACAGCAGATGTTCATCAGGAAGAAGATCGAATTAGTAGAGAAACCGTTGCTAGTGTTATTGCATATCCAAGATTTATTTGTGTTCTGAAATCGTCTAATAAATGATGTATTCCACCATAATTAGGTACTAAAAGGCGCCGCTGCATCGATGGCGCATCACCCGCCTTGAAATATAAAAAACTAATAATAGGTGGACTAAATGTTAGTGCCTCCTTGTGGCACTTCGTTGGTGCCGAACATTCAATGCAACATGCTTAGTTGGATATGAATGCTGGTGCCGCTTCGCAGCGCTTAATTAGCGCCGAACAATGAATAGTGAACAGCCTTAGTTAACTATAAATGTTAGTGCTACTTCGATTCACTTCACTCGCTGGTTGTTCGGTACAATCTGGATGATAGTTCGGATGCATCCTTGTGGTTCGAGTACCCGGCGGTGGTTCGGGTGTATTCTTGCTCTTAAAAAGAGTTTTTTGTGAAAAAAATTTAAAATTTTCTATATTTATTGTTGAAACTAAACATTCTGAAACCGGTTATGTGCTCAGCAGGGTTAATTTGCCTGAAAAGATCTCTACCAGCTACCACCAGGATTTGAACCTGTGACACTGAAAATACTTCTTGGTCCTCCCTGTGGTTTTGTCGAAAAGCTACTTTTTAACCGATCCCTGGCTAATTTTTTTTTGATAAGCAAACCTGTGATTCTGATGTCGGATTCGTGCTCAGCGCAGTCGATTTACTATTGTTAAAAATAATAATTCACAGTTAATTTTTAATTTCCTCGCGAGACCACAAACAGTTTAATTTAAATTCATTTAAAATTCTCCGAATTTTTCGATTCTGACCACCTCAATGGAAATGGGGAGATCTCCAGGTTCCGGTCCTTATATCGACCCGTTTTTTTTATTCGACGCGCCAGGACGTCTTCTTTGAAACACGAAACATTTCCGCCGCCGAAACCCCGGAAAAAATCCAAAAACAAATTTCAAAAAAACACTTTGACTAAAAAATTTATATTTGGGTCAAATATACAGGGTGGCGCATGAAATTCGCGTGATTTCAAACCGTCATAACTTTCTGTCCTGACGCGATTCCGAAATTCTGTTTTCGCAGAACATCTTAAAATTACGGGCGCTGTCACTTGGCATCAAAACAGGAGAAAAAAATTTTTCGACAATTTTTGACTTTTTTGCCTTGGTTCCCCCTTTGGTTCAAAATTAGATTTTTGACATGTAAAAAATTTTATTTTGTTCTGCAAAAACAGAATTTCGGAATCGCGTCAGGACAGAAAGTTCTGACGGTTTGAAATCAGGCGAATTTCTTGCCCCACCCTGTATTTGGATCAAAAAAAGTTTTTGTTTCAAAATAAAATAATTTTTTTTTTAAAATTGTTTAGAGGATTTTTTTTTAGCACAAATCAGAAATTCTAACGCCAGATTCGTGCTCAGCAAAAAAATCACTACCAGCTACCACCATGAAAAACATGCCTTGACAACAAATTTTTGTTTTGGCGAAAAAACAATTTTTGATAAAAAAATTTACTTAGCAAACTCATGATTCCAACGCCGAATTTATGCTCAGCATGCTTTATTTACTTAAGAAGCGACTCTTTAAACTACAGGGTGTCTCAGAATTACGCGGCCATTATTTTTTGTTGAAAAAAATACGTGTTTTTCAAAGAAATATTCTGGGTAAAAACATGTACTAATTTTTTCTGTATGTCAGTTTTTTTTAACAGTTGTCTACTCACTGTCTTCCTGCTTTGTCATTATTCTCTAATAATTTTCAAATTTAGATGCGTCCTATTAAAAAAGAAAAAGATCAGTGGCCGCCTCGATCACCAGATTTGAATCCTCTTGATTATTGCATTTGGTCAGTTCTGGAAGCAGATGTCTGTCGAGCACCTCATCTAACTGTCGAATCTTTGAAAAAATCTCTGCTCACTGCGTGGGAGAGCTTGAATCAGAATATGATCAACCAATGTATTGATGACTTTCCGCGAAGAATTCATGCCTGTATTGCTGGTGGTGGAAGACATTTTGAGTAAATTCGTATGATCCTGTCCATTTGTTGTCCGAAAAGAATGAATAAACATAGTGCTACTCTTGAATTTCTGATTAAATCATAGTTTGTTGGAGATTTCCGAGAAGGATTCGGAAATCGACCGGGCAAAAGCCTACCTAGTCAAATTTTTTTTAGGTGGCCGCGTAATTTTGATATACCCTGTACAGCTCCTGCTCAAACTTTAAATTCCTCTCGAGACAACAAAAATATTATTTCAAATTTATTAAAATTTTACAATTTTCGATTCTGAGTATTTTCATAAAAGTGCCCGTGCCCACATCTTAAATCCTCATTTTAGAGTGTTCTTTTTTTAATCGACGCACAATGAGCAGGTGCACAACGTTTATTTCAAACGTTTTTAGAGTTCCGGCAAAACTGATGCTTAGGGCCAGAAGCTGGGGATCCGAGCGAGAAAGTTACGATCATTTTCGCAAGAGCAAGAAACCGAGAATATGAATATGAGCCGAAAAACAACGAAAAATATGTCAAACTTGGGAATGAGAAAAATTCTGGCAATATTACGACATTTTGGTCACGACATTTTGCTCATGTAATTCATTATTCGATTTTTGTAAGGTTTTTGTTTACCCATTTTTGAGCCCTAATATGGAATTTCAATTCTTTATTCAAAGCAATCTCAATTCTCACTTCGAAATTGTTACTTACCTTGGATGGGGTAAAAGCTGCGTTTTTTAGACAACCCTTGTATCAAAGACAACTTTCCGAGCAAAGCATGTGTTCACTTAATTTTACATTTGAAGCAAAGCAAGTGATATTTATGCCACAAGAACATACATGTTATAAACATAAAATTTCAGGATAGAATGCATAAGATTCAATAAGTAGTTCTTAAATTTGTAAAAGTTGGATAAAACTCAATTAGATAATGAATCTTTCTCAAACAATAACCGTAATGAAAAGGGTAGGCCAGCATAGCATCGGATAATTCTTGTGCCAGCAACTTGAGGTTCATCCACAAAACATACAATAATCTAATATATACAAACAGATACACAGTGATTATTATGTAGTGGTCATCACTGGCATGTAATTCCTAAGTGATTAAGCCTGACGTTTAATCGGTCTCAAGAATCTGTAACTTTCATTTATCAATTCTTAGTATTTGTAGCCCAATCTTACCGAAATGAGATTGTCGAGACCTAGTAAATATCCATCTTCGTGATTACCAAATTTCCATTCAGATCTGTGATCCAATGAAATGCCGTCTGGCACTTGTGTTGATTTTGCTACAATGGACGTCAATTGAAGTTGTACGAAAATTTACGAACTGTCCCCATTACTCACCAAAATCAATCATCCATGCACCTAAAAACAGCGGACTAAGAGTCTAGTAAACAAAAAAATTGTATTTGTATTCACCTGTCCTTGTATCATCATAAACAATCAATATACTGCTGCCAACCACCTAAATATTTCAATTATGTTTGCTGCGTAATTGCTGCTGCCTAACTGACTTCATGGTTCTGGAAAAAAGTAGACCGCTCAATGCCCTCCCTGATGGCTTTCAGTCTCTGGCAGAGTTGGACTCGAATGATTGGATGGCGCTCTCCAAAGAAGTGCAGCAAGGTTTCCAACACTTGATCTCGTGTCCTCACTTTTTTTGAAACTCTTTTGTAGTTTACCACCAGGCAGCTGAAGACAAGAATAAATATTAGTTTGCAAGTTTAACCCTTGAAAGAGAAGTTTTGTAATTTTGTTCTTTTAACACCACCTCGACCCCTCGAAAAATTGGAAATTGAGTGTTTGGGCTCAAACGAAAGCCCACGATGTGCTGAGCATGAAGCACCAAATTCGACCACTTTTTGTTGGCAATTCGCCGAGCTGTGGCCTCCCGAAGTTTGGTACTCAGAAAAACCAGTACATTTCTTAAAACAATTTATGCTCAGTGAAAATTTAATGATGCACACTCATTCAAAAGCCTATTCGACGCAGAATGTGTTGCTTTTTCTAAAGTTCTAGCTATACTCGGCGTAACACGAGTCGCGTAACACAATTTTTTTAGTGTTACGCGTAACAACTTTTTTTAGATGCGTAACAGAGTCGCGTAATAAGACTCGCGTAACACGAATTTGTTGCGTGACTCGTGTTACGCAACTCTGTCGCGCGTAACAGCCGCTTAGAGTCGCGTAACAGAATGCCGTAACATCATTTTTTAGTTACGCGTAACACCGAGTCGCATAACACCCACTTTTCGGCTTCTAGATTTACTTTTTTTCTCTTTTGACTTTATTAATTGTTAATCTGCTTTTCTTTAGCTTGACTCGTGAGTGTGTAGAAGTTTCTATAAATAGAAATTTTCGACCCTAGTATAGAAACCCCCCCAAACTTATGCCTTCTAAAACTTAAGTAAAGAGCACCCAAATATATGTTCCAGACCCCAGAAAAAGTGCGTAAAACACTTATTAGTCACAACTTCCATACGCTGGCCTACCCCTAAGCCTAAGGGCTAAGCCTAAACTTGTTGTTCCAAAGGGTAGTTTCAACGATTTTTAGAAGGTCTGATTTTGGGGGGGGAGGTATTATATACTAGCACCAAATTTTCCTATTTTGGAGGCATCTTTCCCAATCTTTCCCCAAACAGCATTGTTACGCAGGTTGAGTCACGTAACAACACCCTGTTACGTGACTTTCGTTTGCTAATCCTTCAAATTTTCTGTCAAATACTAAAGAGTTTACTGAAGGGTGGTGACATTTTTGCGAGGAAAAGTGATAGAGCGGATCATAATTCCAGTCCGTTAAGCTAAATAGAATAATAGCTTAATAGAATACCACATGATTTTTTTTATTATCTTGTTCTTCAGGCAAATATTACGGATTCAGCTCAGAATCAAGCATGAGATGGATCAGCAACCACGTGAAAGATGACTGAAAATTTCTAGGTGGGAGGATTGGGTTAGGATTTATATTGCTTGGATTTGAGAGACTGTATTCAGAAAGGAAGCAGTAGGAACTGTGTGAAAAAAAACAGATTTACCTGACCAGCACACCTAAAATCACGAATAGAGGTTTCTAAATACAGTCTCTCAAATCCAAGCAATATAATTACAAGTTAGGCCGACCAATCCTCACACCTAAAAAATTTCGGACATCATTCACGTGGTTGCTGATTCATTAACTATATCAAAAATATGATTTTTAAAGCGAAGATGGTTTTTCTGGACCGACCTTTGAAAAGAATATGTGGATATCTCATAAAAAAACACAGAATTTGAACATAGTATTAACAATTGAGAAAACCGCATAAAGGAAATCTCAGAGATAGAAAGGTTGTGTATTTTTGGAAGAACTTGATTTGGAAGAACGCGATTTGCATGTCAACAAGAGAAGGCACTTTTCAGCTCAATGTAGTACTACAATCCATATGCATTTATTTGTCAGTACGAGTCTGATTGATTGATTGCAACAAAATTTATTCTAACACACCCCCACAAATAACAATGTGCAACTCCAAAACAATAATTCACTCTATCCTTGACTTAGACGTCCTATTTCTCCCCAGCGGCTCAGCAATAGAGTGACGCGGACAAGTCGTTTGCCCTTGTTTCTTCATCACGATCACACAGTGTTTGCACTGCGCTTTTTTTTTCCACCCACCTTGCAAGAGCACGAAAAATATTTTGGCCACACTAGAGACGGAACGATAACATGAAATGCTGCCTTGTATTCTTTCAAATGCAGGAAAGTCCACCTGCCCTGAAGAAGTTTTCCGTAGAGATCTGCTGAATTCTTGTTGATTACAAGTCAAATACGAATATTCCAAAAACACATAAATCTGACGTGAAAGTGCAGTATTTGGGTGTCTCATATATGGGACAGTGCGCCATTGAGTTGCCCCATCTCCTATATAATATTAGAGCTGTTTTGTTTGTCTGTCGACAATTGATGTTTTTGTTTTTTTGAAGTGTTTTCGTTTGGTTTTTAGTCAATTTTTTTTTAATTGAAGCTTGGAATCTCAGGAGTCGAATGGTGTTTTTAGTTTTTTTGCTTTGAGATTTTTTTTGGTTTTAATTTTTCGGTATCAGTGAGCAAATTGTCATTTTTTTCGTTCTGCCCCCGTAGCAACAACGAAAAAAAAATCCGCGGATTTCTTAAGAAATCCGCGGATGAACAAATCCGCGGATACATTTTCGTAGCAATAACAAAATTCTATCCGCGGATAAGCAAATCCGCGGATACTTAACAAATCCGTAGATTTCTTTGAGATATCCGCGGATACATTTATCCGCGGATAGAATTTTTTTCATAATTTCAACTTTTATAATTTCTTTTAGTTATGTCAATTTTTCTTATTGGAATTTTTATTTATTGATTATTTTCATTGATTTTTCATTGATTATAAGGGCATATGGGAATAATACGAAAAAGTAAGAGTGGCATCAATGACCTAGACAATGGATTTCATCAAAAGAAATTTTGCACAATTTGAGCACGGTTACATTTCCACTTCCAGTGTAGCCAGTTGCACTAGTTTTTATTATTAATTTATTACCGAGTTTCTTGGTGGTTTTGTGGATTAGAGAATGGAGTCATCAACCAGGGTCTGTTTGCATAGCCAGAGTCTCCCAAAATGTACCCAGTTGCCTTACTTGACTCAAACTCATTCCATACTTCGCTGTGACACAAAATGAGTCTTGAGAAGTCTTGAAGCAGTAAGTTCAGAGTATTTTCGAAAACCGTCATTGCTTTAGTGGAGTACCTGAAGGTGTTGAGACTTCTTTTCATGGCCAGTCAAAAGAAAGAGGCCCGCTAGATTGCTGGATTATATCAAAGTCACCTTCGACATCACCTACAAAAAGGCAGAGAGTGAAATCACCAACTAAAGCTAATACAGCAGTTCCATTAGGACAGCTTCAGCGATCAGTTTTGGAGAAAGAGTTAGAAAACGCTAACAAAATGAGCGGAGTGCTGGAACAGGCATCTAAATTTCTTTCTCTCCGGTGTCTTTTTTTCAAGAACGAAACAAATCAAGAAAAAGACAATGATGACGTTTATGACATTGAATATTAGATCATTTACACAATAGATTGTATAAACTACATAAATCATTTTATAAAAATTCAGACATGATTGATCAATAAAAGTTTTTATTTTTCGTTTTATGTGTAAAAAATATGTATATATATGTGAAAAAAAAATTAAACTTGTATTTCTAGCCTCCTTCCGAGCAGGCTAGAAAAAACCCGCGGATTTGTTCAAAATATCCGCGGATAACTTTCAAGAAATGCGCGGATTGTATCCGCGCATTTTTTGTTGTCGCTGCGAAATTGCTATCCGCGGATACAGTCCGCGGATTTTTCGTTGTTGCTACGGCGGCTTGACATATTTTTAGGTTAATAGATACTCAACCAGTGAAAAAAAATACCAAGAGAAATAAACTTGATTCAATCTTGGTGCAAGGGAAAATTTCGTAAGATGATCTTCAGCTACTCTGAATAATGTACAGATAAATTTGGAGCAGATACGGAACCCATCAATTGGAAAAGCGGTGTTGGTTAAATGATTAAGATGTGTTTCGAGTTGCGTTGAATATGAAAAAGTATTTTTGATATCCGGTGCATCAAGCAGATTTAGCGTTAGCGCCCGGCGCAGCCGAGCCCAACGCGAGCTTTGCAGAAGAGTATGCCAGGAGAGATACCAGATACCAGGAGAGCACGTGAGGTGACTCAAATAGGCTCATGAGCTAAGTTGTCATAAAGAAGTGGAACAGGATTCAGTCTTTTTTTGAGTCTTTTGTGTTAAAATATTTTTGGCTGATTGATTCCTTTTACAGTTATTATGGATATTAATTATTTGCATAACATTTGAACCTTGACCAAGGCGAGGGTGGTCCGCCGACAGGCGGGAACACCACCCTTTTCAAACGTGTTGTTCCCAGCGACTACCAAAGATATCGATGTCCGGTTTTTTAATGAATAGTACATGACTGATCAATTGTGATGCTACAAAAAAATTCATAATTTTGTCGTCAAAACAGCGAATTTTTTTTTCTCAAAAACGTGAATTTTGGCCTTTTTGGATAGCATTTTGAGAATCTTACATAATATTTTGGTTTTTTCTGTAAATAACAATTTCATCCCTTTTTACAACTTG
The DNA here is from genome assembly GCA_029231635.1 of Ditylenchus weischeri. Taxonomy (NCBI): domain Eukaryota; kingdom Metazoa; phylum Nematoda; class Chromadorea; order Rhabditida; family Anguinidae; genus Ditylenchus; species Ditylenchus weischeri. The sequence continues at coordinate 23,119 of JAMRYI010001111.1, read as the reverse complement.
GTAAAGAATTTCTGAGAAATAAATCATTTGTCAAGTAAAAATGGCATTTTGAAGTTTGTCCCATATATGGGACAGTGATTAATCGATCCACCAATGCGTAATTAATCAATCCACCAAAATTACCTGTGCAGCTTCAATGCGAAAGCCAAGGGAAGCTGTAGATGACTCCCTTTCCCTGAACTGCATGTACCTTAGCTTGGTGATTGCCTTATCCGCATTCTCTTCTGGGGTGGGCTCCAGAGGGTCAATGTCTACCATTTTCTTATAAAGATCAGTTCGTTTTGTCGAATTCGACACTTCACACTCCAGGAATGTCCTGAAAATGGCTGTATGTGAAAACTCCCGACAAATGCGTGAATTTTCCCGGCAATTTAATGAATTTTTCTGGCAAATTTGTAAAGCTCTTATTTTTAATAGTTTTCTGACAAATTTCTAATTTTCTTAGCCAGCGTGTAGCGCAGTATCTCAGCCTTCTTACACGCTATCTACTGACCACAAGAGATTATAAAAAGTTGGAGGAAAAAATTTTTAACTGGACCAAATTTTCGAAAAATTTCCTCTGTTGAAAGACCTTTTCCTCTAACTTTTTCAAACCTCATGTATCAATTGATAGCTTGTGAGAAAGCTGAAATCCTGGGCTACACGCTGGTTTAGGAAAAATTAAGAAAACTACAAGAAAACTACCAAGAATAAGAGCTTTACAAATTTGCCGGGAAAATTCACACATTTGCCGGGAGTTTTCAATTTGATCCCCTGAAAATTAACTTTAAAAGTGGTATTACACCTTTTTTTCTGAAAAATCCATGGTTTTGACTAGGGTTGGATTCGGTCGGTTAACCAAACTGGTCGGTTAACCGAAAACCGGGTTTTCTGGCAAATAAACCGAAACCGAAAACCGGTTCAAAAAAAACCGGGAAAACCGAAAACCGGGCTTAGCAAAATACCGGTTTATTTGCGACAAAAATTAACCGAAAACCGAAAATTTTTGAAAACACCGGATTTGAAAAAACCGGTTTTTTTAAACCGACCGATCCAAAAAAAAACCGACCGAATCCAACCCTAGTTTTAGCCATAATTAACCAACCTTACTCCAATTTTGATGTCCATAATAGAGCGAGCAGAAGTGTTTGGAAACTGGGACAGGAGGTCTTGGATTTCAATGAAGGCTAAACACATTTTTGCGAAAAATATTTACATGCCCGAAAACAAATGTTACATTCGCATTTGTGCATTATTTCCTTAAAAAATTTAGGTGTTAGTCCCCTGAGCGCTGTATCTTTCATGATCTTTGCATAAGCATTTGCTTCTGTTAGATTGGAGCTTGGCTGTTTCTTCCACAGAGTATGGTTGGATGCAGGCACTATAGTTCCTGTAACTCAAGCATTTTAAACTACTGCCAATCCAATTGTAGAGCACCCACCTGCATGGCCCGACAGTTGCACCCAGTTTTTGAGTCGCTCCTTTAACCAGCAGTCCAATGGGAGTGCTGTTATGGCCATTGTGTCAACACTTATCTAAAAACAACTGTTTTAGAGGCACTTTGAAGTTGTAGCAATTTTAGGTGTCCTCCTTGGGATGTTTTTTACCCTCAATTTGTATTTCCTTAAGTTAGATTAAGTTATTTTTCAAGTTAGACGTCTTTTTTAATTTAGTAGATACTTTTGCTGTCTAGAATTCATATAAACATTCACTTTTTTCCTGTAGCGAGATTCACTATAATTCCTATGAAACATTAATAGGGGCGTTTATTTTGTTTCATGTGAAAAATTTCCCGAAAGAGCTCGTTTTCTGAAGCGCGATTTAGGAAGACTTGGATTTGCTTCCTCAAGAGATTTCGAAAAAGCATTAACTTTGTTCTCTGTAATGGGAATTTAATCAAATCGTCCTTAATTTATGAAAATTGACGTGGATCAAATCCGAAAATCGAAAGATGGCCATAACGGGGGACATTATTTTAAATTTCGAAATTGTTTCATTATCATTAAAATGTTTCCTTTAAATTATTTTTTACGTATAAATGAAAATAGATTCAGTGGTGATAAGCAGGAATTGATTGAAAGAGAGAAACTATAGTTATGAGGAAAAGAAGTGGAGAGCGACAACTATTTGGTGATCATCATCCACATGGAGATGCAAACCAGTAAATGCTATTGTTTTGGGTTTCAACACCATGTGATCAACTTATTTAACAATGCATATTTGGAGACACCACCCCCGTTAGCATCACGCTCTCAATTTTTGATATTAGCAACAACAACTAAAAAGGTGTGGGAAGGGGGAGTACACCCTCACTCTGATCCTTTTTACAATTCTTTTTTGGTCAATCCAACAAGAAGATAGAAAGAAAAAGGAACACATAATCCTCTGCAGTTTAAAATAAAATGTGGTAAAAATGTGGTTTAGAATCAAAAGTTTGTAAGTTTTTGATCACACAATGACGACAACAAATAGTTTTCAGTGAAACACAGCAAATTTTGCTTTTCTACAAGAGGGCCTATAGACCGCGTTTCTGCCCAAAATGACCAAAGAGTATGTATGTATGTAAGTATGTCTCTAAGCTAAGGGAGGCAACGCGAGTAACTTTCTTTTTTGCGCAGAAAGGGGAGTTAATTTTTGGTATACGACCGAGTCGTTACATTGACGACTCGTTACACTTTTTTAATTTGCCATTTCTCTTAATTAAAAATTTTCAAGCAAGTTATCATTCTAAACAAAGTAGATGACATTATTTTTGAGTTCTGGCCCATAAAAAATGAGTTTTAAGGCCACATGAAATAATCCTTTTGACCATTTCTAAAGGGATTCAGGGCTGTATTGGAGTGGAAAGGAACCAAAAAGAGACCAATTTTGTGAAAACAAGGAAAATGTTGAACATAGTTTTGAATAATGGGGCCTACCATATAAAAAACTCTGGTATGTACACATTTTTATGCATCCAGAGTCACTTACGAGTGATTTGTGCCTAAGGTATGTGGGTGTGCGCATCTCAACCCTAAGCAACCAAGCCCCCTGCGCCCCTGAAGGGGGGGGGCTTGATGGGTCAGAGATGCGCGCACTCACTTACCTTAAACATAATTCCGAGCAAGACTCTTGATGAAAAATGCATTTAGAGCCTCTTTTTGTCAAGTCCCATGTTGAAAAACACGGTGAAACAGTTAAATGGTCGAAATTTCAAAATGCCCTGAACTCAACGTTTTCTTCATGAAACAAACCATTAAAAAGCAAAAAATTGAACAGTCACTTGTTTTTGTAAAATTCAGAACAAATTTGAAAAAGTGTAACGAGTTGGTGTAACGAGTCAGTATTTGTAACGAGTCGGTTGGCAGTCTTAAGTTTCTGCCAAATGATGGTCTAGGACATTGGCCCTACGGGAATATCTCGTCGCCAAAGGTTCCCGTCCCCGTGTTAACACCATTTATAAAAGTTCTTATTACCAGAATGGCTGCAAGAATCTGGTGGTCATTTTAAGTATACAGTATATCTTCTAATAAGGACCCATGGGACCTTACTTTTCAACCCCTCTTCGGAGGTGAGGCCTTATTAGAAGATACACGGTAAATCTGTCAAAATCGAAGAAATTTATGATTGTTTCGGTAAGTGGAGATAGCTCCACACTTGTTTCAGTGCAGTGTGGTAGAGACTTATTGGAAATTATTCTAAAAAAATCAAGAGTTTTTTTTATAATTTTCCAACCTGTGACACGATTTGTTTGCTAATTTTCTCAAGCACTCAAGTGTCCCCGAAAAACATACTTGAATCAAAGAATTCCTAAACAAATGCCCAAAGCTGCTACTATCCTGTTGCTGTAGAGTAGCAAGTAAAGCCATAGCTGTGGTTGGAGAGATCACTCCACCCTCTCCCCCGCAAAAGTTGGAGGAGCAATTGGAGTGTTGTTGATAAAGAGGGGTGTGTGAAGAAGGGCCAGCTTGTGCTGTCTCCAGGCCACAATGAGCCCACAATGATATTTTGTTCTCACTCAAGTGGTTTAGAGGCATCTCATTGTGGCACTGCTTGTTGAGTGAACAGTGTGACCAGTCACCTTCGCCCTGCCACCTGCAGCACCAACAACAGGGACACAACAGACGAACACATCTGCTCACTTTGCCCTTGAACTGGTCCAACCAGCTTTTAGTGTTGTTGCCTACTTCTTTCAAGCCTGAGTTGTTGTCGAACAGATTAGAGTAGAATTGGTGATGACCAGTGGATGATTGCCTGCAAGTGGGGGCTGGGAGGACCAGATCCAGGGAGGACTTGTTGTCCAAAGTCGGATAGACTGTGGAGCCGAGAATATTGGCTGTAATTGCGACCCTTGGTTGCAAGGGAAATGGTTTTGCGAGAATTGATTGGAGGTCTAATTGGTCTTGGGATGCACTAAATATTTGCAACGATTATTTTCTTGCACGGGAACATGACAATGGAAAGAGTGATGTATAGTGAACAAGAAATTTTGCAAAGAAGTTAACAACAAGTTTTTGACACTGTAATTGTGCTCAATAGTTTACTAAGAAAATGATATTATCGCATAACTCATAATAGAATTTCTTCATGTGATAAGCCCCAGCAACCAAAAGATGTTTAAATCCCATATTTCAAATCAAAATATGGCTTTCCAGATAGTAGCCACACGCTCTTAATTTGGTTTATTTTAGGGCATTAAAGCAAAATGGTCAAAAAGTTCTCTGAAGTGTGTTCTGGATGTTTTTTCAGTGTTTTCACAGTAAAAACAGACGAATGTATTATCTTATGGCTTGCCTAAATAAAAGTGGTTTGAAATGCGATTCCGGCATGGTTCGCAATACATAAAATGTTGTATAGATATACATGACCTGCAAAATCTATAAAAAAATTCTAATCTTTTTTTGTCTTTTTATCTTTACTTCTGTCGAAAACTTTTTTTACGGTAAAAAATAAAGTTGTAGAGCTCAATCTCCTGCACAACTTTTGCTTTTTACAGCAGTGGAAGATCTCGGCAAAAGCACAAATAAAAAGACAAAAGAAGATTAGCAAAATTTCGTATAGATTTTGTAAGTAAGGAAATGGACACATTTGAATGTTTTTTTTTAAATTTAGCTTGAATATTATTATATCTTTACTCTATATGATGCGCAAGTGAAAGCCTAGAAGTACGTCTACTAATTGGTATACACTCGATTTAACGACACCCTATTTTGAAAAAGGGTGTCGTTAAATCGAGTACCCGCGGGTCTTTTCGGCATGACTGTTGTTATTTACAAAAACGATCGGGAAAAACAGAATCCTTGCGGTGTTTCGGACTAGACTGACCAAAGACAACTGGCAAAAGGCTTCAAAAATCGAGCTAAAAAAAGTATCGGACCCGAGGTGGGAACGAATTTTTTGGGGTGTCGTTAAATCGAGTGTATACCAATTTGTAGACATACTTCTAGGCTTTCACTTGCACTATCATATAGAGTAAAGATATAATAATATTCAAGCTAAATTTAAAAAAAAACATTTAAATGTGTCCATTTCCTTGCCATCTACCCTACTTACAACTATGGTCTGTGTACAGTTTTTGAATTTAGCTACAGGGTTACACAGAAAAACACCGACATTTTGGAAAAAAAACTTGTCAATGAAAATCCATATTTTTGGGTGTTTCAGCCAACTTTTTGAGTAGAGTTTCAGCCACACGAGTTTTTACAAAGTAGAAAGAGAAAATACACACACACATATATTAAGAATTTATAAATGTTTCGTAAACCGAATTCAAATCAATCAATTCAAAAAATGTCGGAGTTTTTCTGTGTCATTTGTATAGTGACGGTTCATACTAAATGATTTGCTAACTATCATTTTACAGTAAGCGACCCTGAATTTACTGTTCAAGGCCACAAAAGCGCACACAAATCGCCATTCAATCGTTGAAACAAAATAAAAAGTATAAAATTTTTGGTACAGCTTATAAATATGCATTGAGACAGTTGGAAGCTTTTAGTCGTCAGCCGCAAAAAATCATAAACATATTTTATCATTTTCATTCACTCTGACGACAATAGATATATTGAAGGGGAAAACAGTGGTGGATGCAGAAGCCAATGGCAAATGCATAAATGGCTCTTTGAAGATTGTGAACACAGTTAATATTTATTACTATCATTAGATCCTAGCTGGGATTATCAATTGGCGAATGCAGGGGCTGGAAGTGTGATATGCACTGATCCCCCACACAAACAGGTTCCAAATTTCTCCCAGAGCTTACACACATACTCCATACAAATAACATCACTTTCGGTTTGAAAAGAAATAATCCATTATTTAATTTGCCAACTACACTTCAAAAAATGAAATTTTGAAGATTTTAGTCAAAGCTGTTTTTCAATAGGTGGGGCACTGCAAGTAAAAAACCAAAACAACAAGTCTGTGAAGTTTTACCAAAAAGTGCAAAAAACAACTATTGATAAAAAAGGTTTACTCTGATTCATCTTTTCAGCAAAGGCCGCAAATTCAAGAAAAAGCTCGTCTTGCACTTTTTTTAAATATTTTGCTTTGTTTTCTGGTTTTTGTAGAACATGTACTTTGCCAAATATAACACGAATCACAATTTGCAAAACAAAAAATTGTATTATGTGGCATGATTGAGCTCTAAAAACTGTTCGAAAAATCAGGTAGTGTTAAAAAGTTGTTTAAAACCTTTATGTCAATAAAAAATACTTTTTTTGTTGCTGTAAACTTGAAAAAACTAAAAAACTGAAAGATTGACTGCATCATCAAAAAGGGGGGAAGACCAACTCAAATATGCTGTGTTGTAACACCCCCTATACTGCACTAATCGCTCTATTCAAATTCCATAGTAGCACAAAAACCAGAAATATCAGAACAGGGAAAAGAGTTTTCTTTGCCAAAACTAATACTTTAAATGATTGCAGATTAGGAAGTGAAGTTGCTTGAATTGTCCCACCAAACACAGGTGCGTGAAATAGTCATTTCGCCTATTTTCAAATTACCTATTTTGAATTTAAGCCTAATTTTGCATTTCTAACCATTTATATTGATATTCTATCCAAACATGCTGTCGCCTGAATAAAAGAAAATACTGTTCTGAAAGCGCGATCAGTTCAAAAACAGGTAACATTAGCCAACGCCCCCATGCTCTAAATGAACATAACACGAAAGCCAATCCTGTGTATTCATCTCAAAAATACAGGCTGTCCCAAATTATGCGTGCATATTTTCAAACCAAGATTTTGTGGAATTGTTTTTTTTTCTATATACATTTTTTTAAAGTTGACTACTCATTTTATAGCTAAGAATGTCAGCTACAAAAGGTAATACTTTTTTTGGCGCAAATCCACTTTCTTGGCGCAAATCTTGGTTTTGTCTGATTAGCTTTGAATTTTTTAACTTTTTCCAAAAGTGATTTCACCATCAGATAGCCCTGTGATTCTAATTTCTAACGAGGTATCATTTGTTGCAACATCTTTGCAAAATAAATCACAGAAAGGTAAAAGTATGAAGCAAATTGTTGTTCTGATTCGCTTCATTCTTTTACCTTTCTGTGATATATTTTGCATAGATGTTGCAAAAAATGATACCTCGTTAGAAACTGCAATCGCAGGGCAACCTGATGATGTAATTAGAGATGTAGATTTAGCAAAACCAGGGCCCCGGACCAGGGTTGTAACTAAAATAAAATACCAGGGTCAGGGTCGGGGTTTCGCCATTGTTAGCACCAGGGCCCTTGAACCAGGGTTTGTGCTCGGAAACTCATACGGGCCCTTGACCAGGGCCCCAAAAATGAGGCATTATTAAAAGAGGAGAGTGAGAGAGGACGAGTTGAGGTTGAGAATCTCATCAAGTGTAACTCTCAACTTGAGATTTTGGCAAATATATTTTTAAACATGGCGTCAATTTAATTTTTTTTATGTATACTTTTTCAATAATATTTTGACGACCAGGGCCCTTGACCAGGGCTCTGAAACCTAGGGTAAGAATTTTGCCGACCAGGGCCCTGGACCAGGGCCCTGGTCCAGGGCCCTGAAACCAGGGCCCTGTCTGCATCTCTAAATGTAATCACTTTACCACAAATCCGCTACAAAATGAGTGGTCAACTTTAAAAAAAAAATGTTCATAACATTTATAGAAAAAGACAATGCTACAAAATGTTCGTTTGAAAATATGCACGCATAGTTTTGGGACAGCCTGGAGAACAAAAAGGCTCACAACCACCAAAAAATATATACAAAAAAAACACAAAAATAATTCTGTGTAATCTTCTCTTTTACAATCCAATCAAAAAATGGTTTGACTATCTCTTTGCTGCTATAACAGAGACCCTTTTTATACAACATTCTGTGCTGTCTGCCCGGCCAAACAACCCAATTCGGCGATAATATTTGTGTAGGCAACCACACAAAATAGATTTTTTATCTACACTGTCGCGCGACAAAATAGTGAAAAATCTATTTTGCTGCCAATATTTTGTCGTGCGACCACATATATTTTTTTCGTTTTATGTCAGGTAACTTAACAAATTTTGGCCCTTATTTTTTGCCTTATGAATGTTGTGTATTCAATGAATCGAAATTCAATGGATTGATCGGACGGCTATCGGCTAGCGACCATTTTGATTAGCGACCCTCGGTTGGCGACCATATCCATTAGTCGATTAGTGACTACGTTAAAAATATTTCTGATCATCAAAACCACTTGAATCTTAGATATATTGAATGTGAATCACATAATATATCTAAGACTTGGGTGGTTTAAACACCGGAGACATTTCAGTTTGTGGGCATCCACCTGGATATTCACCTGGTTCGTATTCTTATATCGCATTCTTTTTATTTTTACTTGGTTTAAATCAATAAATAGTTGATCACATCCTGTTACAAATAAGTAATCCCAATACCATTAAACGGCCAAGCTGGAAATTAGACGCTACGCAAGCTTTTCGGTAAAAACAGGCAAATTAGATTAATTATTCACCATCTAAACGGTGAATAACTTTTTTTTCAATGGAGGTGGTGAAAATCCCAATAGGTCTGTCATTGTTGATTAGTTACGTTTCGAAAAATATTCTTTAAAATATGGTAATTGGATTGTAAAAGAGAGAGAGATAATGAGAGATGAATTGGGCACAGTTGAAACAATTTTTATGAAAATAAGTTTAAAAAAGCTGGGAGTTCTAATCTTTATAAACTATTTTTCGGCCCGTGAGGGTTTTGAAGTTTTGTCGGGCTTAAAGCCCGGGCCGGGCTGGCCCGTGCCTCATTTGGAAGCTCTTTTAACGACGAAGGACTTTTGACATTCAAATTTCTACTTTGCTAAGAAAATATTTGAAATTTTCATAGTTGAAGTTGAAAATCGGGGCATTTATGGGGATATAAATTATATGAGTAATCCCGTTGCACACCTCATAAATTTTTTCTGTGCAATATTTTAGTGGGCGAGTTTGTACTCTTTGGGAAGCCCTTTGGCAGGCGAAGAATTTTTTTTAGATTTCAGGTCTGCTGTGTAAAAAAATTTGCTCCTTGAAGTTGTTAATCGGGTGTTTTGTGGGAAAATCTTAAAACAAAAAAATGAATAAAAAAAAATTGAATTAGCGCCAAACTTCTTGGCGAGACTGCCGGGTCTCTTAGCCTTTGCGGCAGTGATTGTTTCTCTTTGTTATTTTCGTTCGCATGCACCAATTGGTGACAATAATTGGCGGCAGTAAACTGGATGGATTTTAGCTTAGATTTTGGGCGGATTTTCGTGTTCAGCCCAATTTTCTGCCAGTTTTTGCAAACTTATGTCAGATATCTCCCCGGAACACTAAAATTGATTTACAACTTTTAATAGGTTCAAAACAGTGTTTGCACTCACTCTGATTTTTAGGCAGTGAGTGAGAGTGAGAATGAAAATATTATGGGGCAGTGAGAATGAGAGTGAGAGTAGAAAAAAGAGAGTGAGTGAGAATGAGTGAGCTCACTGAAATTCTCACTGCTCCGAGTGAGAATAACTAGAATCAAAAAAAAAAAGTTTAAATTTTATTAACTAAAGCCGTTGGAATTTACATCGATAACTAGTAAATGTTTTTAGAATTAATGTAGACAAATGTTTTTGCGTTTAACAGATCAAATTTTGTCCTGCTCTTATGCCTGGCAGTTGCCAATCCACATTGTCAATTACAGAAGTAGTGGGCTAAATTTTTGCAACTGTTTGGAGCAAAAACTGGAAAAGAGTTAATTGCAAAAGTGGCTGGATTCGTTGCATTGAGGCAGTTGATTGAGGCAGTTGATGTTATTGAAGATGCCGTTCGCCTGATGCCGTGCCACCAACTCTTGATCCAATCATTTTGCAGAAACAGGTGAAGACAGCAGTTGACAATTACCTAGCCGAGTTGCATTACCAAGTTGTGAAAAATAAGGTGGTAGATGCAAATATTGTTCTTGATTAATAAGTGTTAATGTGTTAATAGTGTCCTCACTGAGAATGAAAAAATTAGAGTGAGAGTGATAGTGAGAATGTAAATATTAGAGTGAGTGAGAATAAAAATCGAAAATTAAGTGTGAGTGAGAGTGAGCTCATTCTCACTCTCACTCACTGAACTCTCACTTTGAGTGAGCTGACGCTAACACTGGTTCAAACACGATGGAGGCGTCGATAGGCGCCTATTGCCCCTTATAGATACATAGTGACCACAACCTCCATTAGCTGTATGTGGCTACGCCAAAGTCAACCCGTCACCACCAGAAACAGCAACATTCGCTACTATAGTGCCAAAATTTTGATTTCTCGTGATTTACATAGCAGATTTAGAATTGACAGAATTTTTAGCCTATCCCGCTAAATTTATATGTCAAATACTAAGACAAAATAAACAGATGAGAATTGTAGAAGTGTGTGATCATGTAGTAGCTTAAAAAGGTAGTTGATGCAGTATGTTGTAACAATAAATTTTGATAAGCAGCCAGCATGCTAAAAACTAGAAAATAGGTCTGCTCTTCTCCCATGTTCATGCGGCAATGAATCAATAGTGCAGCAGCCAGATTGTATGAGCTATATAGCAAGAAAAAGGGAAAGTAAACAAAAGGCATCCCTTCTACATATTCACATGGTGTTAAGGACTATCTATTAGATGATTCAGATCAGGCCAGCGAACATTATTTCCTCGTTTTCCGTCAATCAATTTATTTTCATCTTGCTCTTTTTCCATTTAAAGATTAAAAGCAAAGCAATTAGGCAATATTGAGTGTATGCGATAAGGGCAGAAATAAGTATTGCTGATAGTATGAGCCAATGAAGTTGAAGGTTTGAAGTTTCTTAGATCATCTTATTATATAGCACTATATCATTTGTTGGGTAAAATAATGGTTCTTATCCCTTATCCGGTTTATGTGTTTGTAAATTGTTTTTTTCAATTAGACCAATTATTTTTTAAGTGACTATTGGGTTGTCTCATAATTAATGAGACTTTTTCGATTTGTCGTGCATTTAACCAAAACACTTTATTTGTCAACAAACATTCAACAGTCATTCAACAGTCATTCAACAGCTTCTGCGGCCAAATGTCGATGCCTCGCTCATAAAATTCTGGTGTCTTTGAAGCTTTCACGTCATCGGCAACTTCGTTAAATGTTCTGTAAACCTTCCCGCGTTGCCAGTTGCTGAGCGAACGATTCAAATGGTAATCGGTAGGCGCTTCAGTAGGCGAGTAGGGTGGATGTGGCAGCAGTTCCCAGACAAAGTCTTGTATTGTCTTGTATTGGCTTAATTATTGCTTGGAGGACGTCAGCGCGGATATGAGACCTTGCATTGTCTTGCGTTCCAAAACAATGAAAAAGTCGATGCTCCATATAAGGGATAAAAAAAGACATCTGGATTAGTATCAAAGAAAAAAGGCAAACGCAAAAAAGAATTACAAATTGAAAAGAAAAAAGTTGAGTGTATAATTTTAAAAAAGTCTCATTAATTGTGAGACAACCCAATACATTAAAGATGATGATTTATTTGAAAAAAATTCTTTCCGCTGTTGCACAGTTCTATTATGTTGTTTGAATTTGTTGAATAAAATTATTTTGTTATAAAAACCGTGGTATTCCGGATAAGGGATAAGAACCAAAATAATTGTTTGTTTAACACTCCGACTCCCATGCGTGACTTTTGGGACTCCTGACCAGTGTTGTTCCGGCGCCGGCGCTAGCGCCGGCTCTGCCCCGGCAAAAAACAGCGCCGACCCGGCGCTCGGCGCCGGCGCTGGGGCCAATGAAAAATTTTGCTCGGCGCCGGCGCTGGCGCCGGCGCTAAAATTTTTTGACCCGGCGCTGGCCCCGGCGCTGGCCCCGGCGCTGTTTTTTAAGCAACTATAGCTCCGGCGCTGTTTCCGAAATTTTACTGTCCAATATTAAAAACCCAATTTTTCTTGCAACCCTTTGCAAAGCTTTCAAAGCTAGCTTTGTGGTTTTACCAATGCCAGCCACTTCAGAATCAGTTGAAAGATTATTCTCACAGCTTACATTTAATACTAGTGGTCATAAATCCAATTCGGGCCCGAACCTCATAAAATTGAAATGTTTGCTTCATTTTAATCAAAAATTTATAAACATCTGAAAATTTTCTGTAAAAATTATGAAACATCATACTTGTCAATATACCTGTCAATAAAAATACAATTTTCTAAATATACAGCGAAACCCAAATTTTCATCCCGGCGCCGGCGCTGGCGCCGGAGCCAAAAATCTTTTTATGGAGGCGCTCGGCGCCGGCGCTGGGGACTTTTTTTAAAAGACGTCGGCGCTGGCGCCGGCGCCGATCTCGGCGCCGGAACAACACTGCTCCTGACTCATTTTTTGTCTTGCCACTAAAGTACGAAAAATTGTCATAACTTTTTTATATATTTGACATTTTTGGCAATGTATTTTGTAGAGAAAAAGCTAGGTTATCTTGTGCGCAGTCGTTTGCCTAGGTGTTTTAGAGCTATCATTTGCTTTTCTTGTTGCAGTGCAAACTGTCAATTTTGATATTTTGACACTATATTCGTGCTTAGCATAAATCGATCATGACAGACACGAATATGGTTGCAGAATAATCAAAATTGACAGATTGTACTGCAACAAAAACAAATGATAGCTCTGAAAAAATGACCTATCTTACAGAGGCCATAACTCACCAAGGAAAAAATTTTTATAACTTTTTTTGCAGATTCAGAATCTCTATAAAATTTCCTACAAAACGATATTATGATGGTAAAAATGGTAAACTGGTAAACATGAGCGTGGAAAAAGTTATATTCATTTGGAGATTAGTCCTTATCAGAGGCTGACATTATAATCTTTCGGTTTTCCCAGCGCCTAAATTTTAGCAACACCTGGGCAAACGACTGCGCAAAAGATAGCCTAGCTTTTTCTCTACAAAATATATTTAACAAATCATAAAAATGTCAAATACATAAAGGACGATACGTAAAAATGCCCGCGTTTAGGGAAAAGTGCTCGTTTTTTTCGTTCTAGTCAAAAAAGCAAAAAAGTGCCCGCTTTATTATATTATATTATTACAAGGGACCACAGACGCCTATCGGCGCCTCTATAGTATTTCGAAATTTCAATGAGGGGCTATGACTTCATTCATAAAAATAGGTATATCCCCTATTAGAACTCATTTTTTTCGCCTGTTCTTTTTTTAAAACGAAAGCTGACATTCTGGGGAACACGATGGTATTAGCGACAAAAGTGATTTCGCTATCTACGACCCGTTCTGGCCTTCGAAGTGAAAAAGCGTTAACCACCCACCGACCCACACATGCCAAATACTATATAAGATTCTATTATAATTATATTATTCTTATTATGCATCTTCCATAAAAATGCGAGATTTTTAAAACACTGCAAAGACAATTATATACCTTTAATTTTGGGGTCCACATAGAAGCATAGAAGCTCCGCTTTTTTGAAAATGTCCCCGCCTTTTCGAAAAAGTGCCCGCTTTTTAGATATACCCTGCTTTATATGAAGCGTAATTCTTGAAGCTGAAACCGCAGCATTTTGCAGTAAATGGATGGTATATTATACGGTCGCCGAAATATGCCGACTAAGTCCTTGTTATAGAGAAGTTTCACAGAAAAGCGGGCACTTTTTCACAAAAAGCGGGCATTATTCCGTTTTAACCATACATAAAAAAAAATTCGTACTTTCGTGGCGAGACAAAAAATTATAAATTTCGAATTTTCAGAGGGCTCTAGCCGAACTTTTTTGTCGAACATTTTTTGAACCAAAAACACTATCGTGTTCAGCGTCAAATTCTGAGTCAGAAGTCCTAAAAGTCGGAGTGTTAATTGAAACGACCTTTTTGCAAGCATGCATTATTAAAAAACATACAGAATCAGTCTACAGGTGTAAAAAATTTCAGGGATTTGTAATTCAGCTTTTTATCCTACTTACCGTATTTCCTCTAATAAAAGCCACCCCCCCCCCACTCCCTGATTCAAAAAAAACGTGCTTATGTTTTGACCCATTTTTCGAGACTTTTCCCAGGCAAGCTACTACTTATTTTGTAGCTCCGAAGTGGCGGTTTACTGGGTGTGGCGGTTTTTCGGGGTGGCTTTTTATTGGGACTCGACTGTGAAGCACAGGGTCTCTTAAAGTCAGAGCATGTGAATTAAGTGTGTGTATGCGAATTTATTGTCATTATATTTAATAGAATACGGTATACATTTTTTTTGTTTTTCAAAATTCTTAACCTGACAAAGTCGTCCAAGTGCCCCTTTGGAGTGCTCCTTCGGTGTGTCTTCTGCTGTTTTTGTGTCTGCATTTATAGCCGGTGTGCTGGGACTGCCTGTTAGGACACAGTGAGTGTTGGACTTAGCGCATTGAGTCTCTTAAATTATCACAGTTAGATTTCAGTACGGTGTAAAACTTTTTTCACCTGCTTCCACAAGGCACTTTCCGTTAAGTGGTTGCTGTCCATTGCATGATTTTGCAAATCCAGCCAGCCCACCTGCGATCCCTCCATGTCCATTATTTGGATGGTGTCGATGTAGAAATCGCTTAGTGATGCTCCAGGGAGAATGGTGAAGAAAGTCTGGTCCAGGAGTTAGTGTAGGAGCATGGATGGTGTTGTTTGGGTGCACTGGAGTGGTTGGGGTGGAACAAGAGCGATCTGCTATGTCCGTGGACGCTGTTCTAGTCAACCCTTTTTCGTGAGATGAAGTTTTTGGTGATGATGGGAATGGAAAGCAACGGATAATCTGCAATTCACACATATTTCACACATACACACAATATTCACAGTCAAACAGTCAATAACACAGTTAAACAAAAAACGCAGACACTTTGATGTTATGACTTTTTGATGCTCAAAGAGATTTTGATGCTCAAAGAGAAATTCATCGGAAAGTAAGAAGTATAACCAACTCAAAATAATAAAATAAAAGTGCAAACACAAAGTGCAGCCACAAATTTAATTGGTATTTAGGTGGTAAATATAAAAAGGGCTAGACTAGTGACCTGCATAAGCACTTCATGTGATTGGTCTGACAAGTGGTAATCTCTTAATAGTGATTCTTCTTTTGCTAGACTCTCATCTGAAACAGAGGCTCCTCGGAAACCTAAATTGTATTATGCTCAAAGAGATATTCATCGGAAAATAAGAAGTACTTAAGCCAGGTGCATGAGGTGCTGGCTCATTGACACCAGAGTTGATGCTCTCCTGTTTCTTCAAGGAGCTGTTTTTCCAGGAGCCTGAAATTAATTAATTTAATTAATTAATTGATCCAGTTTTTCATATGATGACAAAACAAATTTGAATTTGCTTTTCATTTCAAACATTTTTAGGTGTTTCCTAGTCTTCTCACAGTTTCTGGCTGATGTTTTTTTGTGCCTTTTGTGAGCCAATAGCCAATCATAACTCCTAATGTGATTTTGTTTCCCCAATAGCTTCCACCATACTTCACCGGAACATCGATGTTTCGGCGAAACAAAATTCTGTTCCGGCAGAACATGTCTACCGGAACAGTTTTTTGTTCCGGCAGAACATACCCATCGGAACATCGATTAAATGTGCATTTTAAGACCTTATTTATGGATGAAGAGGAAGCAGCAGTGCTCTGGTGATGGATACAAGAACAAGAAGAGGATCAAGCCCGCAGCTATATCCGTCCGGCACGAGGAGAGTCTTTCCGAATCTTTTGGTGCTATTATGACTCCAGTGACTCCAAAGATTTGAAGAGGTTCATCAGGCCAACCAGAGATGACTCCGACAGTCTCTACACTAGAGTTGTATAATAGACAATTGTCCGGACAATTATCTGGACAATTGTCCGGACAAATAGGACAATTTTCCGCCTATTTTTCCGGCTTTATAGAAATCGGACAAATAGAAATAAAAAAATTCATTAAAAAAAAGTTATATTCTAAGGACAGATTATTGCAATTTGCAATAAATCGGTAAATGACCGATAAATCTTTTAATGATGAACTGTTTATTAAGACTCTTCATTTATAATTTCTTTATACGTTGCCGACACTGAATTCATTACTGTTTCGTTAACTTTTTATTTTTGAGGTGAACAATGTCGAAAGGAAATAAACCGCTTTCATGGTGCTGGAGCTTTTTCAATCGCAAAGAGGAGGAGGATACAAATGGAAAGGTGATCATCGTCGGCTACTGCCAATTTTGCAATGCTCGCTATTTGACAAATGCACCGAGGATGGAGAAACACCTGAATGTAATTTTAGTTCTTTAATCCCACTTCTCCTACTTATCCCACTTTTCAGGACTGCAAGAAGGTTGGTGCTGAAGCGAGGAAGCAGATCGATCGCCTCTCAAAGAAAGCAACTGCGGAGTCACCGAAGAAGATCAACAAGGAATCGGAGGAGGACAGCGCAAGGACAAGCACACCGAGCATCAAGGGGTTCTTCGACAACGTCAGCAAGGATGATCAAGACGAAGCGGACATTCTTCTCACAAGGATAAGAATTAAATCAGGTGTCATGTTTCTATTATTTATCTTTCAGGCTCTCGTCAGTGGCAACATCGCAGCCAATTTCCTCGATAACCCGTTCTTCAAGCAATTTGTCAACAAGCTTCGTTCTTCTTACAAGCTTTCGTCGCGCAACTACAAGTTTCCAAAGGTGCTAGGGCCAGCTGAGTTCAAGAGGGTCAAGGAATCGATGGATCAAGATCAAGGTATTTCTCGCAATCTCGTCCAAGGATGGAGCCGATTTTAACACTACAAGATCAGTCCAGATGGATTGAGCGACTTTGTAGTTAAGTCTCAATATTCTGTGAACTGTCCAGTGGCATTATCTCTAAAAATTGATCGTTCAAATATGAGAAATTAATTTCATGCTTCAGGTCTTACTTTCTGTGTATATTTATGCTTCAGGTCTTACTTTCTGTGTATATTTTATGCAGCACATATATCTCATCGTTGAATCTGCTCATTTGTTTATTAAGCTATCTGTTTCATAGCTGTCTATTTCTGTGTGCTGTCTGTTTCTGTCTGTTCGCGTGCAATCTGCACACGAGGCAAGGAATTTTATAAGTGACGTTGGTTGCCATGAGAGTCAATGAGTCAGGAAGCAAAGATTCTTCAGGTTTGTTGAGGTTATGTTAAGTTGAGGAAAATAGAATTTTAAAATAAGTCGGAAATTTAATTAAAAAGGGCGAGGTTTAGTTTATTTAGTCCAGTTTAGACAAGTTTCAGGACACTATTTTTGACATATATTAATTTCTGTTCGTAAAAGTTGTATTATCAGAGACATTTACTGGATCAGAAAATGAAAACTGTCTATCCAGATCGATAAATTAAAGATATAACATTTTAAAGCAAAATAACCCGCTACTTTCTCTTTATTCGTTTAATTTATGTACCGACACAAAAGAAAAACAAATTTGTGAAGATATAACCAGTTATTGATTTTACGTTTAAAATATACTTTGAAAAGCATCAGTAGAATGGGAGAGCGGCCCGAAGGGCCGCTAGCACTAGTTGGACATAACTTGCAACAGTTGGAAAATACAAGTGAAATTGACTGCTTGGAACATGTTTGCGCTTTTCCTTCAGCTTCCTTCGCTTTTCCTTTTCCTTCTGAGCAAATTTCATGTTCGTTTTCTGCTCTTGTTTGCGTTTTAAAATTTGGCTGTTGCAGGGTGCCTTGATTCGAGTAGAGCATGTTCGTGTCGTTCGAACTCGCTTCTCTTTGTGAACTCTTCGAAGATCTCTTTGGGGAAGGTCAAAGCTGGTATATTTACGCCAAACTCTTTGTCTCAATTTGCTGGTCTCTTTGGTGCAGTTAAAGGTATTGATTTCAACTAAGTTTTCGCAACTATAATTTTATCTGTAGTGTCTCTTCGTCTTTATATCTCACTGATATGTGTCCTACTGGATCAAACCATGAACTTTTTGTAGGCGCTGCTACAGATGGAATGCACAAGTGTCAGATATACACGCAGCACCAGCCAATCTTTAAATCTGATGATGAGATATTTGTGTCTAAGGTTTCGATTCAATGGAATGGTACATTATGTTCAATCACTATTTTAAGTTATCTATTTTATGTTAAGGGGCTCTCTTGGCTGTCACAGTCATATCGGATGAAGATGTTAAAGTTTTCAGTGACGAAGAGGACTTTAAGATAGTTGATGCCAAAGAAATTGATGATTTGGAATAGCCTGAAAATTCGACGTAATTATAAAGTTATTATATGTGTTAAATCTGTTGTTATGCTCTGTTGTTATAATAAAAAGCTGTACAGATAGTGCATTAATTTTCAATGCTATACTTTTTCTGAGTAACAGATGTAGTTTTTTTCCTAGGTTTTTAAGAAAAACACTTTATAGTGGGAGTGAAAGTGTTGATTATACCCATAGTTGCACGGCCAAAAAAATCGGCGCCGGGGTCCGAAAAAATGGGCGCTGCCGAATGAAAACCAAAACGGCGCCGGGCGCCGGAATTTAAAGAATTTGTAATTATTTTGTTTTTGTCTAGTTGCAAATCATTTGTTATGCAATTTTCGTCAAAAAGAGTCAGTTTTATTTATTTCTTATCAAATCACAATAAAATCGCTGTTATAGAGAAGTGTGGCTTTACTTTTCAAGTAAAATTGGTAAAACTTCAAGTTAGATATATGAACAACAGTTTTTACAACAATTTTCATCAGTGAATTTTCTACATAGAGTTTCAGCAAACAGCGGCGCCGGGCGCCGACCAGGGCGCCGCGGCCTGAAATAGTCGGCGCCGGCGCCAGCGCCATTCCATCCTACAAAGGGTCACAATAATCTTAAAAAGGCAAAAAAATTTAAGATGTAAGAGAAAACTTATTCAAAAGTTATCGTCTAAAACATGTGAAAAGCAATCGTAATGAAATTTAGCGCCCGATGGGCGCAGCTACGCTCGTGTAAAAAAACTGAAAATGAGCAATATAGTGTCAAAAATGAAGCGGGGATTCAAAATAAATTTATTTTACGACGAAACGTCCCTTACGACGAAACTGCTTACGGCGAAACTGCTTATGACGAAGCGGCTTACGACGTAATGGTTTTACGACGAAACGTCCATGTCCTACAACACTGCTCTTTACTACTCCCGAATTCATATTGGCTCTCAAACACACTGTAAATGTTATTTTTTATGAAAAACATTGAAGAGGAGTACATAAAATTTTACTTGCGTTAAAAAATTGCTTTAGAAAATTGATTTTAATTGTTTTAGCAAAGTGGTTAAGTTTTCTCGACAAACCCTGCAAAAAAGGGATAAACGAGAATAAACAAAAGCCGAACAAAAGCCGTTATAACGAAATTCCAATATAACGGGAATCTGACTACAATGAACATTTTTCTAATCTCTACCACTTCATTATGACTACAGTTAACTGTCACAAACTATTGTTGTAATGAAACTCTCGTCATAGCGAACATTCTTTCTGGTGCCGCCGACTTCGTTACTACGGGAGTTGACTGTAACTCAAAAACACGAAAATGGCAAACACGCAGTTTAGTGGTCATGTACCCCATCTAGTCCTGAAGTCATTATTCGAAGGTTACTAAACCAAACAACAAGTAACTTTATTGCGCCAGAGAATACATACAGAAAGAAAATTCGACAATAAGGAAACTTATTTTAACAACAGTCGAATCAGATGCGTTCTCTCTTTAGCACGGCTTCTTTCTGAACTTGCAATCCTCCACCAGGCGCGCCTTTCCTCCGGTTGGCTGACAGAGAGTAGTTCCACATCCAACGCAGGAAACAACGGTAGAAGCATGGCTGAAGGTAGTCGTAATCTTGGTGCATCCAGGACACTTCACATCCTCAAACAATCTCAATTAACACAGGCCTATGTATTCCCCGAAATTTTTCGGTCTACCATGAAATAGGAATTCGGATGCTGGACGAGACGCTTCAGCTTGTGACGTTTGAGCTCATCTTCCTTGGTCGGTTGAAACAAATCCTTTCCGAGTGGCATTTTGCTTCACGTTTGACGAACGGGCTTCTAAAAGTGATGCATTGTAAATAACGAAATGAAAAATAATGAAAAATCATTGCAAAAAGTGTTAAAAAAACGTAAATAGCTTACCCCATTACTCTCAGTTATGATAAGTGTTTCCGAAAATAACACTTAACACTTTGCATTTAACACTACATACCTTTTTTCATGTGTTTTGTTTTCTTATTTCACATGTTTTACACCGTTTTGTAGCTGAGATTTTTCTCTATGGACTGAGTGGTCAAGCGCCTTTGTTAAAAATAATTTTTGAGGAAATCACACCAAGTGTTAAAAAAAATCAAGTGTACACTTAGCATTAGATCTTTTCTTAAACAATTGGTGTGATTTTGTCAAAAATTATTTTAAACTAAGACGTTTGACAACTCAATCGATAGAAAAAATTTCAGCTACAAAACTGTGTAAAAACATCTGAAATAAGGGCTCTACCCTGTTTCCGCCAAAATTGTTTCCGCCAAAAATTTTTATAGCCAACACGGTTACATCTTTAATTTTTTTGTGGTAGTAACAGATAAAATTCATAGATTAAATTGATTAGCTAAGTTACAGTGAAAGCCAGAACAATTTTGGGTGAACAAGTCAACATGTAGGTACCGCAAAAAAATTAAAAATGTAACTGTGTTGGCTATAACGATTTTTGGCGGAAACAATTTGGACGGAAACAGGGTAGAGCCGAAATAAGAAAACAAAACACATGAAAAAAGGTATGTGTTAAGTGTTAAATGCAAAGTGCTATTTTCGGAAACACTGGTTATGTTGATAAAAAACGATATTGCTTAGGCGCAGGTTATTAAGATTTTTCTCCAGAAAGATTTTTACAAATTCATGGCAAAAAAAAGTTGACTGGCGTACGACTCGCTACAAAAGATGCCCCAAACGCTTTTTACGGAAAAAAGTTGGACAACAAACTGTGAGACGACTAGGAAACACCATAAAAATGTTTGAAATGAAAAACAAGTTCAAAATTGTCTTGTCTTCGGGTGAAAAACGAGTGCCCGGGAATTCAAACATTTGAGATGAGACTTATTGGCGTGGCCCACGCCGCGTGGGCATGCCCCTTTAAAGAAGTGGTAACATGAAGCAAAATTACACTTTTTGAAAAAATATTTTAAATACGAGTTTCAAAAACCGCAAAGTTTTTTAAATTATAAACCGTAGAACAATACGCGGGTCGAATATATTGGCTGATCTTTTGCTTGGTTGCGAAATTGCTAAAACAGTCTCAACTTCTTTGAATAATGGAAAACAACGCGCAGGTTTATTTGAAATACAGTCCACCTATCAAAGTTATAAATGTGATTGTAGGGCGGCAAGAAGAATGAGTTGACCAGTGTCCCTTCGACCGTTACAGTACTGTCTAATGGTTTGCTAACTTTTCAAGCAATTAAAGTTTTTTTGAAATCTTTCAGAGGACTTGGCAATGGCACCCACTCAGCCATCGTCACCTGCCGTCAGCGAAGTTAGCAATGAAAGAGTCACTGAAACTGTCAATCAGGAAAGCAAGTCGTTGGAAATCTATCAAACCATCTTGGAATGCTGGGGTCATCTCGCTCAAATACCGCTTTATGTGTATTCCTTCTTTATCAGAATCTGGAAAATCCTACAAATTTTGTCCGAGGTTAGTGTCTTTCTTGCGTGACTGTTAAGTGGTGTGTATCCAACTACTGATTCTAGATGTGTGTGACTGCATACAAGATGTAATAATAATGATAATAATAATAATAATAATGTAATTATTATTTTACAGGCTTTGTTTTGCGTACAATTATCCAAATGCTTCTCGTCACGCTACTTGGTAACTTACAAGCACTTTTTTAACTTTTGATCTTCAATTATAGGATAACCTATCGAGCTCTCATGATTTCCTACAAGCTTCGCCTCTGGTCCTTGTCGGGTTTATGTGAGCGTGTCAACAATAAGGTCGAAAAAAAGCTCGATGACAAAATGGAAGATGTTGGCAGAAAAGACTCTTCTGACAAGATTGGGGGCATCAAGAAAGAAAAGACTGACGCCAAAGAAGATATGGTCAAGAAAACGAGCTGAATGCATGTATTACTTTGTCGATATACAAATAAAGAATATGCATGATGATGGTGTCAGTTACGTTGAATTCCGTTGACTCCACATGGTGTTGTGAGACCTGTTAATTGTTACGACCACACAGAACAGTGCTGGAGTTTCAGGATCTATTTTTTATTTCTTCTAATAATTCCAAGATCAGCTTAATTAAGGCGAATTCAAACACGAGAACAAGCTGCAAATAAAAACGGTTTATACTTTTTGTCCCAACTTAACTTCTTTTTTGTCCCAGATTTTTCTTTTGTCTTTTCTTAATAATTTTCTGCCCTTCTTTTAAAGTGATAATACCACCGTGAAGCCACTTTTGACACTTTTTACATCTTACACGTACTGCCCCCGTGGAGTGACATTGGTGACTTAGCTTTCTGAAACTAATCTTTCTTATTTAGTTCTTTGAAGATGCTGAATGGAGGGGACTAGATGGGACCTTTGCTGGTTTCAAAAGGCTGGATTCAATGACGCTTCATGCCAAGCAAGGAGAAACGTTTGTGCCCTGCATTCACGCGTTGTTACCCGAAAAATCTGGCAGAACGTACGCGCACTTTTTTCGAGCCATGAGTCAGCTTATTCCAAATGCTAGGGTGAATAATGCGCATATG
>JAMRYI010000043.1:0-485930 GCA_029231635.1 Ditylenchus weischeri | reverse complement strand
GCAAAGAATGGCTGAGCCCAGACAAGCAAGCGACTCCACGTGCCAAGGCTGATTTGCACCCGCGCAAGAAAATGCTCTCCATCTGGTGGGATTGGCAAGGCGTGATCCACTACGAACTTCTTCCGAGGAACCAGACAATCACGGCGGCGGTCTACAGCGAGCAATTGAATCGTTTAAACGAGGCAATTTAGCAAAAGCGGCCAGATCGACAACATGGAGTGATTTTGAAGCACGATAACGCACGGCCACACTCAGCAAATTTAACGAAAATGGCAATTCAGCAATTGGAATGGGAATTTTTGCCGCATCCGCCCTACACTCCGGATCTTGCTCCTTCGGATTACCATCTATTTCGATCGCTCTCCAACAATCTCCGAGGAGTCTCTTTCAATAATGACGCTCCGAAATTGGCTCGACGAATATTTCGAGGGTCTCCCGGCGGATTTCTTCAAGCGTGGCATTGAAAAACTTGTTGAAAGATGGGAAGAAGTGGTTGATAATGAAGGAGAGTATATAATTGATTGACATGTTCGTTTGCTTTATCACAAATAAAGATTTTGAAAGCGTTGGAAAAAACCGACAGAACTTATGTTACAACCCAATAACAATATCACACCTAAAATTAAATTCCAGGCCTTGTTTTGTTAGAAACCAAGTTGTAATCCATACAGAAGTTTAATGATGAGGAAAAAATTTTGAATTCCCGGGCACCACCTCTTGTTAATGTGGGCATGCCCCTTTAAAGATTTCGTCAGACAAGTACTAAGTTCCACGAAAGACCTGAACCCATCAAATCCTTGAAGCAGCCTTATTTTGAAACAATTTGAAAGTCCTTGATAGTCCTACATCCATAGACTAGCTTTGGATTCCAGAGACCAGACATAGCCGTACACTATGTAGAAGGTACGCCATGTAAATATTTGACCATAAAACATAATTTTTGGAAAAAAGACTAAAAAATAATGGTTCTTACATTTTTAATATATTGTTTTCGGTCTTTTAGACCGAAAACAGAATTTTTCTGTTTAGTCAGGTTATTGTCTCATAAACTGCGACACTTGGCTTATATAAACTCTGCTCATACAAAATCAGCTCAAGGGACACAGATAAAAATTATTTTAAATGCACTAAAAATTGAAAACATAGGTTATATATCATGCTTTTTGTTAATTTTTTTACTAAAAATATTTACTTTCAGGATACAGACCTTATGGCTTCTACGGCAAGAAATAAATGCAGAAATGCAAATAAAACAACTTGTTTAGTCTTCTCTTCTGAAGTTATGTTTTTCTAGTATGAAAAAAGCGATTAATTTACTGGTGAAATTCAGTATTTTAGTGGCGTATTTCAGTTACCTTTTTGAAAATATTACTATTGAGATATGAAATTTTTAAAAGAATACTCTAGAATAATCCGGCCAGGTTTTCGATGTACCCTTTGAGAGAGCTAATGCAAATCTACAAAAGGAGATGCAGGTCTACAAATCTATATCTTTCGAATACCTATATGAAAAAACTTTTATTTTTAGAAATGAATCTAAAAAGTCGGCTAGAACTTATTTGTCACCATTTACAAAAGTTTTTTCACTTCGCAACATCAGGTTGTCCACTAAGTATGGCTCCAAAACGACATTTAAAAATTAGTAATGCTTACATTTTGTCTCTTGGTGTCAGGGCTTATATTACAGGAAATAACTGGGTTCCTTTATTTACCGGTTAATGATAATCGGTAAATTTGGTGAATTTACCAGTAAATTCATCAACATCCTACTCGATCACGGCCTTCTATACCAGACCCAAACACAAACAGACGAAGAAACCAGAAGACTTGGACTCAAAGAATTGATAAAGACCTTGATCTTTGTTCACTTTGAACCATTTACCCTTGATGTGATTCTGTTGCTGAAAGAGGCATCCCGTGCGTTCAAAATTGGTCCTCGCCAATTCAAAAAAAATTCCGAATCATTGAACTTCTTTTCGGATTTTTCAACATGGTTTCTAACAAAACAAGGCCTAGAATTTAATTTTAGGTGTAGTTATGTCAGAAACCAAGTTGAAAAAAAGTTCGGCGCTACCAGGTATACCCCAAATGAAATTTTTTTGAACTTTCAAAACACCATTTTAACCATTTTACGCATTTCCTACACGCTGAACACGATAAAAAGGTATTTTCACCTACTTTTTCTATAAAAAGTCGTTTTTAAATCTTGAATTTTGGTATTTTTAGTTGATTTCTGTTTATTATAACAGTAAATCAGATAATGAAGGTACCTTGACCCCAAAGAATGGAATTTGAACATAGTTTTGTTAACTGGGGCCTGCCGCATAGAGAAACTCTGGTATGCATACATTTTTATGCATCCAGAGTCACTCAGTGATTTGCGTCTAAGGTATGTGGGTGTGCGCATCACTTACCTTAGACATAATTGAGCAAGACTCTTGATCAAAAATGCATTTAGAGGCTCTTTTAGCTCAGTGACAAAACATGGTAAAGACAGCCAAATGGTCGAAATTTCAAAATGCCCAAACTCAATTTTTATTGACCCAGAACACAAAAATAATGTCTTTTGAACTTCTGAGGTGATTTTAGGTTGATATAGGGTGTTTGGAAACACTTTAAAAAATTTCATTTGAAAGTCCAGTAGGGTCAAAAGTTCAATGATAGGAAAAAATTTAGAATTGGCGGGCACCAATTTTGAACGCACGGGCATGCCCCTTTCAGCTTCAAGTCCGCTGGCGCAATGTCGGCTGGAACCTCACAGCCGATCTCTTCGGATGGCAGATATGCGATTGAATTTGTTGAAAAAATAAATATTTTCGTACAAATTGAAGGAACTTTGAACTAAAAGTTGTTTTGGAATTCTATTATTTTAATCAACAACAAAAACACAAAAACTTGAATTCGGGCGATAGCAAAATAATATACACGCATTAACAACAGTTGTGTAAGGGGCATGATCTAGTAGTTTACCATTTGCTATAAAAATATCTTACAGCTGCTAAATACCCATTATTACAAGGTCATTTATTTTCATTCCCTCAATCAAAATTTTTTACATGCTAGTAATTTTTAAACTTTTTAAACATGTCTCATTTTCCTAATTATTGAAAAATATCTGTACTTTTTTAGACTTTTTTAGCAATACTTTTGGTTCTGGAAGTTTTTGTTCAAAATAGGGTTTCGGAAATTCCCGGAAATATTTAATTGTGGAAATATTTCCGAACATTTCCGGGAAGATTTAAATCTTCCTGGAACATTTGGGAAAATTTAGAAGACACTTCTACGGTCAAAGAATATTGCTAGAAACGCCACTTAAGCCTCAACACTCGTCAAATTCACGCTTTATTATAAACATTCATCCCATAAACTAATCACCCTCAAGCAAAATATCATCCTCGAACAATACATCATCGAACAATGCTCTTGTTATCTTTGATCTCTTCTCTTTTATCGAAAAATTGCCAGCACCAATGACTCGCTTTTCCAGGCATTCTTTCTGAAAAAGTAATGGTAGAACAGAAAACACAGAACAAAAAACACTAGATGACAAGACAAACACTATCGTACAAATAACGAAGAGCAATCAAAACTCTAGGAAAAATGAAATTTCACTCGCAAATATTTTGATTTTTTTTGTGTAAATATTTCCACATTTTTCATGTAATGGAAAGATTTTAAAACATTCCCAAAATATTTCCGGGAATATTTTCGGAAATATTCCCGGAAATGTTTCCATTCAGCAACCCTAGTTTAAAATATAAGGCTAAAATTTTCGCAAAAGACAGAGATTAACTCCTGTTGGTTAGGCTTGACCCAAAAGTACAAGCGGATCTTCAAACACACTAAAAGCCACAGCTAATAACCATAAACGCCATCTATATTTTTTCATTGGCTTAGGCATAGACGCCATTGTAGACGCATTATAGGCTAATATAATCACAATATTAAAATAACTCTAATGACAAGGGGACCAAGGCAATTTTTAAGAAAAAACCACAGGGAAGACCAAGGCAAAAATTTTGCCCCCTAAAAGTGAATAGAGCCGCACTCCCTAAAAAGACGGAAATCCGATATGGTTTATAACATTTTTAAAGTTTTCTGAAAATTATCTTAAATTTAGAGAAAGCTAAAACATGAGAAACTTTACAACAATTGTGGTACTTTTGGTATCGATCCTTGCAGTGTTGCTTGAGCAGACAGAAGCACAGTGGGGAATGGGCTATCCTGGCATGGGAATGGGTGGGTATGGAATGGGCGGTTATGGTGGTGGTTGGAGACGTCGGATGATGATGGGTAAGTCAAGTATCTCAAAAGAGGCTAACATTTGTTAAAAGTCTTCCTAGTAAAATTTCTTCAAAAAATTGTTTCAGAAACTTTAGCATCTAGTACAAACAACAGGTTCTTAATAGACACTTCAAAAAGGACATTTTAAAAGCAACATAAAAACAGCTCTAACAATTTATTCTACATCAAGTCAGAATAACTGTATGCAAAAATATAAAAAAATGGACGCTACTTGGATAGAACGCCCCAAAACATCCTCTATAGAATTTTTGATCATAAGATTCACGTCGCAGCTAAGTGTGTGAGCGCGCATCTCTAACCCTTCAAGCCTAGGGCTAAGCACGCATACAGACCTCAGACATTTATCTCTCGACAATTACTCTGAAGGAGATGAGGGAGCATCACAACCATAGTTGGATCGCCGCTACCGCCATTTTTCGCCACCGTTGCCCTTACACTATGCCGCCGGCGCCACCGCCGCCCTTACACTATGCCACCGGCGCCACCGCCGCCCTTACATATGCCGCCGGCATATTTCCGCCTTACACTATGCCACCGGCGCCACCGTCGCTTACACTATGCCACCGGCGCCACCGCCGCCCTTACACTATGCCGCCGGCATACCGCCGCCCTTACACTATGCCACCGGCGCCAGCGCCGCCCTTACACTATGCGCCGGCGCCAGCGCCGCCTTACACTATGCCGCCGGCATGCGCCGCCTTACATATGCCGCCGGCGCCACCGCGCCCTTACACTATATGCCACCACCGCCGCCCTTACACTATGCCGCCGGCGCCAGCGCCGCCCTTACACTATGCCGCCGGCGCCACCGCCGCCCTTACACTATGCCACCGGCGCCACCGCCGCCCTTACACTATGCCGCCGGCGCCACCGCCGCCCTTACACTATGCCACCGGCGCCATCGCCGCCCTTACACTATGCCGCCGGCGCCACCGCCGCCGCTTACACTATGCCACCGGCGCCATCGCCGCCCTTACACTATGCCGCCGGCATACCGCCGCCCTTACACTATGCCGCCGGCGCCACCGCCGCCCTCTACACTATGCCGCCGGCTACCGCCGCCCTTACACTATGCCACCGGCGCCATCGCCGCCCTTACACTATGCCGCCGGCATAGCGCCGCATTACACCATAGTTGGATAGCGCCGCTACCACTATGCCGCCGGCACCGCCGCCGCCCTTACACTATGCCGCCGGCGTCACCGCCGCCCTTACACTACGCCGCCGCTGCCTGGCGCCAGCGGCGGTGGCAAAATTTAGCGAAATTTTTTCGCCGGCGGCCGTGGGTTTTTGCAGGTGCCCAACTATGATCACAACAACACAAAATTAAATTCTTTCTTTTATTAAAAAAATCTATTTTCCAAAAAGTTTAAATTTCAACGTATTAAGGGCTGCAAAGAAGGAAAAATCTTTTTGAAAAAGACGATTCGCAACCCTGATCTCCATCTTGAAAATAGTGTTTCTCTAATTTATCACGACAGACACAGTATTACATGATAGATTACTCACCTGCCAATTAAAACTTGAACAATTTATGCTGTCGGCAACGGCGATGGTCCTTTAAAATATGTTTTACATTTTAGATGCTAAATTCTAAAAGAAACATGTTATCGGTTATTTTGCTAGGATGACATGTTAGAAAATAGGCAATATTTTTTCATTAAAATATAAATACTGTTATTTTCAGGCAACATGGGTATGTTAAACAATTTCGAATAACTAACTTAAAGGGACAACACCGAAAATGCGAAGAACCTTAAGTGTTTTTGTCTCTTGAAAATTGGTTATAAGAGTTAAAATTAATTTGCCTGAAGTTTTCTGTCAATTTAAGAATTTCCTCAAGACTAGAATAATTTGATGTAAAAGTAGTTAAAACGGAACAGTTCAAAATTTTGCGGTGTGTCCCTTTAAAAGCTCATTCACAATAAGGAGTCTGTTTGCGGATGCTAAATCAGATTTGTCACTTGAAAATGCCCATAATTTTTTTTTTAATGTTATAAAATTATTCTGTCGGTGCCATCTTGTAGCTAAGATTCAGGGCTACTAAATAAGCTATTAATAAAGTATATGTTTGTGAAAATTTGAGTTGAAAAAGAAAGAATCCTCCCAAGCATCCGCCCCCGAATTCGAGTGAGGATTCTTGGGCGGATTCTTAAAATTTTATCTGAATTTTGAAGTAATATTTACTCAGTCAATATCTCATTTGGTAGCCCTCAACCTCAACTACATGATGTAGTAAGGTGTATAAGCAACTGAAAAATAAAAAAATTGCACCAACTGAATAAAGGTAAAAAGCGAGGATTCTGTTTCCGAAATTCTTAGTGAGTGGTCTGTTTTAGCATCGGCAAACAGCCTCTTATTGTGAATGCGCCTTAAGTAACGTATTTATTCTAATAGAAGCGCACCTCCTAAGAAGAAATTGAGAGCCTAAAGCTTAGTTTTGCCTGCAGTTAAATGTTCGGAAAAGTCATGATAATCTTTTGCACATTCTTATTAAAATTTATGCCTTTTAAACAGTGCTCTAAACTAGGGAATGCACTGTCAACTCTGAATAATTTAAGAACAGCAATAGATGACAAAAGGCTGTAACCCTAAGTTTCAATGTACAAATTCAATCTACCTTCGTATGGACCATCGACGCTCGCCAAAAGATCTGAGGTGAGCTCATTATTGAGTACTTCAAACCCTGTGAGATTACAAATGCAATTGATGAAAGCGAGGACTACCAAATTTACTGCGTTAAGGAAGATAGACCGGTGCCAGATAGTCAAATTAAGCAACAGCAGGCCTGGATGGACAAAAATTTTGCGAAGTTGCTCGAAGAAATCAATTTGGAGCCAATTTTAAGTATGATGATGAAGCATTGCTGAAATAAAGAATCGTTTGCGCGATGGTTGGAAAAAAAGAAGACAAAAATCTTGCGAGTCGTTAAGGTTGGAAAGTCTCTCTTTTCAACCCCTTTTCCCAAATGGGGGTTGAGAATAGAAGCGCATAAGATTCTATTAGAATAAATGCGGTAATTTTTTTATGTTTTTCATAACATTGTATTATTTTAGGCTACGGAGGAATGGGCGGCTACTCCGGCATGGGTATGATGGGCGGCTTCCCTGGTATGGGTTTAATGAACATGTTTGGCTAAAGTGAAAAATGGATAACAAACTTTATAATTCTGCCTAGCTTTATGCTGTGTGATAATCACAAAAAATTGTGAAATTGTTCCTAAAATTTCTAACTGTGCATTGTAATTCAGCAATAATAAACATATGGCCTCAGAAAACATTTAAACTTTTGTAGTCCCATACAGTGAAGTTCCACTATAACGCCCCCACCCCCCTACTATAGCGCCACCCTAAGGCAGTGTCGTTATAGTGGGACTCGAATATACTAGACCAGCGTTGTGTGTTCGAATTCTTCATCTTTCCAGTCTCGGGTTTGGTGGCCTATTGGAAAGGCGATTCCCTGCGGATCCAAAGGGAGTGAGATCAAATATCTCCTCCATTCGCCCTGTTTCTAAATCACGAGATGTTGGCCGTGGCTGCTCGCGACAACCAGCCTGCCGATTATGTAGTACCGAATATTTATCTAACGTCTCCTTTGTTTTTTTTTTATTTTTCAATGATAATGTTTTTAAAAAAAAATCCTCAAAACCTTTTTGGTGCTTTTTTTAATTTTCAAAAAGTCCAAATTAAAGGAGCATGAAACTTGATAAGCACAGCGATTTTCGAAGTTAGAATTTGCGCGGGACCAACCTAATTTCGAATGTATTTTAAAGTTGAAATTTGTTTGTCACACAATATAGAACACAATCTTGCAATAAAAAGCTGTAGTGCAACGGAAACTGTCGAACTTGTCCAATTCGACATAGTCAGGCTATGTTAGTCAGGCTATGTCTGCTAGTGGATGGTTCCAAATTTTGAAAAAAAAATTTCAATGCAAACAAAAAATAATTGGAAAATATTGTTGACAAAATCAGGTCGGTCCCACGCGAATTCAAATTT
Organism: Ditylenchus weischeri; assembly: GCA_029231635.1. Classification (NCBI taxonomy): domain Eukaryota; kingdom Metazoa; phylum Nematoda; class Chromadorea; order Rhabditida; family Anguinidae; genus Ditylenchus; species Ditylenchus weischeri. The sequence continues at coordinate 477,627 of JAMRYI010000043.1, read as the reverse complement.
CGCAAATTGCTCTGCTTATAAACTTCCATGGTTTTTCAAAGGGGCATGCCCGTGCGCGACACAGAGAAAAGGCGCGGACCAGCAGTTCTTTTCTTTCTCGAAGAACTTTTAATTCGAAATACTTCGAAAGCGTTTGCAATAAAACATATACATTTTTGTGAACTAAACCAAGAAATTTTCATACCGTTGGGTAGTCAACATTCTAGGCTTTCAAACGTGGGGTGACCTCCTCAAAATTTTAGAGAAAAAATCGCATAAAAACAAGAAATAAGGGCAATTTTTAAAAAAAATCGAGTTAACTGTGTAACAACCCTATTCATGTACCTTTTTGTCGTGTATTTGACGTAAAATGTGGACTTTCGTCTGGTCTATACTCAAATTTTTATAGGAAAAATTGGAAATCTGATATTTATGACCTACGTCTACTTTTTGATACTTTTTGAGTCGAATGGGCTAATAAAAAAATGGACAAAAAACATTGAAAAATCGATGGTGTCCATGGGCGGGGTTGAAATCGTGACTCTAGGCAAATAGCTTATTTCGTTGTGCAAAATCCTGTGATTCTCCAACAGATCCCCGCTTTACCCACTACGCCATGCAAATACGTCTAAGAGGCTTGAGGAAACATTTTCGGGCGTTTTGAAAAGCCGTGTTTGAGACATGGATGAGGACGTTTAACTATTTAAAAAAGTACACAACAAGAACACCGAGCAATTTTTAGCACTGCAGTGATAAGATAAAGAATTTATTTATTTCTTAAACTTCTTCACATATATAAATAAAATATATAAATTTGGTGCATTAGTGATCCCAAAAACCTTTCTACCCACTTTTTTTTTGTAAAAAATAGTTCAATTTGTGTTATTCGAACTGTACTAAATGTGTAAAGGCGTAAAAATTTCTGTAGAACACCAATTAAAAAGAAGAGATCAACGCAGTTCTTCCTTTTTTCTTCGATTGACGCATTTGAACTGTTCGTTAAACTCTTTTTCCAATTGAAGAGTAGTTTAAGATTGAAGTGAAAATTTATTTTCCGTCGTAAACAGAGAACAAGTATGAGCAACAAAGAACCAAAAAACAGAAAAAAGCTGGCTGAATGAAAAAATCTAGATTCTTGTTCCAAAAAAAGAATAATATTTTTTGGATTAATTTGCCCATTATGCATAATGGATTTTAAGTTGCAACTTTAATACCATATATAGTGTTGTGTCCGGGAATGCAAACATTTAAAATGCCCCTTTAAGACTAAGACCCTCAGTCACAATTTGGTATACGGGAGCTTAGATCGTCTAGATTTTGTTGAAAAAGTGTATACAATACTTAATGAATCTATACTTGGACCTTCATTCTCTCCAAGTGAGGATCTGAGCAGAGGAAAAACTTTTTTTGGTCATTTCCGAGTTAAAGGTCAGGAATAATTTGCAGTCATTGAGGAAGGCGCCTAAAAGAACAGACGTATTACCTCTTTACCAGGGTTCCGATTCAAAAATTTCAGAAATCAGACAAAAAAATTTGCAAAAAATCAGATTTTGGCACTAAAAATCAGATTCTGTGGAATCGCATTATATAAGAAGGAAAATGAAACATTTTTATTGAAAACATATTCAACCGCACAAAGAATGACAAACAAATGTTAACAATCGTACTCGAGCTTTGCATGCGGAGGCATCTTTCTGAAAAACGAAATGCAATTGCTGCGCAAACACTTTTGGGTAAAATTAAAAAGCAGCGATGCAGGCAAAAATTTGAACGAAAAATTTTGGTGGGAATTTAAAAATTTGCTTCATTTTTATTTTACCTTGTCTCTTTTTCAAAAATCAGACAAATCAAACCTCTTCATTGGAAATCAAACCTTTTCTGATTAATCAAACCCGATCGGAATCCTGCTCTTTACCTATGCAATCATAAAAAAATTAGATTCTGCCATTTTTCCTCACTATAAAATACTTCACACGATTAAATTTGACTAGCTAAACACCAGAATCTAAAATGTGAACTTATATTTGTAAATTGCAAAAAAATATATTTCCTTTCAGCTGTCAGTTGAATTTTGATCGAGAGCATTTGATTACCAACTGAAGACCAACAAGAATTTAAACTAACGGGTGGTATGGAATGAAAATTAGGGAAGAGGTGTGATCACCGCCATCCAATCGACAACAACACAACAAAAACTTGAGTTTTAGTCATTGCAAGAAGACGCTTTAACAGCGGGACCAAAAAGGTGGGTAATGGGCATGATAGATAAACCATTCGCTATATAAGTGAAATAAAACTACTAAATTTCCATTATTACAGCGCATTTCTCTCAATTTTTTTACAATTGTGTTTATGTTCTTGATCTTTCTTTAAAAATATCTCTTATTTTAGGCTAGCGACCCAAAATTTTTAGTGTTTTTTTTAATATAGCCAAAAAACAGCTATGCAAAATATTCTCTGGGTCGAGATATAGGGTCTGTGGGATGAATAGTTATTAGAGAGTGTATAACTATGAGAAATCTAAATTTTTGGACTCTCGACAGTGGACTCTCGACACCACTCAAGTTCTTTCGCGCCTGAGGTCCGACATTTTTTTTGACCACGATTTTTGAAATGTTTTGACAGCTCTGATCCGTCAATCTAGTCTGAAATATCGCAAGGATTTCGATCATTTTTGAGAAATACTGTAGTTTTGCCAACTATATCCTGATTTAATGTTCATCCTTTTTAAAGTTAAGGTGTACATTGAATTGGGATGGTGAAACTAAAGCATTTCTCATAAAAAATCCGCAAAATCGGAATCCTCGCCATACTTCAGACCAAATTCACGAATCATAATACACAAAAGACCTTGAAACTAGTGATGTGCATTTGCCTAAACCCAATACCCCAATACAATATTTTTGGACATTTTCAATCCCAATACCTAATATTTTAAAACAAAAACCCACCCAATACCCCAATACAATATTTTTGGTTATTTCCGAACCCAATCCCAATACCCAATATTATGACATATTCCAATATATTGGCCCAATACCCAAAAAATTGTAAAAAGCAATGACTCTATGTGTTACCCACGGCTAACACAAACACTGGCATTTTAATACACAAATTTTAACAAATGTAGTTTTTTTTAATCAGATGTTTCGGTGTTTCTGGATCCAAGTTTGATTGTGTAGATAAGAAACGGCGTGACAGTTTTTCCAAAATCGCAAAAGCCTTTTCGAATTCCTAAAAGTGAAAAAATCGTTTTGAGCACTTCCGTCTTCGAACCAGCCTTCTACAAATTAAGTGGATCTTTCTCTGGGTCGATGCATCTTTGCTTTTTGTATGCCATCATCTCAACTATTGCGCTACCAAGTTGCTTTTCTGTCTGTCCCTCATCGCTGAACATGTGGCTATGACGTCCAAAAAAGGATTCAAACCTCTTAGTAGGAAGAAAATGGGAATCTGAAAAAGAACTAGTTAGACGAATTTAATCACGAAAATGAAGATACCCAGTTTGTTATTTATCGCAATGTGCTGATGAATTTGTGACGCTTCCAGTTTGAGTCGATTCCATGGGCGGTAAGGCTAAAATATTGAATGACCAAAGTTCATTGAACATTGAGGCTAACTTGATGAAATTCTCTGTTGTACCCGACCAGATATTAGAAGTAAACGAGAGATAACGACAATCATGGAAACGCGAAATCATTTCTTTCTTAAAAACTGCGCAAACACGAGGCATCACCCATTCTGCGAAATGCTTTTTGACTTTGAGATTTTCCGGAAAGAGCACCTTGAATGTTTCTTTCTCAACGACGGCAAAAGACTGATTTGTACAAGCGATGAAATGCATAATTCTTCTGTCCAGTGATAAAAGATCCCCTGAGCTGTCCCCTACAGCTGTGCACGAAAAGAAATTAGAAACACGGACCAAAAGGCGAACCTTTTCCAAGAACGACAAATTTCGCCAAACCTCTTTGCATTGCCTCTTTTTTTTTCAACTTTTTCGTATCTTCTAGCTTTTTGAAATATATGGGATGATTTGCAAGGTGCTTTTTGACGTTTTTAGTACCATAATTGCCCTGTTTGACCACTCGCTGGCATACTTTGCATCGGATATCAGTCTGCGACAGCTTCGTGAATAGCAATGTGTCGTCTTATTCGCATTCGATTGCAATCTTCCAAAGTAAGCTCATTTTCTGAAACATAAAGAGTAGAATAACAAAACAAAGGCTAATTAAAATTATGAGTTACGTTAGAACGACTTTCTGCTTCCTCTTATCGCGCCTGACAAAATATTATTTTATAAAGTAAAGTACAAAAAGTAACAACTTTCTGTTTCAGGACCCAATACCCAATATTTTCCCCAAACCCAATCCTAATACCCAATATTTCAAAAAGGACCCACCCAATATCCCAATCGTAGTGCGGAGAACAGATAAATTTATCTGAACCGATAAATTTATCTATTCTGCGCACTACGATCCCAATAGAATATTTTTGACCCAAATTGGACCCAATACACCCAATACCCAATACCAATATACTGTATTGAGTCCATCACTACTTGAAACCGGGGTGTAAAAATGTGAGAAAAGGCGGAATCGGTAGAGCCCGTGCGAGTTAAGAAATGCAATAAACAGATATGACGAATGTTTGCTCTAAGCTGAGATATAACTGCTCAAAGTCGATGGGGGTCTATTAATATAAAGGTTTCACGGTATCCTAGGTTTTCTTAATTTTCATCCCAATTTTGACATCTTTTGTCTTTTCTTATATGCTCAGAAACACAATAATCATAAATTCGCAATCAGTGTTGTTACGGCGCCGAGCGCCTCCATTAAAAAATTTTTGCGCGCCGGGTCGAAAATTTTGTTTTTACTGTAAACTTTACAGAAAAATATATTTTTTTATTGACATTATATTTTTTTAGAGTATAGTGTTTAATAATTGTTACAGTAAATTTGAAAAGTCTTAAAAAGTCTAAAAATTTTGAAGTCGATTTATAGATTTTTGGATGCTGAACCAAAATTTTTAAAACAGGAATCGTTTGAGCTCGTGGTAATTTTATAAGAAAAATCTTCCTCTAAAATACAGTACGAAAATTTAAATACTTTAGCTTAAATTAAGAAAAATTGGTTTTTTTTTAATATTGGGCGCACGGGTGTGCACGGGCCGGCCCGTGTACAACCCTGATTGGGCTGTTAAATTTCGGAAACAGCGCCGGAGCCAGCGCCGGGTCCAAAATTTTTTATTGGCCCCAGCGCCGGCATCGAGCGCCGACCCAGCGCTGTTTTTTGCCAAGGCAGAGCCGGCGAGGAAAAAAAACAGTTCCCAACACCTGTATTTTTAAATCAGCTTTTCCATTACAAAGTTCTTTACGATTTGTTTTTCAAATGCTTTATTTTCGTTTATTAAATTTAGATTAAATTCAAATATGAGAAATTCCACAACAATTATGCTACTTGTTGTTGTTGTCTTGGCAGTATTGCTTCAGCAGACAGAAGCACAGTGGGGAATGGGCTATCCTGGCATGGGAATGGGTGGGTATGGCATGGGTAATTATGGAATGGGCGGTTATGGAATGAACAGTTACGGAATGGGCAATTATGGAATGGGCGGTTATGGTGGTGGTTGGAGACGTCGGATGATGATGGGTAAGTCAAATATGTCCAAAGTCATAAATAAAATACATAAATTTTGATTTTCAGGCAACATGGGTATGTGACATAGTTTTCATTACTTTGTTCAAGAAAATTGAAATGCATTTGATATTTCAAAAGTTTCCTATTTTCATATACAGTACAGAAATGTGGGCACTTTAGAAGGGACGTAATTTATTAGTGCATTAGTTGTGTTGTATTAGTTTTTTTTCCTGTGTTTTTAGCACATGCTGGGCAAAGCAAAAGTACTTACGAATTATCTTATGCACATTAGTAAAAGTGCGAAAAAAATTATATGCTTTGGTTTTTATTACAGTCAACTCTCAATACAGGGTGTTCCAAGAAATTTGAAACACTTTGAAGAGTCATAACTTTTGTAAAAGTCGAATTTCGAAAATCCGTAGACGCTAATCAACCTAAAAAAATTTATATACAATTTTTTTGGTATATAATGTCAAAAACACGATTTTTGCTTGGTCCCCTGTGGTTTTGGTCTTTGCCAATGCAGACCTATTCACAGACCAGGACCTAATTCACAGGGAGACCTGGCGCAAACCATGTTTTAACATTATATACCAGTATGTGTCATAACTTTTCGCGTTTCTTTCAAATTTTTAGTCAGAATCGATTTTTTTCTTTATTTTTTTTTCTCTTTCATAGAAAATCATTTCCAAATAACAATGAAATCTTCATTCTAGGCAACGCATAACATATTTCATAACAGCAACTATCATTCATCAAAATAATTTCCTTCGGCCTCAACAATTTTCTCCCATCTTTCCTGCAGCTTTGAAATCCCTTTAACGAAAAAGCCGGCCGGTCTTGAGCGCACAAATTCCTTGATCGCATCGTGCAATTCTTCCTCGTTCCTTCCGAAATCATTGTCACATTTCAAGTCACATTTCAATGAAAAATGAAGAATTTCATGAAGAAATACAGTCAAACCTCGATATAACGTACCCCCGATATAACGTACCCCTTGCGTCGGTCCCTTCAATAATAAGCTCCGTCAAATTAACTCCCGATATAATGTACCCTCGATATAACGTACCCTTTACGCGGCCCCCAGGGGGTACGTTATATCGAGGTTTGACTGTATGCGAAAATGGAAAAAATCGATTCTGACTAAAAATTTGAAAAAAAACGCGAAGAGTTATGACACATACTGGTACTACAAAATTGTACATTCTTTCTAAATTGATTGGCGTTTTTATATTTTCGGAATTCGATGTGTAAAAAGTTACAGCCGTTTAAAGTGTTTCAAATTTCTTGGGACACCCTGTAGGTGTACTATCAAGATGACCTTAATTAGGACTACCGGATTTCCTCTAATTAAAGGGCATGCCGGTTTATCTTTCAACCCCCCCCGAAAATCTGAAAAATTCGGAGTCAATCTCAAGATTTCTGGGTGAAAATTAAAAATCGAAAAAACGAAATCGGTAGAGCTCGTGGGAGTTAAGAAAACGCCGAAAACAGTTTTGCGAAATATTTACTATGGTCTGGGGTACAGACCCTCAAAATAGGGGTGCCGGTTTATTAGAGACTGCTGTTTAATTAAAAGAAATACGGTACTAACATTTTGAAAAATAACTCTCATGAGATCTCCCCAATTTCAGGCGCCTTAGGCACCCTAAGGACCAGACAAAGGTGTTTTTATGTCGAGGATATGATTTGTTTGTTTTTATATAAGACATGACCTAATTTGTCAAGTTTTAAATGCCTTTGTATCGAGGTTTAACTGTATCTAAAAAAGAAGACATTTCGACTTCCCTTGAGCCCTAAATGAATTTGGAATATGATGTCGACCATACGATTTTTCTCAGTTACGCTGTGGTTTGGACTGACTCTACCGGATGTCCTGAATAGCTAAAATCCCAAACCACAAGGGGCAGGGGTTAGTGCTTAGTAAAAATCGTGTTTGGATATGATATCATCATATGATTGTACGGCATATTATACTATTGATACAATACATGAGTTTGGGGCTCACGGAAAGTTGGTCTGTAAAACAGAATTTCAAGATGGCGTCAGGAAAAAAGTTTTGAGCGTTTAAAATGATGCGATTTTCTTGAAAATTTTATTGGATTTTTTAAATAAGGGTAATACTAGTACCAAAATACCAGAGGTTCCCTGATAACGATTTTTGGGACTTGATATGATATGATAGTGATAGGGAAACATTAATTCCCCGCCTGATATGATAATGATATGATAAGGCCGTCAAAATTCCCGTCTGATATGATAGTGATATGATAGGGCTCCTGTGTTTTTCGTCTGACATGATATGATAGTGATAGACCTCGGGAATTTTTTGCGTGATATGATAGTGATTTGATATGATAACATCTGATATCACGTGATATCACACGCTTTTTTTGTTATCAGATTAATTTGATATGATACTCTGTTTAATAGGTAGTGTGACGTTTCGCAAAAATTTTCATCATATCATTTTTCTTATTATTTGGCGCCAACTTGAATATTTTGGTGCAATTTTAGACAAAGATAGTGGGTATCATACCAACCGAACGAAGTGGTCGTCCACTTGGTGCGATTTTTTTTACGTTTTTCATGTTCCAAAAGCTGTTTTCTAGACTAACTCGGGCATGCTGAAGATGGTTTGATAGTGGTAAAATGCCGTTTTCTCGAGTATTTTTGAGTTTTGGACAATAATTGATTTTGGCGAAATTTTGGCGAAATCAATTGTGTCTATACAAAAATACTCGAAGCAACATTCACTATCAAACCATCTTCAGCATGCTCAGTAATCTAAGCGGGTTTGGGCATGGCAAATCGCAGTGAACGACCACTCGTTCGGTACCTATCTTTGTCTAAATACACAAATATCAAGTTGGCGCCAAATATATGATGAAAATTTTGCGAAACGCCCTGCACCGTTTAATACTGTGTTTGATTAACTAATTTTAGTAAAGGGCCACCGGGCCGCAAAAGTACAGCCCATTTTTAATTTGATATGATAGTGATGGTGATAAGGGCTTTGAATTTCCCGCCTGACATGATAATGATATGATAACATCCTTGAATTTTTTGTGTGATATGGAAGTGATATGATAACGCTGATATGATACTGATCTGATAACCCTATCATATCACGTGATAGCGGAAATGTTCTGATATCAGGGAACCTCTGCAAAATACTGAATTCTAAAAAATTTGCTACTAGAATTCAGTATTTTGGTATTAGAAATAAGTACCACCCAGCACCAAAAGCCGGGAATTCAAATAAAGAATTTTTTACTCCTCACCCTACAATATCAGCATACCGTATTATCTCTAATAAGCGCCCCGGGGCGCTTATTTTTCAACCCTCCGAAAATCGGAAAAATTTTGGGTTGATCTCGAGATTTTTGGGTGCACATCCAAAATCTAAAAAGTGGAATCGGTAGAGCTCGTGGGAGTTAAGAAAATGCAAAAAACAGCTTTGCAAAATATTTGCTCTGCCCCGAGATACAGACCCTCAAAGTAGAGGGGGGGGGGCGCTTATTAGAGAGGGCGCTTATTAGAGATAATACGGTATGCTTGGTTTCCTTTGGTTTTGGCCATATACCTAGCTGGAGGTCTAAGTTGATCTAGCGACGACCACAAGAGCTACACTGTAGAAATTGTGCTTTTGACATTATATACCAAAATGTACCGGTAGACATACAGAAAAAAAAGTGTTGACCCTTTAGAAGTGCCCACATTTGTTTTGACATCCTGTACTTATTTTTTGTTATAGGTTACGGAGGAATGGGCGGCATGGGTATGTTGGGCGGTGTGCCCACTTTTTTTTGCGAAGCCTTGTATTTATTTTTCATTTTAGGCTACGGAGGCGGCTATCCCATGGGTATGATGGGTGGCATGTATGGCTAAGACAGGCAGATCTTTGGATACTGGCAGTAATAAATTCACGTTGCTTTATTTTCAATATAATCCCATAAACTATATAGTTCCAATTGTCAAATTAGAGATTAAATCCAACTTGAGATCTCATCAATCTCAGCAATAAATAATTTGTTACAATTTGACTGTAGAAAAGGCTCTATATGTGTTCATGCCGACGCCGAAAAAAACATGCCTTGGTCCCCCCTGTTGTTTTTGTACAAAAAAATTTTCAAAATCCCCCATCTTTTTTATGCAGCGTATAGCCGTTAGGCTTAGGCTCAGGGCCTAAGGCTTAGTCTTAGGGCCTCTTTTTGCCCAGCTCCAGTGACCAAAACATGGTAAAACAGGCAAATGGTCGAAATTTAAAATTGCTCAAAACTTTATTTTTTATCGACCAGAACTCAAAAATAATGTCTTTTTTCAACTCCTGAGGTGATCTCGGGTTGATATAGGGTGTTTGGAAACACTTTTAAAAAAATTCCAACAAAATTTTTGTGTAAAAAAAACAACAGGGGGGACCAAGGCATGTTTTTTTTGGCGTCGGCATGAACACATATAGAGCCGTAGAAAATATGTTTTCTAAAATCCACAGGGAGGATCAAGGCAATTTTCGTCTCTCTTGACATGTTTCTCGAGTCTTCAGGTTCGATTATTTCTCTCTGCTAGCAAAAAATACAAGATGGCAATGACAGAATTTTTGAATCGAATGGTACAGTTCGATCGGTTCCCTTGTCAGAAAACACCCCACAAGTACCAAACAAATACTTTTAGGGTCTTCTTTCTGCAATAACAGTTTTGAGTTTTGAAAAAGTGCTGTGACCACTGATGGATTATGTCAGAAAAATGTTGATGCGAAATCCCTACTGGATGCCATGAACAACTTTTTGGAAATGGAATGCTTACATGTGTGATGACAATATATCTCTCGTTGATTGAGTCTATTCAACTGCTCGAACTTCCACTGAATGTAATTGATGCACTCCGTCTGATTTTGTTGACCTACAAGTATTGTGCATGATTTTGTTTTTGTCTAATCACCAGAGTCCCACCAACCTTTATACTCCGGAAAACAAACAGTCAGTGGAGACCGGTGGATCTTCCCCGCGAAAAGGTCCTTTTTGTTAAGAAAAAGGATGAAGTGAATGTCAGCAAACCAGGGACTGTTGCAGATGGAGTCAAACAGTTTGAGGGACTCTTGCATCCGATTCTAAAATACGTGATACCATATTTCCTCTAAAACATCGAGGCCTTGTATCTCGTCCGTGATCAAATGTTTTTTGAGAGAAAGTACGGTACACTGAAGGCCGTCTACATTTAACTATTAGTTTCTTCTTACGCAGTAGACTCTCGACATAACGGTCACCCCAAAATATCATTCGCGGCACTTGTTTGGTTGGGGCCCCCACCCTAAATTTTTTTCCAACCTTCTCGAAGCACAGGTTTTTTATTTATTATTCATTCACAAACATACATCTCTGATATTTGACACCACAAGTGAAAAAATATGTCTGGACCATTGAATTTTGTTCTCTACACAAAATCAGACACGTATGACAAAAACAGGGTTCTGGCTGTTCTGTTTAAAGTTCTGTCGAACCTTATATTTCTGCCAGACTGACTCAATTGCTTGTGTATGAGCACCTGTTACCGAATCGACGAAATTCTCTGAAAGATTGACTGTCAAATGTTTATACTCTTCGTAAACCAGAAACACGGGGAATAAGAAATTTAGGGTGGGGCCCCAACCCAACAAGCGGCTCATTCGCAACTAGGATCTGGGTCCGAAAATTTTTCAAATATTCCGATTTTGCAAATCTATATTCTATAATCTTGATTCTATAATTTTCCCAGGATAGAACCTCATAGGCCTGGATTAATTTGTTTGGCTGGAGTCATTCAAAGCAAACCTACGGTGCAATTGTCTTCCCTCAGTGACTGGTCATATTCGGACAGTGAGGAGATGAATATGATGGCATTTACATTGTCGAAACAGTGAATCCATTTTTTCCTTTCTGACCTCTGCCCTCCAACATGAATCACTCTGCAATTGCAATCAAGATTTAGCAATACTTTTTCACCGATAACTTTGAACAATAGTTTTTGCTCCAAACTTTCTGGGATTAATAAAAGTTCTGGCATTTTTTTTCGGAAAACTGGCAGCAATTGTTGTAAATATGGCAAATTTACTTTGTAAAGCTTTCTTTTGTTGCAAATTACACAACCTGCAAGCTTCTGCGAGCTCAAGCTGCTATTATATTTTCCAGTCAGTTATCTAATAAATGACGACATCTTTTAAAAAAAAAACCCTTGTTTTATCAAAAAAGGTGCTAGAATCTAAATTTATCTCATTTTCCTAGATTTCCAAGGCATTACTTGCCTGAATTAAGAAATCGACTTGGCAGGGCGGCACACTTTTGATCAACATTGTTTTTATTGGGGTTGGCAGATCTCACTGAGACATTTATGGCTCCAAATAAATTCACACTCGGTAAATTCAGCTGCAGTAAATTCCCCCTGGTAAATCTCTCTCCTGCAAATTACCTAGAGACGAGGTGCAACAGGCGCCTATCGCCGCCTTATTCCATTGCTCATATAATGAGCTTTTTGTAATGCCGTTCGCCTATTCCGAAGAACAGCCCGGACTGCACCGCGGGGAGGTGGCATTCTGCAATCCATATTACCCTTTTGGGCGTTTTTTGTTATGCTGTTAACACAACTCTTGATTAGCCTTCAATTAAGACTTCTTTCCCATCGCAAAAATGGCCATCGTTGGAAGCAGAAAAACCATCCTCCAGGCCTACCCCAAAATCCTCCAACTCCAATTTTGAGGGACCACAAAAGTTTTCTTTTTCGAAGACATTTTCTGGGTCTCGGCATAAAAGACGCTGAATTGTCTGAAGTTTGGGGTTCCGTCGAGACATTGCCGAAAATAATCGGAAAAATAAGCAAACATGGCCTGAATGTGGTCAAAATGTCCATTAAAAAGTAGGACGGACACATGCCAAATACTATATAGAGATATAAATGTCTCAGCGAAATCTAACAACCATAATTAAAATGTTGATCAAAAGTGTGCCACCCGACTGTTTATGACTTAGTTTTTGGAAATTTTGATAAAAACTCATTAATCTTGTAAGAAAAAGTTTCCCAAAAATCCCCCCTAATAGCAAAATGTCTCAATCAATTCGTTGAGATCAGGTCAAAACAATTCATAGGAGTTAAGATATAGCTACTTTGAGTAGACTTTGAGAACAGGGGATTCGAGTTGAGTAGTCAGAAAGTTCGCGCCAACCCAGATGGATTTCTCAGCTCCTTCAAAATTATTAAGACTTGATCTCAACAGATCCGGATTCAGGAAGACATTTTGGTATGAGGGGTGACTTTCGGGAAACTTTTTCTTACAAAATTGATGATCTTCAATAGGCTCATTCATACTTCAGCGAAACACCGGTTTACTGCTACGTCATTAAAACGTTTTCATGGTCAATACCCTGTGTGATATGTTTTTGTATAGTAATCGCCGTTAATTAGTTAAGAGGTGTGAGTCAATAATTTCGATTCTAAATTTGAGTAGCATAATTAAAAACGCTCTATAAAAGCAAAATTAAATATTTTTTTACACGACCCAATAAATGTTTTCTTGGAACTATTGGGTTGAAACGGCTCTGGCCGTTTTGATCAACACACTTTTGATCAACATTGTTTTAATTAGGGTTGTGAGGTCTCACTGAGACATTTATAGCTTTAGGTACATTATAAATTATTTAATATGCTTTTTTATAATCCAGTCTCAGTTTTCCTATATAATTCATGCACCAACCAAACCAAATGGTCTTCCATTTGGCGTGCATTTTTTATGTTTTTGGGTTCAAAAACCTGTTTTTTGCACTTACTTGAGCATTCTAAAGAAGGTTTCATTATAGTTAAATGCAATTTTGTACGGTATTTTTAAGTTTACGTAAAGTTTCAGCATATGACAGTGTTTTACCTACAAACTATTTTTCGATTAGCGGTATTAATGCACGAAAAAGCTTTTTTAAGCTGAAAAAAAGAATAAAAACATTTGCCCCAGGTGTACATCCAGATTCACACCTTGCACCCGGATATGGATTGAGTGGACCAAAACAGTTAACTTGTTTTTTAACCAATCTACTGGATGTCCATTTATCTCCACACATCTCTATACACCTAAGCCACCTGACTGACGGGTACCACTACCTCAGTACTCCACCCGAGTACCGATACCTGGGTGCAACAACCTGAACACCACCTGTATACCCTACGGGATACAAAAGTACTCCAGAACTGGGGTTCCTACAAGTCAAATCGCTGTTTTAGCATTATTAAATTGTGTTCAGGACACGATTCTAAATAGGCTACAATGGTTTTTAATTACTTTCAGCTAAATCCAAAATTTCGGATCTTTGAGTGCGATACACATTTAGAGGAAGTGCCAAGTTGTTCTCTATTATAGAAAAACATCTTAAATACTTTATTATTTATATAGAGCCATAAACGAACCTTAATCAATACAATGTCTATGAAAACGGATAAGAGATGGCTGGCTTTTTTAAAGATTAGTTACTTTAAAAAAGTATTCTAGCGTGTTTAAAGTGGGTTTTACTTTAAATAAATAGAAGTGCGAAGGAAAGATTAAGTACGAAAGAACACGGACAACAAAAACAGCCAATTCATCAAATAATTTATTATGTGATACAATATCAAACAAATTACAACAATGTCAAGTTTAACGGCATTTGGACAGTTTTATAACGCACTGAAAAGGTATGTGTAAGTGAAATATTACATGCAAGACAATTATTCACCTGAATTCTCACATTGATGAAGTGTATCTGCGCTTGGTACCTCTTGTCTTGATTTCTTCCAGGGTAGTTTGAGAAAGGAATTGTGCATTGTTCAATAGAATTCTTTTGATTCCAGTTTCAGATGAAGTGCCACTGGAAGCTTGATGTGCAATATCATGTGCCAAGGTGTGTGCATTATTGACTAACACCAATCTGAGACTGGCTTCCATGGCAACTCGCTAAATTAAATTAAAAGAAATATATGCACTGTAATGAAAATATTACATCTTCATTGGTCCAGAACAGTGGATCTTTTATCAGTACGTCAGCGTTAGGACGTTGCTGGTAGTCTTTGATTAGACATTTGCGAATGAATCCCTTAAAATATGACAAGCGATTGTAGATCCAAAAATTATATCTGGTTACTTTTGTGATCTCACTGACAACTGGCTCCTCAGGAAAACTAAGTTGCTCCGTTCTCAGCGCAAGTTTGTATGCAGCCATGCTTTTGCGCTTCATTATTTGACCGAAAGGCTAAGATGCCAGTCTTATACAACTCATTTTAGACAGCGAAAAACCTTGAATCCATAGAGACACTCATAGAAAATCACACCGAGGCTCCAAATGTCCATGTTGACTCCAATTCTTCCAAATGCCATAGTTGAATCGTTTCTGAATGATTCCGGAGAAAGGTACCTAAAAGACACTTTTACCAACGCAACTATCATAACAGATAACCAACATGAGAGTTCCCCCGCCTTCTGAATTTAACTGGCAGAAGTTGTTCCGGTCGTAGACAAACTTGGAAAGCCCAAAGTCGAATATTTTGATATTTCCTGACTTATCGACAAATATATTCGCAGGTTTCAGATCGCAATGGATAATCGCTGGAATGTGATTTGCTAAGTGATCCAATCCCTCTAGCACCTAAAAGTTTGTAAAAGTTTCTCGAAAGTGCGAAAAGACAAAAAAGTACCTGATATATGATTGGGATAATGTCTTTTTCGACGAGCTGTCGGTTCTGTTCAAGGACGGCCTGAAGCGTCATCTGGCCGCAATACTCGAGAAAGACACTAAAATTGCAAATAGAAGGCCAAAACAGATTGAAAAATATTACCAAGAAAACTCCTTGCATGCGTAGCGATCCAAATATTGAATAATGCGCGGGTTCGGTGTAATACTTTTCAGAATCGACTGTTATTTTAAAAATTATTACATGTCATTTTCCAGTTGAGAGAGTTCCAGTTGAGTTTTCCAGTTACATGTCATTTCGCCTTCCTGGTAGACTGTATCCCAATAAGACTCTTTGGCGTCAAGCTCCGAAACATCGTCATCGCGGTAGAATTTGCAGGCCACATACTTTAACTCCTTGAGATCATATGTTTTCCAAACACTGAAACTACTCCCTATTCAGACGAAAACTGAGCAAAGACAAAGTAACTGACCCGAATCCTCCTTTGCCGGATAATTCACAAATGACGAAGCGATTATTTATGGCGAATTGGAGGTAACCGTTGTAATAGCTCTGATCTTCATACCGGATACGATGACCTTCGCTGATGTGAGCAGGTTCAGAAGAATGTAGTACAGCGTGTTCGAGCCATCTTTTTCTCACCTGAATTCGGAAAGTAGTCAATGTAGAAGGGTAAACTGACATCAAAATAAATGAGTACTTCCTCGCGCTCTTTTTGCCACTTTTCGAACATTAATTCTGTAATAACAATCTCCATCTTTCTTATTTCAGCCGCACTTAGTTCCATTGCTCTTTGCTTTGCTTCTTGCTAAATCAAACCAAAATAAATCAGCATAAAAAGATTGAATTTCAGAAAGTTTTTGACAGCTCTACCTTAATTCGCAGAAGAAAAAGTTTGGATGTTTTACGCGATAGAAATACATTTTTTTACAATCATCCACATTCAGAAAAGAAAATATTTCCAAATACATCTCTAGTGGAATAACCATAATGAATAAATGATGTCAATTGCAGAATCTATTAGTGAAAAGACAGAAAGTTGTAGCTTTCTACATCTTATCATATCAGTTCAGATGACTGACACATCAGCTTACACTGTTTCATGATCTACTTATAAATAACACGATAACAATTAATAAGAATCATCGATTTATAGCACTGACATGAACTGTCCCATACAAAATACGTTTGATCAAACAAACTTTACGGTATCTACAATAAATAACACAATTTGAAATTCCATTCATAAATCGACCCTTAAACAACCCAAAATAGGTTTACATGCCTAATCTGTTTTTCCGGTTTCGTAGCAGAAAGATTACCGTATATCTTTTAATAAGGACCCACCTTCTAATAAGGCCCCACCTCCAAAGAGGTGTTGAAAAATAAGGCCCCATGGGTCCTTATTAGAAGATATACGGTATCTACAAAATGATGTATAAAACACATTTTTATAGAATCTTTGGGCAAGTGTATGACTTTTTAATGCGTAAAAAGGGTAAAAACATCGATTTATAGCACTGACATGAACTGTCCCATACAAAATACGTTTATGGGACAGTTTAGAACTGTCCCATACAAAATACGTTTATGGGACAGTTTAGAACTGTCCCATACAAAATACGTTTATGGGACAGTTTAGAACTGTCCCATACAAAATACGTTTGATCAAACAAACTTTATGATCTCATCTATGAGTCAAAATCTTAACCACGATCTGATTTAATTGGAGGATAAATACAGGACGACGAAACTTATTATTGTCACCGAAAAACTGATTATTGCCAATAAAAATTAATTCTTGTCACCAAAAAAATTTTTTTAATGTTGTTCTGAAAAAAATTAGTGCCGAAATGGCTATAATTTTTCTTACACTAGACCAACTGAGTGTGTATTTGTTACCGTTTCGAAGAAAATTTTATGAAGATTGATTTATGATGAAACGGTTTTCCTTGCAAAATTAGGGTTTCTGTAAGCTAAGTCACTATAATTTGCTTTCGCTGCCGTGCAAACTGAAAATTTTTAAAAGTTAACACCGGATTTGTGTTTAATTTTGGTTACTAACTTACCCTGCTAAAAGCTTTTGGTCATTTTTTGGCGGTTTTCTCAGAAAACCCTTTTTTGGCATTTTGCAAACAAAAGCTTTTATGAAAATAATTTGAAAAAAGAAGCCAATAAAAGCTTTTTAGAAAAGCTTTTGGAGTATAAATGATAAAAAAAAAGCTTTTTGGAGAAGCTTTTGGGGTCTAAATGTCATTAAAAGCTTTTAGATTGTGAATGCCACGAAAAGCTTTTCGCTAAAAACTTTCGGGGTCTAAATGTTATGAAAAGCTTTTCGCTAAAAGCTTTTGCATTCTCAATGCTATCAAAATCTTTGCCTAACTACTTTCCGAAAAACATTTGCGTAGTTAAAGTATTAGATGCATAATTTACATTGATTGGTTTCAGAACTAGCAAACGTCAATCTGCACATGTCTAACAGCCTTACGAAGTCCACAGATGTGGTCACTCCTCAATCAAAGAAAATCCGATTAATAGAAATTGCAAGTCCCCAAGAAGATCGAACAGCTGTAGAGGGAATTTCAAACGAATTGTGACCGACAATGCAAGCTCTATAATCAAGGCGTTTGCTTTCAGAAATTCTGCAGGTAAAAAGTATAGTTAAAATTTTTATTATTATTTATCACTTACTTTTCAGTTCTTTTGCCTAACAAACTGAATATGGAAGAAGGAGACGAAAATCCATCCAAGTTTTCGCTTACAAATTTTTTGTTCAGAATAACGGATACCTTATCAATCTATGCATCTCTCTCTCTTGAATATTTTTAAAATTTCATTGTGCTATATTTTGAACTTTGAAAAAAGCACAAATTGTCAACCCTCATGTGACCATAAGATAAAAAACTAAACAATGAAGTTTTTTAATTTTAGCTTACGTTTGCGTAAATAAAAACTCAATCAAAAAAGTTTTGCACTCCAAGTAGAGCAAAAAACTAGGGGAAACATGACTTTCCTACCCTGCACCTAGCCACAAGCCAGTCCAGTTCATTATGTTGGCGAAACATCATATGGCCATTTTTGTCATTGTATCCCCTTTTTCTCCTTCCTTGTAACGAGGATTGTTTATTTATTTATGCTTAGAAGAAAAAAGAAACGTTGAAGTGGACATTTTTACATTTATGCACACCTTGAAGATATTTTGAGAGAACAGGTACAGCCGTTGCTTTCGCTGACCAAACAATGACTATCCATATTTACCTATCTTTTCAGCAAGTGTTATTTCAAGTTAGCTGCCCATTTTTTGGTGAAACTGTTCAACATAAATGTTTGAGACATCCATAGTTTTTATCCAATCTCATCTAAATTTTCTTTTTAGCGACATTTAATACCGAATTGAATAATATGATTGCAACTATTATTATTATCATTTTTCTCGCCAAAGTGAATTCTCAGTATGGGATGGGCTACCGCTACCAAGGTAAATTTTGGCATTGATTACTCTAAATTACTCTCAACTTTTAGGTATGAATCCTTATAGCATGGGTGGCATGGGCTACGGAATGGGTGGAATGAATTACGGAATGAACCAAGGAATGGGTTATCCAGGATATGGTGGTTACATGGGAGGTATGAGTGGTATGGGAGGTGGATATCAAGGCATGGGTATGGGCGGCTATGGAATGGGCGGAATGTTTGGATAGACTGACCATGACGTGAAACTATCTCAAATAACGGCTCTATACGAAAACATCCTAGTAAGAGACCACATGATATAGCGCCTTAGAATTATTTCGAACGACCTACGACTGGGTACACATTATGACTGGGTACGAACACGTACCCTTTTTTGAAAACTTTTGATGCAAATGGTCGAGAAATCATTTTTCGCTAATTTTTTTTCGTTTGGGGAAGATGTTTGAGTGCGTCCTAACGTACGCTGGCCTACCCTGTGCCTAAGCACAAGCCTAAATAGTAACAAAATAACTACAATTTCCTTAATTTCGTAAAGAGTACTGTACCCAGTCGTGGTACCCAGTCATAATGTGTACCCATTTGTGTTTTTACTAAATATTTCTTGTTACAGTAGACCACAGACTTCCCCTTCGACCACTATTTATTGTTTATTTATGTTATTAAACTAATGATTTCTTGCAACTAAACACAAATTAAAAGACGTTTTCTGTAATTTTGCAGAGTACGTTGTTACCGTAATTTTTTGGCAAAAAAGTGTGTTCCCTGACTCATTGTGAACAACTTTAATGGTACTTCTTTTTTGGTACACAAAATGTTTTGTTACAAAGAACCAAATTATTTTATTTATTTTGAGTTTCGCATACATTTAACAAAGCTATTTTACCACAAATGATACCCACAGCTCTTTCTCCTGCAGAACTTTCTTGCAAACAAAATTTATACATACCTACGGAAAGTAATCGATGAGTGCCCGTATTTATGAAGACGTTTACACAGCGTCGATGTCTAAGAAAACCTTTTCCTTTTTGCTTTCCATCACATCGCCAGTTACCGTAGATTCGACCCCGGAGCACTACGACGTCGCATTTTTCTGCCGATTCACGTTCTCGTCGAATTGCAAAGGTTCAAATTTTGTAGCCATTCTACGAACTCCAATTCTGTCCAGCGCAACGTTGGGAAATTCAATATTGAAACCTTGAAGTTCATTCATTTCTATGAATTCTATGAAAAGCGTTACTTATATAATATGTTCGAAAAAGCGTCAATAAATGCGGGAATTTAAAAATGTAGAGCTCAAAAATAATTGGTGGAAAACCAACGAGAAAATACCCGTGCTTTAAATATGGTCAACGCATTTTTACATTAAATTTTTTTGAGTATGCGCGTTTTTTTTAATTGTTTTGTTAGAAATTCCTAAAAAGTGAGTTTTTATTTATTTTGAGTTTTGTAATTATTTTTTTATTCTGTATTTACAAGTTTTTTTACTATTAGACGCAAAACTCACAGCTCTTTCACCCTGCAGAAAAAAATTATGCAAATGAAATTTAAAACTTAAATACCTAAGCCTTTAAACAGGGAAAAAAGCTACTCGAACATTTTTTTGCCCTAAAAAGACCTCTACACAGCAGATAAACGGCCACCAAAAAATTTTCTTTTATTAGAAAGCGTATTTAGTTTTGCATCAGATAGTGCAAACAAAATCGGAAAAAAAACGATCCATCCCAGGTCTGGTGACCAAAAGAAGTTAATGTTGACTGAGAAACGTCGATCTTTCGAAAAAATTATCAGAAAGGTTCAGTTTTTAGTTGACAATATGCCAATTCTGAGGCCAGATTCGGGGCAGGAGCAGCGTGGGGAAATTCAAATTGGGGAAATTCAAATTGGCCAAAAATTGTGGGTGTTATGTTACTTCTATGGTTTACATGGTTCCCACCTTCTAATTCTTGGTTTTCTACATTAATTCAAAACACTCAATAAATGCTGAAAAACAAAATTGTAGAGCTAACAAAAATAATTTTCTCAAAAACGAAACTGCGAAAAATAATCCCCGTTCGAAAAACATCGCACTCTTAAGCTTTTTTCTTCATTTTAGAACGTGGAGTGTAAATCACTACACAACAAATACCAAAAATCTCGAGATGTTCAAAATTTTTCAGCCGCCGATCCGCCTAACTGCCTTGGAGGTTCTCAGCCTCCCTCCGAGCTCCCTCCGCAAAATGATGCAGCATCCGTCCATCCTCTTTTAGAATTTTCTTCAGTATTAATTCCTACAGACAAGAAAGATGTTATGAAAAATGAAAAGATACAAAAGATTACTGTTATTTTTTAAAATAATACACAACAAATCTAGTAAAGCCAGAGTTATTCAAAATTAAAAAGCCGTTACCTTTGCCTTCGCCTCCTTGGAATGCCGGCCTTCTGGAACATGTTGCCTTATTTTCAAAATTTTTAGCCACCTTTTAGCCTCCATTAGCCTCCTTTAGCCCAGTTCAGCCCACTATAGTCCTCTTTTGTATAATGTCTTTATTCGAGCGAACAATCAACAACCGACAAAAAAAGTGACCAATATCAACGGAGATTAATGAATGCTTGATTGAATAAAAGCAGCACCTTCCTCTTCACCAACTTCGGCCCAGAATTGCACTTGTGTAGACTTGTTGACAGCGTTTGGCGAAAAAAGAAGTTTAAAAACAATTTTTTGAAAGCGCGCCATTTTGAGTAATAAAGGAGGCTGAAGAGAGGCTAAAAAGAGACTACTGTGGCCTCCGTCTCCGCCTCCTTTGAGATTTTCAGCCTCCCTCCTAGCCTTCCTCCGTGGAGGCGGAGGCTCAGCCTGCACTCCAGGAGGATCCTCCTAGAGGCTGGCATAACTCTGGTAAAGTCATCCGATGAACAATTGATTTCAATAATAGGGCTAAAATCTTTGCAATATAGGAGACTGCTCGGATCTCATTTTTTCATAAGATTATCACATTGATTTGAGTACTAGATTTACTTCCACCCCATCCAAAACCAGAGGAAAACGTCTTAAACTTCATATACCAAATTGTAAAACCAATATTATATTTAATTTTTTTCTTTCTCGTGCTTCTAAATTGTATTACAAACTCCCAAATAATTTTATATCATCAGGAACCATACATCTTTTCTCGCTACTTGACCTGCGCAACACGCTGTTGCGCTACTTGCTTTTTCTGATTTCTCAACATTTTTATATAAACTTATAAATGTTGAATTACCAAAATGTTCTCTGGATTCTAGCGGTCATTCAGAGCATAAGATGTTTGCAAGCGAAAATAAAATTCTTTTCTGTGGAAACCTCTGAAAGTTTGTTGTGGGGGTCGCGTTGCGCGGAAGTATGAGGGAGCCTTAAGGAAAACAGATTTAAATTATCTTCTTGACTTATAAGTGTATTTGATAAATGTCATATTATTGAATGTCTATTGTGAGGTTTATAGGTTTGTCGACATGTCGAAATTTTCGAATATGTCGAATGTCGATACGTCGACATTGACATAATGTCGACATTTCGACAGGAAATGTCGAAATCGACATGTCGTGTCGACAACCCTAAAGGTTTATAGTTGCGTTCCTAACGTAAATAAATAAAATAAATTCTTTCGCTCACCAGACCTGGAATGGATCGGTTTTTTTTTTCGATTTTGTTTGCACTATATGATGCAAAATTAAATGCGCTTTCTAATAAAAGAAGAATTTTTTGGTAGGACCGTTTATCTGCTGTGCTATCAATTCTGCTGCGTTATAAAACACTCAAAATAAAAAAACTCACTTTTTGGGAATTTCTAACAAAACATTAAAAAACGCACCTACTCAAAAAAAATTAATGTAAAAATGCGTCGACCATAATTAACGCTGTTCAGAATGAGCCAGGAAACACTATAAAGCGGAAGAAAATTTTTGCCAAAAACCTACGGTAACAACGTCCTCTGCAAAATTACAGAAAACGTCTATTAAAGGGGCATGCATTCGCTAATACAGGTGGTGCCCGGGAAATCTAATTGCTAATCGTTGAAATTATGTTCGAATTTTTTAACTTGGTTTCTAACAAAACTATACCTGAAATTGAATTTTAGGTATGGTTTTGTTAGAAACCAAGTTGAAAAATTCGTACAGAAGTTCAATGATTGGGAAAATTTCTTTGAATTCCCGGGCACCACCTGTAATAGCGTGGGCATGCCCCTTTTTGTATGAAGTCTTATGATCAAAATTTATTTTAGCAATCTCAACATTTTGTCTTAAGCTTTACAAGAGACTAAGGTAGGCTAGCATTTCGAGAGCTTCCGCTAGCCAATTTTTGTTTGTTTGTAGAAAATATTTTTATCATTCATCATTAAAAAATAGGAACGGCTAAATTTCAGAGTAACAGCATGAAATAAATTCTTTTCGACGACTACACTGCGCTACCAAGAAAAAGTAGAACACTACATGTAAAACTTTTTTCTTGTCGACGCAGTGCAGTTGCTAAAATGATGCTAATTGAAGGACAAATATTTATACAAATGACATATCATAATTCTGGCTTATTTGAATGTGAAACACCGCTTCTCAAAAAGGGGTAAAAAAAGAATAGAAGCTTCTAGTTCCATCGCAAATCGAGCAAAAGACTTACCTAATTCTAATAAATGGATTTTAGTGGAACTTTTAAACAAGAAATCTCAGCTGTTACTCTGAACTCAAAATATTAAGTTTGAAGGCTTAAAAAATTCTGCAAAATAAATTTGAAGCATCACCGTGTTGCGAACTAAAGAAAAACCCCTACACTGAAATGCTTTCTCAGCTCGAACTTATGAGGACAATTTTTTTTGTACTTTTCAATAATATGTATAGACAACTGTAACAAAAAGATTTGAGAACAACATCTGAGAATCTGATTACTGATCTATTTTGACAATGGCCTTATTCGTCTCCTTTCTCTTGCTGCGCGTCAAAGATCATGTGGAGGAATTGCTCGCTCTGGTTTACCTGCTTGCTCTTAGTCTTCTTAGCCTCCTTGAGTACCTGGCGTTGTTGTATTTGGTGCTGGTAGCGTTCCCACAGACCGCCCTTCTTGAGTACCTAAAGCAACATAGATTACAAAAGAATTTTAAATCAGACAATGCCAGTATTACCTTCTCTTCCAGCCTCCTGATCTTGGATCCCTTTTCCACTTGTTCAGCGAAATGTTCTGCTTGTCTCTTGGCTTGCGAAATCTCAGCTCTCATTCTCTGCTCCTCTACTTGACGTTCATAAGCTAGCTGCTCTGTTAGATGAACCCATTTGAAGCTGAAAAAAAATCTTATGCATATAAAAACCATAATTTGTAAATTTTGATCTCCCCTCAAGGCCTTATTTTGTTTTAGAAATACACTTTTTCCTAATACATCCCACTACTCTAAAATAAATTCGGTGGTTACAAAGTTTTTGGAGCTTAAAAGCACCGAAAAAATTGTTTTTTGCATTTTCGTATGTCTAATGTAGTCTGCCATCCGGACCGCATTGTGAACACAAAGATGCGGATGCAGACAAAAAAGGATCATTGTAAACACCGCTGGACACCGCTGCTAGAAAGTTATTCAAAGCTACATTTTCGTCAATGGTGTAACAAACAACGAATTTTATTGGCTCTTTTAAACTTTGCACTAAACCATTGCAAAGAGCTTGAAGCAAACGGCTTAAAGCAAACCGTGTCGAAGATTTTTTCCAACCGTTTAATTAAACGATTTATAAAAGTATAAAGCCATTGGAGATGTGCACCGGTAAACAAAATTCCGCATCCGCAATGCGGATGCGGTGCGGATGCAGATCCATTGTGAACGTAGTGCAACCCATTCCCCGAGGTGCCATCAGTAAATTCTAGGGTGGGCAAGACGCAAAAAAACAAATGCCAAAGGCTTGCAAATTATCAAAAAACGGTCAAAAGTAAAAGAATTTGGATAAATCAACAAGTTTCAGAAAACATACCCACTCAAGTACTTCAAAGACCTGAAAAATATAAAATATAGTTAATCGTTAACATTGAAACGCTGACTGACCAAAGTGTGTCATAAGCAGAGCTTCTGCGCTTCCCTCCGACCTGTTTGCCATTAAGCAAGTCAACTGTGTTCTTGGCTTCCCGTTTGCTTTTGAACTCCACCCAGCCTTCTATGTAGCGCTTTCGACGTTTGCCACTCTTGAGCCGTTGTTTTTCCGCCTGAAATAAAACAATTTAAAGTCATTAATTTTGGAATAAAAAAAAGAAGTTAAAAACAGACAGCGAGATATACCCTGCCGATTTCACCATATTCTGAAAGTACTTCTCTCATCTTGGAGACTGTGAACAAGGGAGGCACTGTTTGTACGTAGACAACTCCTGACTTCCTCTGCTTCTTTTCAGGGTCATCCATGGTTCTAAATAGTTTTCAATGCTAAATTAGTTAACTGGTTCAGCAGTATCGATTTTATCCCCATACACCACACCAAATTATAACACTCATGAGGAACACTTTTTGAGTGCATCAAAGGGGTAAGACTAACATTTTTAGCAGTGATATATTGGAATTCAACCCCAATTTCATCTGCACGGGGTCCAAATCCAGTCAGCAAATTCTCCCCTGTTAACCTATCCTCCTAGTCCTATAGTAAAAATTGGATCAATAGCACGATTTTGAAGAAGCAATGCATTGAAAAAAGCATTAATTACTATTAGCCGGAAAATGACTCCAAACAACAGAAGACATTCAACCAAACGAATTTATTTCAACGAAACAAAACCATTTTTAACCAGAATAAATTATAGCAAACAAATTTAAGTGCAACGCAAGTCAAATTCTTCGGAAATTATATTCGGACATTGCTCAGCCAAGGAAGTTGACCACAACAAGATGCAGAATCACATGGGCAAAGACTAAAACAAATTTTTTACAATTCTGAAAAGCTTATTGTAGACTGAATTCAACTTACTGAAGTCTGCGAAAGCTCTCTCGGGACTGATGCTTGGGAATTGATCCTTATTCTCAGGGTTCACTTGAATTCTAAGACAGGCTAAAATAATAAGTTTTTTAATCAACTAAGGCAAAATTTCAGCGTAAATTATAAAATAGACTTTACCAGCAAGGACAAAAGAGGCCACTGTGGAGCAAAAGCCAGCCAGAAAAGCGTTGAACGGAAATGTGCCAACCAGGCAACAGTAGACAAATTGGATGATGCCAGTGAAAAGAATGTACAACATGTAGGCATCAATCAGCTTCAATTTACTCGTAGTCGTCTTTTGATAATCGCTGTAAAGTTTCTCTAGCGCATTGGTGACCTCGACCATTTTGCTTAGTTTTCCTTAAAGTTAAAGGCATACATTTTTGTTGGAAAACACAAATTGATGTTCGCGTCTTAGTTTGAGGATTCTATGATAAATTTTTTAATGGGCGCCTCAACATAAAAAGCATGAAGAACAAAGGTTTATCCAGTGGCTCCGCTCATACTTCTTGAAATTGAAATGCACTATTTTTTGAATGACACCCAGTTGCCAGCCGTCCCAGTTGCCGGCCACTCGTTGCCGGCCATCCCAGTCGCCAGCCCCCAATTGCCGGCCATATATGTACAAGGTAACCTAAAAAATTAGGATTTTTTTTTAAATGTTTGATCTGGGCCACCCTGTATTTTCACCAAAGAAATTTAATTTACTTTTAGCTGTTTTTTGATAGCCTTCCTTTGCGAAGGACGCATGACTGCCATGACCGAATAGGGTAAAGCAACAGCACATCAAAAACAGTCATGAACCAAAAAAAAGTCTAATACACTCAAATATGAATCACAGAGACTCCAGAAAGTCGTTTCACGAGCTACACACGAGCGAACAAATTTACGAGTTCTACGGTTTTCAAAACTCGTTTTTACGAGTTCCATGTTTTACGAAACTCGATTCTCCAGTTCATTGATTATCGAGTTTCATGCATTACCAGTTTAAATTTTACGAGTTCATATACAGCCGAATACAGCGCTGTTCGAACTTTTTTTTGTCGTAAAAATATTTGTTACATTTCAGCAAATTTCAGAAAGCAAAATTTGCGTTTCAATTTATTTAAAAAACATTGAAATGTGAAATGCAAATGATACTTATTGAAATGTGCTGAAATCTCAAACATTTTTTAATCACAGCATAAAGCTCGGATTTTCTGTGGGTTCTTCTGTCTCTGAGCTTCATTTTTATACCAATAAGTACTTGGCGGGCTTAAAGGGGCATGCTCGGGCCCAATGCAATAATTCTTGCATTTCAAATTGACGGATACCAGGCACGTCAGAGATTTGGAATTCAAACTCGAATTTGAAAGCATTTTGAGTCTTTTTTACAGTTTTTCAATAGTTCGTGTTTTTGGCTCGTGTTTTTTGGATTCACTCAAAGCAACTACCAAGTTGACTATTTTTCGATGTGGAAAAATATAGGAATCTTTTTTCATTGATACTGTCGTGGAGATTTGCTGTTCATTTCAAAATTTTTGCTCCTGCTCTTGGCTCTTAGTCTCAAAATTTTTGCTCCTTCTTTTGCTCTTGGCTCTTAGTTTCCAAAATGTTCGCTCCTGCCCTTGTTCTTGGAGGTGCTATAGCCCCCTCAGTGCACCCCTCCCTCTACCCTGCATACGCCTGGTTGGCTTAGGAGATGACCATATCTATGATTGGTATTTCTCGCTCAAGAAATTGGACAGCGGCTACATGTTGTCTTTCGATTTGATGATGCTAAATTCGACAGTGCGGGCTGGAGCTCGTCTTTTCATACTTCATTTTCAACGGATCGCTCCGTAGTAAGTCCGATATGAATGGTCGCAACGTGGCTTTATGGTATTCTTTTATGGATGAGCAGCCTTTCTTTCCTTTTTACTTTGTGATATTGCCGCAGATTTTTGGCAAAGCAAGCGTCACTATCGTTATCAAAGGTCTGCAAGTCTTTTTTACTGAATAAATGTCATTTAACTTTGCAATTTTTTTTAGGATTTCTGCGGCATGTCTAACACTCAAAAACCGTTCAGATCTATCCCTTCTGTACATGGCGAAAGTGGCTGCTACACTCACCCACAGCCAAAGAAAACAACTCTTGAACTCAAATAATCCGATCTCCTAGTGGAACATATGACCGAGTAAATTTTTTACGACCGAACCCAGAGACCAGCACTTTGTCGTTTTCCTGAAAACGGTAAAATAACCACAAGTCAGAAAGATCCTTTGCATAAAAAAGTTTAAAAAAGGTAACCAACCTCAATGAAATTCAAGCAACCGTCGTTCTAAAATGAGTCAAATAGATGTGTACGAAAATTAAAAAACAAAAGGAACAATAGGCTGTGATTTTCTTGCTGTTCTTTATCAACTAAAACACGAGCCGTTACAATAAAATCAAAATGATTGCCTGGACACGAACGCATTTGCGAATGGCGGAGTTCGGCTTCTTGGCTTCGACACTACTGAAAAGAAAAAATTCACGAAAAAGCAAGATACATTTTCTCGAGAACGATTCCCTTGACCCTGAAAGTACCTCCGAATGGGTCAGCCTTCCAACGAGTCCCCAGATTGGTCTTCTTATAGCGCTTGTCGTTCCAACGCTGTTCCTGACGATGCCTTTTTTAACTTGCGAGCAGTGCGGATACCCTTTGGCTTTCCCATCTTGCCACAAATAAAGTTGTACGAAAATCAAAAAACAAAAGGAACCCTTTGGCTTTCCCATCTTGCCACAAATAAAGTTATGGTGAGAAATTTGCAAAACCGAACTAATATTTTGTTTGGTTGCTGGCTAAACAGCACTAGAACAAAAAATATAGAAAAACTAAAACAAATAATTTCAAATTCGGTTTTGAATTTAAAATCTCTAGCGTGCCTGGTACCCGCCAATTTGAAATGCAAGAATTATTGCATGCGGCGCGAGCATGACCCTTTAACGTAACACCGAGATATGAGCAAAATTATGCAAAAAAGAGCAACATTTCAATATCAGTAAGTAAGAAGTATGAGCGGGGTACTTTTTGCTACAGTTAGGCTGGCGTGTCAATTTATAATAATAAAGAACGAAACGCCAAACTTCTATCGCGATGGATTAATTTAAAAAGTAATTAATTGGGAAGTGTGTGGAGAAAGTCTACACTGGTTTTTAGACCATCATTTGAAAAGGTATAGAATATTTGAGTTGAAAGCCAACGTAGGTCGAAAATTCAATTTTGACTTCACGCTGTGCATTTTTGGTTAAAAAAACCTATGCTGGTCCGGAACGCAAAAAAACTAGGGATGCCTCTTATAGTACACGGTGAAAGGACACTTCAAAAAAGTTGAAATTTACAATTTCGGTACAAATAAGTTTGGAGATTTTTGGGTTAGGAGAAGGTCCTAAGCCTGTTTTTGATGCAAATTGTTTAAAATTTTTGGTTTTTGGGATAACGAATTCGAAAATGTTCTTCTTTGGAGAAATTGGATTAGTAGACTTAGTTCTACTCATAATGTAAGCACCACATAATGATAAGTTAACCACCGTTTGAGTGGATAATTATCAGGTGTGTAGGTTAGATATCAATTACAACAGATACAAAACATTTAGTCAAAAAAAATTTTATTTGATTTTATTTTGGAAACATTATTGATGAGAATTTTACAAAGATGCATTTATGGCCTCCGCCGCTGCTTTGCTTCTGCTTCCATAGTAAGACCAGTAGATTATCTGAAACCATTTTGACTTTATAATATTAATTTTAGAAATGAAGAAGCAAAAGGCAATAAGTCACAGTTCCGAAACGAGAAATTCGGTCATAAGTCCCGGTCCCGAAGAATCCTGTTTCCTCATCTTCAGTTAATCTATTGCAAACTTACATTAAAAAGGGCAAACATGGTGGGGAAAGCCACAGAAGAGACTTTGTCGATCTCAGTCGGCGACACATTCCACCACGAACAACAGGACCTGGACACACACTTATGTACTCCAGAGTGTTCATATATGTGGTCTGTGGCATAGTTGTTGGCTGATTTACGTCTCCTCCAAGCGGACTCTCCTGGTCCTCCAGCTGGCAACATAAACCTCCTCTCTAGGGTGGTGTTTGAAGGCAATTGACTGCCACTTAATCCAAATTGACTGATCTTGGGACTAATCTCAGTACTCTCACACATTAACTGCAATTTATGGGTTAAATGGGCATGGGAATTGGTGGTAGACCACCTACCCTTTTTTTACAAATGAGGGGAGGTGGAGCAGGTAAGGAAGCTCGCTTACGAATACCTGCATTTCCATCATCTTTGACTTTGTAACCGACTATGGCTAACTCTAGCAAGCCTTGAAAGTTTGTTAATTGTGAAGTTAAAAAATTTGAGAGCTACTAAGGTTTAGGATGCGCAGCATCGATATTTTTTGATTATTTTTCAAAAACATGCTTCTAGACCCGAAATTTGATG
Organism: Ditylenchus weischeri; assembly: GCA_029231635.1. Taxonomy (NCBI): domain Eukaryota; kingdom Metazoa; phylum Nematoda; class Chromadorea; order Rhabditida; family Anguinidae; genus Ditylenchus; species Ditylenchus weischeri. The sequence continues at coordinate 447,466 of JAMRYI010000043.1, read as the reverse complement.
GCAAAATTCATAATAAGTGTTTTCAGATTTTCAAATTGCATTAAAATGAGCTGAATGACATCTATTGCTGCATACTAGGTGGATTTAATTGTCGTAACTACAAAAAAAACTTACAAAAAAATTCTAATGACCGTATATTTTCTATTGATAGAATTCAATAGTAAAAAAATTGGATATATTTGAGGTCGACGTGCATACCCTACTTGGATACCTACTCAGCATAATTGGCCACCTACCCACCCTACCTGGCCACCTACCTACCCTACTGGCGACCTACTCACCCTACCTGGCCACCTACCTACCCTACTGGCGACCTACTCACCCTACCTGGCCACCTACCTACCCTACTGGCTACCTACCTAACCTACTTAACCACCACACTCAAAGAAAATTCAAAATTGAACTTTCAAAATTCTTATAAATTTGAATTTCTTTTTGGGACAAAAAATACATTTAAATTTACTGAAGTTCCGTCTTTTCTGTAATTCGATTTTTGTGGTTACCAATCTTAAAATCGATAAAACTCCGACTGAAATTTTTATTTTTGTGAGGAATTTTTTTATACGATAGCCAAGATTCTGGGCAACAACGTAACAGAGAGCTTTTTCGGATTTTATATAAGAAACCCCCAGAATAAATCTAATTAACATAAAAACGTGACGGACAAACATAGTCCAAATACTACAGGGCTAGTCAAAAAAAAGACGTACATTTTTTAAATTCAACTTTGTGGTCACATTTCATTTTTAACGCTGTTTTTTGGGAAAAGAGTGGTGTTTCTGGTTGAATATTTTGTACTTCTGATAAAGGAGCTCCCAGGTAGCTTTACTACTGTCATCGATTTTCCTGCGAAAATCACTTGATATTATCTGCTGTATATGACTTGAATCGACATCGAGGGATAAATATGACTTTCGAACTAATTGAAGCACGCACACAGGATATGAAGGTCAGGATACAACTGTGAATTTCATGTTTGTATAAACTCTGAAAAGTACCTTGAAAATAATGGAACAATTTTTACTGCAGAATTTGATATAGCACAAGAAAGAAATCGTTTTTTTGGATAAACTACTTATGATCGTCAACGATACGGATGTTGTAGCAGTTAACAGTGCACTTTTAGAGAATAAAGATACGAAAGACGAAAAATACGAAAATGCAGTAATTGCTTTAGAAAATCATATTAATAAAGACGTACACAAAATCAGTCCTACAGATAATTCAAAAAAAGAAACCACAATGACTCCAGAAGAGAAACGTATACGAAACACAGAATCTCAAAGAAAAAGACGAATGTTAATGAAGGATAGCAGTTATACAGAAGAGAAGAAAAGAGACACTATAGCAAGACGAATGAAACGTAAGTCAATGAGAGAAGAACAGAAACAAACAGAGAAAATAAAAGCGACAAAGTTCAGAACTAATTTAAGGAAAACCGAAAAAGGAAAAAATTGCTCTTTATCTGTTACGAACTCAAAAGATGTTGAATTATACAGTCAAACTTTCCTAACACGTACCCCCTATAACACGTACACTTCCCCTTTTTTATTTGGTTGGATTTACCTTACCGAAAATATCTATACACGTACCCCCTATAACACGAACCTTCCCTAACACGTACACCTGAGCCCGGTCGCCAGGGGGTACGTGTTAGGGAAGTTTGACTGTACTTATTGAGTGATTTTAATACATTGTGTGAAGCTTGCAAAGCTTTACACTTAAAGAAAGAAAAAGTAGCTGGAAAAAACGTTTTCAGTGATTGTTGCAATCATGGCAAGCTTGACACAAACCAGATTAAAATAGATTATCCTGAAATACTAAAAGGAATATGTACTGAACAGTGTGGTAAAAGTTCAAAAATAGACACCGCCACCAGCAAGTGTGGCAGCCGCCGCCATCGCCACCGGTGTCGGTGGCTGCCACCGGTGGCTACCCAAAATTTGCCACCGCCACCGGTGGATTTACCACACTGGTACTGAAGATAACGAGCGCAAAAAAAATTTCCTGTCAAACCTGAGAAAATTGAATAGCTGTTTCGCTTTTGCATCACTGAGTTCGATGAAGTATAAACACAAAACAAGAGGACCACCAAGTTTCAGAATTTCTGGTCAAGTGTATCACAGCAGGAATATGGCAACTAAACCAGATGATGGACACCAACCAACAAATGAACAACTATTCTTTATTGATACAAGCGAATCTTTGGGGAAAAAGATGCATATTCAGAATGACATTAATATTTTGAATTTATTTGAAAAATACTTGAAAGATCACGATCCATATGCGAAAGCTTAAAAAGGGGGGTTTTCGCGTTTTCTATTTAACTTTTGTATAAAACACACCAAATTTGTACTTTTTGCAGACCTCTTTGGCACCAAAATGTAGCAAAATTCTTTATCTGCAAGGCCTTAGGCCTAAGTTTTGTTTGACCATTACTTGGCACAAAAATTGCAAAAACACCGATCAAGTCAAACATGAAAAAATATTTGAAAATTTTTACTAAAGTCTCTTGTGGTACTGAATTATTTAATGTTTAATCGGCAAGTGATGGCTCATTTGAAAGCTCTGACAATGGGCAATTTTCTGAGCATGATATTTAGAAAGTAGAAATTAAAAAATTTGTTTTGATACAAAAATTTGAAAAGATATAAAAGTGATTATTTTCGAAATTTTTGAATTTCGCGTTTTTTCTGAATTTGAATTTTGAACGGACGTGAACGACAATAATAATAATACGATTAATCAAACAAAGTTAAATTTCAGACCAATACTATTGACATCATTTTCTAATTGCAGGGATTCGTTGCTTATATAGCTATTTTCTTCATCCAGTTCAGGGTCCACTTCTCCTGTTCCAGCCACTGCTTCTCGAATTGCCAAACGCGCTGCCGTCAGTTCGAATTATCCCTCAGTAATCAGCCCATGGTGTTTGAAACAGAGCAACTGGTATTTTTCGCTCCCTTCAAAATATATAGTGATCCTCCAGTCTGAAACAGAAAGCAAAAATTGAATTGATTGTTTACAAACCTTAAAGCCCTCTTCGTCGTTTTCAGGGTTGAACAACTGGACTGCCTTTTCTTGTAATATCAAATGCGAGATGCGAATTTTATTTGATCAGCGTTCCCTCACCCATGTCGCAAGCTAACATCGAGATCTTTAAAAGCACTGGCCGGCTTCTTCCTTATAATTTATTCTTAAACTTTCCAGCAGGTGACGAATCACTAAACACAATAGTCAACAAACATGATAAGAAGAAAAGTAAACTGCTCACTTGATCTTATGAAGCTTCTCTTCCTGCTTTACCGTACTGTAAAATGGACAATTAGCAACTTAAAAACGGTAAAAACAATACTAAGCAAAAAAATGTAAAGTTTTTCAGACACAGAAAAGTTTTTCAAGCCAGAATTTTGGGTTTAACAAATTCGGATCTACAAACATCTTTTTGAAAAAACAAAAAAATTTGAAAAAAAATATCGCTGCTGCGCACCTTAAACCATAGTAGCTCCATAATTTGACTTTTTTGTTTCCTAATTCTGTATTTTTAAATATATTCTGTGACATTTTTAAAATTTCAAAGTTTATAAAGGCTGCATGCGGATTTCATGACATTTTTATTGAGTTCAAGTGTGTTGCACGAAGACGAAATGGACGAGGTGTTTAATGGTTTACTGAGTGCGGTGTGGGCCAGCTTAACGTGATTAGTGGTGGGAGTTGTGCTACTCGTCTGGCTTCTGAAGGATCGTGCTCTAGCCTCCAAAATCACTTGCCTGCAGTTGCTGAAGTCTCGCTGGTTGATGATTATGGTCTTTCGATATGCTTCTTGTGTCTCTATCCTTGCAAAACGTGAAGATCAGCCGGCCTCTAGGGTTTTTAAAAACAGCTCAATCTCTAGGTGTGGTGTAGCTAGCTCTCGTCCCTGGTGGTGGCCTTTCTCGAAGACGCAAGATCATTGTCAAAGACCCAAAACACTGGAAGAAACTGAAACGAAGATGCCAGTAGATTTCCAAAAGTAAATCCATGTGAACTGTTATACGTGTCTAAAACATCTTTGGGGTGTGAACTATTCTTCATGTTTTTCTTTTCAGTTTTTCTTCCTGTCACTAAAAGACTGATGTCTGACTGGAACGGTCTTCTCTGAAGAGGTTAGAGCCGAATACACTTTACATAATTCGGATTTTATTCTTTTTTAAACCATTTGAAACTAGAAAGAACTCACTACAAAATATGAAAGACATGGAGACCAGCATCCAAACATCTGGAAAGTATCCTCTTAAGATTATACAGGGTGCCCTACAAAAAAATCCCTTAACTTTGACGGTGCCGTTAGACCACTTTTTATCACTTTTTTGACTATGATATGTCATTTTCTAGTCCTTACCTTAGACGTAATTTTGAGCAAGACTCTCGACAAAAATGCTTTTCAAGAGCATTTTTGCCCATCTCCAGTGATAAAAATGGTGTAGAACACCATTATATACGGCTATTCTTTGTTTCTAAAGTATCTGGATACCCTCTTAGGTCGGTTTACCTTACCCCAAGGCAAAAGTCGAATTTTGGTCAAACAAGTTTTTCGAAAATGTCTTTGCAAATCCCAAAAACACGTTTTCTATCGGTTAGACGGTCTAAAAGAAGAGAAGAAGTGGTTAAATCCCGATTTCGGCCAGGTACAGATAGTGTACTCCAGCCGGGTAAAGTTTTTGTTCTGTAAAGTTACCATATTTATTCTAATATAACGACACCCCAACTTTAAAATCGTGTTCTGGGCATTCTGTTTTTAACCCACTTTTTGAAGACTACTTTCAGGCATATTACCCCTTATTTTGTAGCCAGGGATATGAGATACAAATTGAGGTTTTCGGGGAGTTTGCCGGGAGAAGTCTTCAAAAAGTGGGTCAAAAAACAATGCCAAAAGCACGATTTTGAATTAGGGGGTGTCGTTCTATTAGAATAAATACGGTATCAATAACATTTTTCAGTTATTAAATGTTAATACACCATTTGCTAGAGAATTGTCAGGGCTATAAAAGACATATCATAGTAAAAAAGTATAAAAAAATGACTTAACGGTGCCGTCAAAGTTCAAGATTTTTTTTTCTAGGGCACCCTGTATTATAAAATCGATGTCTGTTTTACCAATAGCCTTGACATAGGAAACTCTCGGCAAATTTCTCATGATATTGCCGAATTGGAAAATCATTGCCTATAAAAACGACTAATTGTAGTTTTTAAAACTATAAATGTAGGCTACCAATAGAGCGTTAACCCCTAACATAGTTCTGGCTGGGATGGCTTTTGGACCAAGACTAAAGGACACCCAGGATATGAATATCTGTAAGTGTACACCACAATTATACAAGATGCCAATTAATCCTAGTTGAATCCTACAGTCAAGTAGGTAGGCACATAAGCCTGAAAGCACAATATTTATAAACAGATGCATACCCAAAAAAAGAAGTGTATCAAGGCTCGAGATAAGGATGGGAATTCGGACAAAAAGTCGACTTCTTACAGCTAGAAAAAAGAGCATGGCCGGTTCAAAACGTTTTTTTTATTTTAATTTTTTGATAAAACAAATAATTGACGTGTAAATTTTTTTGATGATGCCTTGGTGGCTAAGATTTGCTTAGAAATCAAAATTACGCAGAAGAATTTAAAAAAAAGTACTTGGTTGCCGAGATAATTGGAATTGTAAGCCAAATGAAATCTTGGCACACTAATTTTCGGTTATATCTTGGCATACAAGCTTTTTAAAAATTCTGTTTTGTAATTCGGCATTCTGAGAATATTTTAGCTGCAAGGTTACATAGCGGAAAAAATAAATAAATTCGTGCTTTTAGTAAAAAAAGCATCTGAATTTCAAAAAAACCGTGGTAACTGGTCAGTTCCCTAGAAAATACCAAAAATTTTCCAATGCTTCGAAATTCGAATGCAACTCTTGGCACTCCAACTTTAGATGTCAAATTTTTTGTTGCTTGATACTTAAAACCCGAAAAAACAGACTTTTAATTTCAATTATCCGATAACAGGCAATCAACCCACAGTCCTTTACCTACCTAGGCTTACACGGGAAAGGTACGATCGCATCGTAGCCTATTAAAGAACGTTATATGCCAAAAGATAGGGCAGGACTACACAATCTTGAAAACGTCCACAATCAATTTTTAAGTTGTTTTTTTCCATATTTTAAGGCTTGTAATGCATGAAAAACGTGTTTTTAGGGCGTGGACGACCATTTTCTGAGAAAAAATTTCACCGAAAATCGCACTTGTTGCCTTGGGGGACCAAGGCAACCACCTTATTTTAGCATTTTCTACCACGTTTTGGTTACTGGAGCTGTGCAAAAAGAGCCTCTAAATGCATTTTTGACCAAGAGTAGTTCTCGAAATCATGTCTATGCAGGGCTGCCATTTGGGTTGATTAATCAGAAAAGGTTGATTTCAGACACCATAAATTCTTAGAAATCTGATTTTTAGTCCCACAATTTGATTTTTTGAAAAATATTTGGCTAAATTTAGACACCGAAAATTCTCAAAAATCTGATTTTCACTTCCAAAATCTGATTTTTTTAAGATTCGCCTGACTTTCGAAAAGTTCAATTGGAAGTAAATGAGTGCGCGCATCTCTAACCCGTCAAGCCCCCTACGCCCCCTTCGGGAACTTAGTGGCTTGGGGTTGAGATGCGCACCCCCACATACCTTAGATACAGCTCACTCGAAAGTGACTCTATATGCATAAAAAATGTATGCATACCAGAGTTTCTTTATGTGGTAGGCTACAGTTAACAATTCAATGCTCAAATTCTTTCTTTTTAGGGGTATCCACGTACCCTTTTCTGGTAGTTTATCTTGGTCCCCCAAGGCAAAAAGTCCGATTTTTAGTCAATTTTTTTCGAAAAATAGTCGTCGGTGCCCTAAAAACACGTTTTTCATACATATTCATTCATTTATATTTTTCAAGATTGTGTAGTTTAGCCAAAGATGGTCCTAAACGAGCCTGTTACGGATCCGCACGCGAAATCTCCCACCGAGCTGTCTAGGCGGGGATGGTCATAACACCGCGGCGACAAAACACCGCGAGACGAGTTTGATATAGATTATGATTTGATTTTAGACCTGCCTGTTTGGAACTTCGGTGAGCTAGCGAACACGATTCAAATGTTAGCCTAAACCGATGGCCATCTTTTACCGCAAAAGGGCAATCAAATCATGAGCAAATCGCCAATGTGGAGTCGCGGTTCGGAATCGAACAGGAGTATTTGCTGCTTGGCAGAGAAGGATATCCGCTTGGGTAAGTATATTACCCCCATTGTTTTCGTTGTCTTATTTACCTGTTTGTAGGTGGCCGAAGAATGGATTCACGGCTCATCAAGGTTCTTACTATTGTGGTGCTGGTGCTGATCGTATCTTTGGAAGGGAATCGGTGGAAGCTCATTATCGCGCCTTCTTTATGCTGGAATCGAAATCGCTGCAACTAATGCTGGTTTGTCTTTGGTATTGATCGAACTCTGCTGACTTTACTTCTTTCAGAGGTGGCTCCTGTTCAATGGGAATACCAAGTAGAGACCTGCCATGTAATCGTTATTGGTGATCAGATGTGGTTGTATCGCTACTTGTCGCCATAGTGGTCCATTTTTTAAATTTGGACAGCGTCCCGTCCGCCGTCTCCAAATTTTCGTCCCAAACGTCAATTTTTGTTCTGTGCGACAAGTTGTCGCACAGAACAGCGGAGCACTTCGGTGTTCTCGTTACTTTCGATCCTTAGCCAGCAGTAACTTCTGGAGGTGGAGAGTGGAACAAAGCTGGGTGTTACACTAACTCTAGTTCAGCCAAGATGGATGAGATGGTTAGTGAGATTATGTCTGTCTGAGATTCAGGGCTTTCTTTTCACACCAAACTTGCAGAGAACAGATATAATAATAATGAATAAAAGTTGGTAATCTTCAACATAATCCTCAATCTGGTCCTCAATCCTCAATGTTGAGGATCATGTTGAACGATAACGATTGATGTTGATAACGATATTTTTTTGTGAAGGACCCATCACGTAATGGCCGGTTACTGCATCCCCGAAAGTGGCTACTATAGAAAGTGTCAACTTTATGCATTGATAATAATAACACGACAGAGGTAAAAATGCAGTGATGAATGAGGTGACTTTTTGGCCATTAATTGACAGATTGAAGATAGGTAGACTTTTTCTCATTGAGTTAAGAAAAACTGAGAATGAACCTTTTCTCGTTGATGAGATCGAGATCTTGACGAGATCCCAGATTGATTTCATCCAATAACTGGAGAATAATGAAATTCGGCGGTATTTTGGGCCGCGGTGTTTTTCCAGCGGTGTTTTGTCTCGCGGTGTTATGTTGTATACCCATCTAGACCGAGACACAGTTTGCTTGAGGACAGAATTTTTGCTTGAGGTTGAGGTGAGAATCCTTGAGAATCATTGAGGCTGAGAATCCTTGAGGTTCTCCAAAATGTGTCCTCACGTGAGTTGAGCTCACATGAGAACGATCCTCATGAGGTTGAGTTCAGGATTTATGAGCTCATGCAAACTGTGGGAGATATCCTATTTTGAAAGTTGCGAAAATTAGCATCAATTATTTTTTGAAAAGATAGACAAAGCAATCACATGGTTGTGCGTAAGCTCGTTTAGGGCTATCTTTTGGTATATAACGTTCTTTGATAGGCCACGGTGCGATCGTGCCTTTCCCGTGTTAGTCAAAAAATAGTCATTACATTGAATTTTATTTGGAGTCAAATCCAGGTTCAACTTAACCTCACCACAGCCTAAGAACCGAGATTTTCGGTCGAAGTTAAACAAAGTAGGGCCATGCTTGGAACCAATCTTTCGTTTTGATTAACCAACCTGCATGAAGTACCAGACATAGCGCCTTTCAAAAGACATCTTCACGTGCAACTCATCCCACATTCCTGCAAATACATATATTCTTTTATTTGGTTACAATTAGACTAGGAATACCTGCTGGATAGGGCTCGACTACCAGCGAAGAGCTAATCTTGACCAGATCAAAGTCTGGTAGCAAAATCGTGCCTATGGCATAAACAGGGTTTTCTGTCAACGGATTCCATCTCATCCGCACTTCTTGATTATTGTAATTGAAGCTAAATTAATTGATATGTATATGTTTGGTTAAAAAAGGAGCATTATACAAGTGACTAAAAGTATACATCAAAAATAGATTTATAGGCAGGAGTTTTTTAAATATAGGTTGGACCGAAATTTTTTATATGGGTTAGCTTCAGAATGAAAATGTCTTTTCGGACCCCAATTTTTTTGTTCAAAATTTGACTTGGTTGGAGGCGAAAGTATATGCTTGGTTCAAAGGTATTGTATCATGGCTTTCTACTGGAGCTAAGAAAAAAAGACTCTTAAAATGCATTTATAGTCTAGGACGGATTAATCTCGCAGGTACAAGTGCAAGGCTTGGAGACTTAGGGTTGAGATATTCTCAATTTAGTAAATTTTGTAAAGCCGTATGGTACAAATATTTTATGACCGAAAAAATCCAACCATAAAAGATGTATCCAATCCAATCTTCCGAAAAATTTAAATTACCTTTCATAAATCAAATGACATGTTTGTGTATCCATCGGAAAATTGGATCTACAAAGCAAAATTAAACATTATAATAGCCATTTGACCTACAGATCCATGGCACAAGGTCCTTTGACTCGGACTCGCTAAACAACCCAATATAAAATGTCTTTGTTTGAGTTTTCGAATATTAACTCACATAATTGACCCATATTGTGCCGTTTGGATAGAGCATGAGAAAAATATTTCTGAAAGGCGAGTTGTGGATTTGAGCAATTTTGGAGTTAATGACTGTAAAATTGAGTTTTCAAAAAATATTTAAAATTAAAGTCATACAGCATGAGTTGGGTGTCCAAAGTCTCTCCAACACTTGATGACTGAGCGACAGGTTCTGTTTGCAGGGGGATAGGTGCTCAAAGTTGAGACTGGGGTCCAGCCACATTTCGTTGATGTATATGTCCATCTAGCACAATAAGTTACTAGTCTTAAAGCTGGAAATGGGTGATATAAACCTCAAAGTCGTTGGTGATTTCGGAGATGGAGGTGATGGCTTGTAACCAGAATTCAACTGCTACGTCTACGCCTGTTTCATCTACCATAAGATAAAAATTAGTTAACGTCAAAATTTCTGACATATGGTGAGAAATTAGGTTTTTGGTCAGCAGAAATAGTGTGCACATAATCAAAACAATGCTATCTAAAATTTCGAGATTTTTTGATCAATTATTTCTTCTAGTCATGTTCGATTGTTCCTTCGAGATACAGTAGCGAGCAAAAAAAATGCATCAAAGAAAAAATTAACGTTTTTTTGTTTAAAAGCAATTTTCTTTAGCAATTTAGCAATTTTTTGGACAAAAGATGACTGGGCGAAGGTTCTTTGGAGCGACGAAAGCAAATTCAATCTCTTCTCCTCTGATGGCGTCCAGTATGTCCGCAGACCGGTGGGAAAGCGCTACGATGTTCGGTGGTGGGTCTGTTATGGTTTGGGGTTAGATGCCTACATTTCGTAGTAATCAATGGCACTATTGGTTAGTCATTTTTCAGGATGCTTTTCGCGGGATGGTGTCGGTCTGTTGACTCGGGTGGAAGGCAAAATGACGGCTGTCGACTACAGGGCGATCCTTGAAGAACATATGCTGCCTCACGCTGAAGTGTAGCGCCGCATTCGAAAGAATAAACACAAGAACCTGGCGGCATTGATGGAAGCGATCAAGAAAGAATGGCAGGAAATTCCTATCGAAGTATTGATTAAACTTGTTCATTATATGCCACGTCGTTGTCAAGCTGTTATTGATGCAAATGGTTATGCTACGAAGTACTAGTTGTTCAATAAACGTTTTGATGCATTTTTTTGCACGTCGAAAAAGTGGTGTTGTAAATCAATCGCCTATTTTTCCATAAAATTTAAAACGTCTTCAATGAAAGCTACATACCATTCGAAGAGCGTTAAAATGCTACAGGAATGCTCTTGTTCATTTTTGGTTAGAATCATGAAATTGCGCCAGAAAATTGCTTTTAAACAAAAAAACGTTAATTTTTTCTTTGATGCATTTTTTTGCTTGCTACTGTATGAACATATGGGCGCTACCGGAGTATACCTCCCCACCCCAAATGAAATTTTTTGAACTTTTTCAAAACACCATTTTAACCATTTTTAAGCATTTACTACACGTTGAACACGATGAAAAAGGTGTTTTCACCTACTTTTTTCTATAAAAAGTCGATTTTTTTTTTAAATCTTGAATTTTGGTATTTTTAGTTGATTTCTGTTTATGATGACTTAGTAAATCAGATGTTGAGGGTACCTCGGCCCCAAAAAGATGGAATTTGAACATAGTTTTGTTAATTGGGGCCTACCGCATAAAGAAACTCTGGTATTCATGCTTTTTCATGCATCCAGAGTCACTTTCGAGTGATTTGCGTCTAAGGTATGTGGGTGTGCGCATCTCAGCCCCAACCAACCAAGCCCCTGCGCCTTCGGGGGCGCAGGAGCTGGTTAAGATGCACTCACTTACCTTAGACATAATTCAGCAAGACTCTTGATCAAAATGCATTTAGAGGCTCTTTTGCCCAGCTCAGTGACCAAAACATGGTAAAACAGCCAAATGGTCGAAATTTCAAAATGCCCAAAACTCAATTTTTATTGACCAGAACACAAAAATAATGTCTTTTTGAACTTCTGAGGTGATTTTAGGTTGATATAGGGTGTTTGGAAACACTTAAAAAAATTTCATTTGGGGGGGGGGTATACTCCGGTAGGGTCAACATATGGAAAGGTACTAGGACTCTCTACGTTATCCCAGTTAATTTGTATCTGTATCTATCTGTAGAGTAGCGGAGAGAGCCTATTTTTACCAATTCTAGTCTCAATTTACTCTCGTTCTAGGTATAAGAAGCAGGCAAACCTAACTAAAAAAATGAAGAGAAATATGTAAAATGTTATTCCCGCTATCCGCGCTAACTAAGCCTAGTCAGTAATTTAAAAATGAATGGTATGATTACACCTAGGGTAGTCGGCCGGCCGATTTTCGGCTTTTCCGGCCGAAAACTGACATTTTTTCGGTTTTCGGCTCGATCCGGCCGGCCGACAACCCTAGTTACACTCCTCAAGATCGACAATGCGTGTTGCATTATGGGGTGTCTGAATAAGCCTTATTTCTATAAAAACTAAACCAAATGGCTTCAGAGTGCCAAGTTACCGAAAATAGACTCTAACGCATTATTAGAGCCCAATATCCAAGTTCTAAACTTCCCAAGTATTAATTATCTAATAAAAAAATCGACGAGGTCCTAAACGTCAGAGTCCATAATACCACCTCCCAAATAATGTGTCGAAATTGCATGCTGTCTCCTGGCTTCTTTTTAAGCAGGCAAACGCACCTGGTATTCTGTACTTGTTGTAACCAGTGCCATTCAATAGTTTGTCTATAATAGCTGTGTCTGTGCTGCAGTTCTTGGTCACTTTCCTGTTCCTTGGCTGCTGATGCTGCTTTTCCTGGTCTGCAGTGCTGGGAGATGGTGGAGGTGAATCGGCAACTTCAGGTTGAGGCGCTGCACTGTACACATGCACTATGCCATAGTCCTCAACCTAGTTACAGAAACTAAATGGGGCGAAAATATTAGTAAATTAGCCAACCTCATCAAACTCCCTAAAACCATCCGCTTGTGCCAATGTCAAGAATATGAGGTAGAACAAGTGCAAATACATGGAATTTTGATTGGTTTTGAGGGATTTATTCCATTTTTGTTGATATCTTCTCATTTTGGATGCTCTGTAGAATAAATTGGCCGAAAATGTAATGAGGAAACCAGAGAGAAGTAGTGTGTCTTCATTCATTTATGTAAGATCTGAAAAAATATTTACATACTGAATATTTTTGTAGGATAACCAAGTAAGTGCTCACACAAAAGATTTTAGGGAGTAATCGAGCTTCGTAATCAGCAATAGTTTAACTAACAATGTAGAAACCATGGCTGTAATCTGAGGGGCTTCGATCAAAAAAATTTCTGCGTATACTCTTAGAGCCTGCCGAAGTTCCTTGTGAATTTGGTCCGCCAGTTCTGAAGGCCAACAAAAAGTAGGACAATGACATATGCCCTGGTTTTGAGAGATCATGGGTATAGAAATGTTTGTAGAACTTAGGTGGTTATGGTGATTTTGGGGGCCGCCGTTTGGGGCCGGAACTTTGGGGGCCAGTTCTGTATTGTTGTGGAAAGACCATAGGAGCGAGATTCTTAGACGTTTTTTCATCCTTCAAACCATCACCTACTCGTAAAGTAGTTATGAGTGAAATTAAAAAACACTTTAATTTTATCAGACCGTGTTTATCAGACCCCTTTGCGCTTTTGAATGCGATTCCGCAACAGATTCCGCAACCCTCACCAATTCGACTGTCGATGACCCACTTGTTGAAATTTCCCACAAAATTTTAGGCTATGACTCCATTTTCAATTTCGTTACCGATTTCGACCAGCAGCTCTTCAAAGCCCTTTTCTACTTTTGTATTATCGTAGAAAAGTCTTTCTACAATAATACAGAACTGGCCCCCAAACGGCGGCCCCTAAAGTTCTGGCCCTCAAAGTTCTGGTCCAAAGTTTCGGCACCCAAAGTTCTGGCCTCCAAACGGCGGCCCCTAAAATACCCATAACCGTTGTACTACTTTTTGTAGACTTTCAGAGCTGGGGAGCCTGATTTATCAGGAACTTGGGCACACTCTACAATAATATGCCAAAAAACAATTTTTCATCAAAGTTCCTCTAGGTCACAGTCGGGGTTCTGTAGTAATTCTGTAGTTCTGCAGTAATTTTAATTGCCGAATTTAGTGTAGAATGTTCATTAATGCCAGATCTAGTTAAGAGTTGAATCTTATTTTGCCTTGTTCCCCCTGTTACCTTTCCGTGAAAAGAAAGAGACAAAAAATAACAGAGGTGACCGAAAATGGGATCCCCCTCATCACTAAAACCGAAATGTCTTCGTGAATCCAAATTGATTAAGATCTAGACAAAACAATTTTCAGAAATCTCAGAATTTGCTAATTAAGGCGCAACACGGTGCTTATTTCAAACACATGCATACAAAACAGAGGCACTAAACTACAAATGAATTAATTTTAAACCCCAATACAACCTTAAAAACAAAGAACCAGCCGACCAAAAAAATTGGCAACTAAATTTAAACGAAAAAATTTGCTCCAAGTCCTAAACGAAAATAAAAAGGACTACTACTTGCAGCCCTAATTATCACCTCCAGTCCCCCAAATACGTCAAAGTAATTACCAGCACTACCACATCCAAGCATCTCGAAAAAGACCAGCACACACACAAAAAACCAAGTCTCCTCCCCCAATCCATACCTGTGCCCACCAAAACCCCAAAGAGTTGGCCAACCAACCAGACATTTGGTGTAAAAAAGAGGAACAAGTCTATTAATTCCAATTGAGCCATCTCCCAAATGGATTGACGGCCACACTTTTTTTATATTACCTCATTTTGTGGGTGAACATGCAAACCAATTTTGCTGACAGCTTACCTACCACCTTGGGGAAGGGGGGCCAATCAATGGAAGGGGTTGGCTCGACGGGAGGTCTTTTTGGAAGAACCTCTTTCGGCTGTAAACTTTTATGCTTTGCTACATTGCCCAATGGTTTTTTGGCTTGACTTTTTTGAAAAGAAGAGTAGGAGTTTGGAAAAGATCGAGAAAGCAACAATAAAGCAAATTGTCTTCAAGATTTTTAGTGCTGATTTTTGAGTTGGTGTTTTTGCAGTTTTAGTACGCTGTATGTACAGGGTGCGGCAATTTTTCTCTGTGTCTTTATTTTGCCCATAACTTTTTGCATTTGCGGTATTCAAACGAGATCTTTTTTTAATCGATTTCTCAATTGTGAAAACATGTTTTTCGTACTAATTACGACCTGAAACGTTCAAAAAGTGGTCAAAATCCACTTTTGAGAGGACGCGATATAAAGTACTCCTGCCAGTAACCCCGGGGCTACTATTAGAGTAAATACGGTAACCAATTTTTACGAAAAGAATTTTACCAGTTTTAACCGGCTTTTTTACGCG
Source organism: Ditylenchus weischeri (assembly GCA_029231635.1). Taxonomy (NCBI): domain Eukaryota; kingdom Metazoa; phylum Nematoda; class Chromadorea; order Rhabditida; family Anguinidae; genus Ditylenchus; species Ditylenchus weischeri. The sequence goes on along the minus strand of JAMRYI010000043.1, from coordinate 432,343 downwards.
CTGGTAATTTACCGGTAAATTACACTTTCACAACCTAAGGTAAAACTCAGGGATGACAATCGGCATGTTTTCCATATTCAAAGCATCAAAAAATACGGAGAAATGTTAAGAAAAATAGGAAAATATGGGTTTTACCTTGTACAGTTCAAATAGTCCCCTTATAAATGGTTTCAAAAATTTGGATATTTACCGATGTAAATGGAGGAACTTGAAACGAAAACAACAGGTTACTTTGTTCAGATCCATAAATCAGTTTTTTCAAGGCTAAGTTTTATATTTCATTAGAAAAGCTGAGACCCAGGACTATATTTTGGTACAAAAATAAATGACAATAATGTTATAAATAAGGTAGAAAATGTAATTTTGAAAATTAGATTGATAAATCAGGTGCTGGATTTTACAGATTTGAATTTTAATGTAAAATATACGCAGAAAACTATGATTTGTATATGCTAACCAAATGGCAAACTTAAAATAAGCAACAACTAATTTATAGAAACTCGTTGATGCACAGAAATTTAATTTAGCAAATGACAAATGGTACAAATTTAAGTTTGTTGTGTAAATAGATGACAACTATTGGAAATTTACACCTTTTTATTTGCTCTTTTAGAGTACATCTCCTATAAATTAAAAATATCGAAAATTTACGTACTTATTGAGCCGGACCGGCAACCGGACAATATATATTTTTAATATACATTGTCACGCGACAAAATATATTTTTTCATATTTTGTCGCCTAACTAAGACGATGGACTACCAGATTTTTGAGCTTCTGGCTGGTATAAAAATGTGCAAAAACAGGTGAAACGCAAGGATAATAATGAAATGACGAAAAGCACCACAAAACTGCACTAAATGACATGATAGGAAAAATATATATTGTTGCACGTCAAAATATTTAAAAAATATATTTTACCTCTGTTTTTCAAACCGCCTTGGCCTCTCTGTGTTCTATTAGACGCAGGGTGGATAAACGTAGGTTAGGACGGACTTAAACAAGTTTTTTAGTTTTGTGGTTAAAAGCAGGGTAGGCTAGCGTACATTATGGCTCTTTTAAAGAGGAGGCTCTGAAAGAGGAGACTCTGGTGGTCATGTTGGTGTATTTGGCTACCTATATTGACATTCAAAAGTGTGCAAAGGGTCAATTTTAAAAAGCATAAAAAGAGTAAAAATAACCAAGGGTGAAAGACATTTATTTCTAGGACAGCCACATAAAATTTTTACTTCTGGACACGTTGAAATATACGGCTCTAAAATCTTTTTTTATTGCCGCTACTATCCATGTTATATGTGGAGACTCTGGCGAGCAGAAGACTCTGGCGATCATGATAGTGCTTTTGGTTGTCTATAATGGCATTTAAAAGTTGATGGGTAAAAACAGCGCCAAAAAAGAGCGCCAGGTAAAATCTATTAACCAAAGGATTTGGTAAAGTGTGAGGGGTCGAAGTGGACCGGACAAGCTCAGCACCCAGTTGGTAGTACTTAGGTAGTGGTATCCACTTGGCGATACCCGGACAGAGTTATTTTGGTAGTAATCTGAATTGGTTTTTTGCAGATAGTAGTAATCACTTGATGCATCCCAAGTAGTGTCACCCCAGTAGCCATACCTTGAATCCCAATAGGAAAAACCTCAATTTTGCATGTATTCTTGTTTTTAAGGCAATCGCCAACACGGGAAAGGCACGACCACCCTGTCACGTATCAAAGAACGTTATATACCAAAAGATAGCTCTCGTTGCGCTGGGCACGAAACCGTTCGCAAAATCTGTTACGCGCTAGACTGCGCCATGTTACCTGCTTTTGAATGTTAGATATTTCATATGCTACTATGTATAGCAGATCAACAGCAATATAATATAGTTATGTGTGGAGCGGTGGTATTGGTTCAGGCTCTCTTCTTATGTTGCAGGCTCGATTCCCAATCGGTGCGTTTTTTAAATTTCCTGTCTAACTTTAATTAAACTGTTTTATCGTGAGGCAGTAAGTAATCAATGTTTTTTTATTGATAAATAACAAACAATCAATGACAATGCTTGTTTACAACGAAATAGGCTGTTCCTTGCAATAGGAACAGCAAATAAAGCTTATGCCAGAACATTGTTGATGATGACAATTCTTTGGAAAAAAAACTTTAATATGTGTCTGGAATTGTTCTTCGCCATCGATATACCCGCAAGTCCTCCAAGAGTATTGCAGAAAATCTCGGAAAATTGAGTTACAAAACTGACAATAGACCACTTCAGGAACTCGCAGAACGTTGCCACGCTGATGTATCTTGAAAACGAGCTCATTGGCTGTGACATTAGAATGAATGCGACAAATGAAAGCTTTGAAGATCCGTAAAAAGAAAGCATCGAGAGGTTGGATAAGAGAATTTGTACCAGCTGTGGGAATATCGATGTCGAAGAACAATTCTAGACACATACCGTATTTCCTCTAATAGGCCGCCCGGGCGGCTTATTTTTCAATCACCCTCTAAGGGGGCGGCTTATTAGATGGGGGTGGCTTATTGGAGGGGGCGGCTTGTTTTTCAACCGATAGGCGCCGCTAAAATTTACGCCACGTTTCTCATAAACTGGCGCCGGTAAAAATTTGGCCATGAAGCACCTCGCCCATACGATTATCCATAAAATATTTATTCAATCTCAAACAAACAAAATTAGAGGGTAGCACACAAAACAAACAAAGTTAGATTTCAATATAGGGATTCATCACTGAGGTAGCTACTTTCTTCGTCCTCAACCGAGTCGATTTCTTCCACGGCAGGCAAATCATTCATGGCAAAGCGGGCATCTTGAAGCATCTTTCGTCCCTCCGGCACCGAAGCAATGGATATCGTCGTCTTCGTCGCCGTAGAGCGCATTGGTGATTCCACAATCTAAAAAATCTAACTAAACCAACTAACTAAACCACAATGATAATAGATAGTAGCATACGAAATATCTAACACAAGCCGAACAGGCGCCTTAACAGCATAAAATAAACTAAAAATGAAAAAAATTTGGGGTCACAGGTTCGAAGACCCCCTTGAGCATACCTGGTTTTTCCCACTTTTCTGGCAAAACTCAAAATTTTAAGCATCACATGTCAATTCTGATAGCATTAGCGTTCTCAGCGACCCCGATTTACCCTTAGATATGATGAGAACAAAATATAATACAATCGGGAAGTGGGTTAAAAAGCGTGGCACGAAAAAAAAGCGTGACATGCCGACAAAAATACTATATGTAGATTTAAAAGACGGTAACATGGCGCAATCTTGCGCGTAGCAGATTTTGTGAGCGGTTTCGTGACCAGCTCAAAGAGATCTATCTTTTGGTATATAACGTTCTTTGATACGTGACGGGGTAGTCGTGCCTTTCCCGTGTAAGCATGGTCATCCAATCAAACAAAGGAAAGCCAATGGCTAGCTGTGATGGCCATTTGAAGCGTCGAAATAAGCCAAGTGCGGACGGCACTAAGCAGTACTGGAGATGCGCAAAAACAGGGTGCCAGGGAACAGCCGAATCGGCATTCGGCTCTACAATCGATTTGTTTCCGAGGGTCAATCACAATCCGATGACGTGCGTGCCGAGTCCAGCAGCTATCATGGTATTTTAGATTTTATTTGTATTGATCTTACACTTTGAATTGAGATTAAGAAGAGAATGGGCATAGTGAAGCAAGTCGCCTCGAATCAGATCATCACCAACTCAAAGGAGGGTTTGAGCATGGAGGAGATCGAAGCTTTTCCGGATGTATTTATTGCAATTTTTACTTTGTGGATCTTATTGTAATACTTTTGGGACTCCACTATAAAAAAGAGAGTTGCAAATGCACGCTGCCGAATGGGAGCTGCCGAAGCGAATACAAAGCCGGCTATCATGGTTTTGAGAGAAGATTTGAAGGCCACTGCCAATGAAGGTTTGATTCAGATTAACTTACAGGACTGAAGCAGATTGCTCAAAGTTTAGAGACGGTTTTGCTGTACGATTCGTGTAATGATGATCCCGGAAAAACCGTCATTATCATCTATGCTTCTGAATACGGTCCGAATCTGTTGAGAGAAAATCGAAGATGGAGCGGAGATGGCACGTTTTTTTCATGTCCAAAGCACTTCAAGCAGCTTTACACTTTCAACATCTTTAAAGAGCATTCTACTTTGCCGACTTTCTTCTTTCTACTGCCAGGTTGAAAAATTGTAAGAAAAATGAATGGTCTAATTTATAAAGTTTAGGAAAATCTGAAGAAATTACAAAACAGCTTTTGATGCACTTATCCGCTTGCGCCGAAATCTAGACACAAAAATGTTCATGGCAGTTACACTATATTCGTTTTTGTGCTTTCTGTATGAAATGATTGGGCTCTATATGAGAATGGGATTGTTTTTTTTGCCTTGGTCCCCCCTGTTGTTTTTTTATGAACTTGTGTTTTTTTCAATTTGTGTTCCGATTTATTTTCTTTCGCCCATCACCGTCGTCTCATTTTAGAGCTACAATGGTGCGCAAGGTATTGGCTGAGAACACAACACAATGGGTTTTCGGGGAATTGAGCGTGGAGAAGGAGGTCTCGCATTCGCTTTTCGGGTCGAGAACAGGAAAAAGAAGACGCTATATCCGCTCATTCGCAAGCATATCAAGCCGAAGACAACTATAATTAGCGACGATTAACGTGAATTTTTTTTGAACATTTTGGTCCCGGAACGAATTTTTTTTAATTAGCACATATTAGTTTTTCCCGGGTTGGGATAAATAACTTTAGCTTTCATTCTAAAACTTTAAATCTTTTTTCTGGGACAAAAATCGCCCTTGCGTCTGTTAAATATTTATCTTTTTTGTAGCTAGCTTCTTCACACCACTCGCTTGTTTCAGATGAGCTTGAAAATCCATGATGCGCTCCATGAAGCGAATGAAAATTTGGATCGAGAGGCTATTCCGCAGGAAGAGAAACAAGCGCAACAAGAGTCAAACAAAGAATAAGAAGTCAGATTTTAAAATTATTTTGAGGTTAATTTTAATGTTTCCTTTACAGATCGAAAAACTCCAGCTGCACGAAGAGGAAGGCAAGCAAGTGGATCACAAGCAGTATAGAAATAACGACTCAGCAACTAAATTAGAAGCTATCGCTGGGCGCACATATCAGCAGCCAAGAAGTACAATGTCGACAGAATGGTGATCAGGGATTGGATGAACCAAGAGGGTGCGCTCAAGCATTTCTTTTTTTTATTAATGGTCGCGCATCTTTTTATTTTAGGAGGAATACTGTACGTGGATCCAAACGAAAACGACTCAACGGTGGGGTTCGGCATGCGCTCAACCCAGTTCTCAACCGAAAGCGGCCTGTGCCGAAGATCATTGAGCAATTCAAAGACAAGCTTATCGTTTACTGGAATGGATCCTTGTGGATGGACAACAACACAACTGCCAATTTCCTGAAGCAAGTGATCAAAGCTACTGACGTCTTCTCTAGCAAGCGACTTTTGGTCTGGGATGCTTTCGCCGCACACAAGAGCGAGATGACAATGGCCGAGCGTTTATACCTGGAGGGTGCACTAAGTTTTTTCAAGTAATAATTGTGACTGTAACCTTTTTATCTATTTTCATCCTTTATTTTTAGGCATCCGATGTTTTGTGGGACAAACCGCTTAAAGAAAAGATTCGCCAATACCATACAATATGGATGACCAACGATTCGGAGAAAGAATTTACGGCTGGAAGAAATCCAAAAGCACCGGCTCTGGAAATCGTGTTGGAATGGGTGTATCGGGCCTGGCAAGAGATATCCAAGGATATCATCGTCAAATCATTCATAGGTTTGTTTTCGATCGATTCCTAATCACACAATTTCTATTCAGCTTGCGCGCTCACCACAGCTACGGATGGAACCGAAGATGACCAAATAACCTGCTTTAAGCCAGAAGGATCTATTGGCACCAAAGGCTTAGGCATTCTCCGTGACATTCAGGCTCAAGAAAAGGCACAAGACGGACGAAATGACTTTGAAGTGGATGGCCTGGAAAAAGGGGAGCTTACAGAAGAAGACAGCGAAAGAAATAACCAGTTAGCGAACTTGGAAGATTTTAATGATGAAGATTTATGTACTTTCGTTTAGCTGTTTGAAACTGTTTAATAAATATACTTGCTCAGGATTTGTGGTGCAACTAATATCGAATATAAGAGGGTGGGGGATAATTAGAGGGTGGGGGATAATTAGAGGGTGGGGGATTATTACAGGGTGGTGGATTAATACAGGATATACGGTGATTGTCTAGTGTTGTGAAGTGCCGTAGTAGAGAGTTTTAAGACATGTGCTATATTTATCTTTGGCACTAGTGTTTATTCGTTTACATTTGCAGCAGGTAGGAGTGATGCTCATAGCTCAGTCGAATAGTTAGGTGCATTTCTAAGTCTACTAGTAAGGAAGAGCCTGATTTAAGGGGTAAACGAGAGATTGAAAACAAGCTAGCCCTGTGCCAGAAAGGCAAAAGCTACACGGCTGAAAATTTGACTCAATGTAGTTTCCCTAATACCAAAATGTGAAAAATTTTCGTAGCGTATTGTTGAACAATTACTCCACTCCCTCTAATTTCTCCCCTCCCTCTAATTTCTCCCCTCCCTCTAATTTCTCCCCTCCCTCTAATTTCTCCCCTCCCTCTAATTACTCCCCTCTCTAGAGGAGAGTTGAAAAATGTCTCCCCCAGAGGAGAAATTACAGGAAATACGGTAAATCAGGATTTTTCGGACTAAATAAGTTCCAAAAAGACCAGTATTTTTAAAAATAATCAGCCAGTTTTTGATCAAAACTCAGCAACTGTGCACTTAAAAATGACAATCATCGGAAAAAGGTCAATTCAAAAGTATAGGTTGACCCATAAAAAATGACGAAAAAGCACAAAAACAAGTAAACAGACCTCTGCAAATCTGCAAAACACTTATTATTTACTGTCGAAATAAAGCAGTACTGGTGCAGCACAGCTGACATTCTAAGGTGTCCAGAGGTTGTATGCAGTTTCTAATTGACTTTAATTTTTTTCGGAAAGGCGCTAGAAGTGCGACCAAGTGGACCAACAAACCAGCAAATGACACACTTGGATAAGCTTGTGAAAATATTTCTAATGTCGGTTGTGTTTAATAAATTTAGTGCATAAAGAAATAGAAAATGGAATTGTTCGACTTTATTGAGCGCATTTATTTATTTAAGTATTCAAAAAACATCAAGTAACAGCAAAATTTTTAACTGGAGCTTGAAAAGAGTAGCTTCAGGTGAAAAAACAGTCCATCAAAGTTTTTTTATAATTTATTTTCATTTGTATTGAAATTTTCGGCGCAAAAACTTTTTATAATTACTTTTTAAAATCTCGTTTTTAGATACGTTCACATAAAAGTGTCGACCTAAGCATGTTTTTAACGCGGGAAGGACTGTAAATTTTTTCCTCCGTTGAAAAAAATTTCTGTTAGTACCATCTTGTAGCTAAGATTCAGGGCTTTAAAATAAGCTATTAATAAGCTACAAACTTATTGAAAATTTGTTGTTAAAAATGCTTAGGTGCGCACTCAGGTCGACACTCAAGCCCACACTCAGTCGAGTGTCGACCTGAGTGCGGACCTAAGCATTTTTAGCCAAAATTTTTTGATCAGAGGTAGATTATCAATAGCTCATTTTGAAGCCCTGAATCTTAGCTACAAGATGGTACAAACAGAAATTTTTTTCAACGGAGGAAAAAATTTACAGTCCTTCCCGCGTTAAAAACACGCTTAGGTCGACACTTGGGTCGACACTTTTTGTGAACGTACCTTTAGGCTTAGGCCAGGGTATGCATCTGTCCTTATTTAAAATATTTGTTCTTATTTTCAGTCTCCCTGGCTTAGGCTCAGGGTAAGTGAGCGTATCTTAGGATGGACTAAAAATTTCTTACGCACTTTTTTCTTAGTTTGGAAAATATATTTGAATAGTTTTCGATATGGTTTAAAAATTATTGGGGGATTTCGCTACTAGAGTCCATTTTTAACTATCTGTGCAACACTTGCGAAGGCTAAGTATCTGAAGGAATCTAAAACTTAATTCCAAAGGTTACTTGAGCACAAAGGTATTTTGACCCTACTAGCGAGGTGGCTGGAATTGAACCAGCTCCTTTGGATTACCGGGCCAACGTGCTGCAATTACACCACGCCTCCACCCTCGGGACATATCCTGGGGGAGTGACTAAGAGAAAGGAGACACAACAGTTTTGTAGAAAAATGTGTGAATATTTCGAATCTGCAAAAAAAATTCAAAAAATGATTTTTGTCGAGATGTTAAGTTAGGTCACATTTTGGAGCTATCATTTGCCCCTACTGTAGTACACACTGTCAATTTCATAATTTTGACAATGAATTCGTGTTCAGGATGGTCGATTTGCTAAGAAAACTGCTATTGGAATAAATAGTTTGCTGTCAAATTTTAAATTCCTCTCGAGACAAAAATTATTCAAATATATCATTTTTGAGAAGTTTAAATCTTTTTTGTCTCGAAAGGAATTTAAAATTTGACGACAAACTATTTATTCGGTACCAGGTGAAAATCGCGTTTTTGACATTACATACCAAAAAAATGCTAGAGCGCGCTCAGCCGATCAGACAAAAACCTTATTTAAAAAAACGGCCCAGGGAAAAAGTTATCACTGTTGAAAAATTTGATACATCCTGTATTTCCACAAGACATTTCACTTGCTGGGTTGTGTCAGAATGTAACAAAATAACTTCAGGAACTAAAAAAATTCAGGAACTGCCCCCTGTCTTAAACAGTTAAATATGAATTTATTTGAATAATTATTGATTGAAAAGTTGCAAAACAAATATCTGAATTGCGATTTATTTTTAGAAAGAAATAAAAAGTATAATTGCGTAATTGATTATCCAGTTAAAGTAAATTTAGATGCAACGACAAAAACAACAACAAAACTTTTTAGACGTAATCTATACAGTAAAACGTAAAAACCAAAAACAAATGTTTTCTGCTTTTGAATAATAAGAAGCAGGGTTGCACACTGTCCTTTTTGTTTGACAACGCGTAGAAATTCTAGGTTTTGGGGTAAAAGTATCATCTTTTTGTGAAAACTCTTTCTACCCAAAACGTGTAATTTTCCGTTCTGTCCTTTTTTCTCGAATTTCGTTTTCTCTGGTTTTGGGGTTGATTAAATTAAATTTACTACCGTGTGCAACCCCAATTAAAACAACAAAAATTATATCAAAAAACAAAACACCGACATTTTTTTTCAAATACATAGGAAATGAGCTATATGTTTGGTATTCCTCCAAAGGTGATTGACCACACTTTGTTTACAACTAAATAATGTTTGCCAAAAGTGAGTTGACGACCAAATTAGTCAATGTAAAATTTTTGAAAATTGTCTACTTTAGAGGGACTGTCGATTTTTCGGGATTTTTCGCCAACATTTTTTTCCTACATTTTCCTACGTTTTTAACTTTTCAAAAGTTTTTTTTTGCTAAAAGTTGGTGTGTGTCAAATTGGGGTATGTTAAGGCGTCGACAACGTCCACCTTTTTGGATGAACTGCATATACGCATATAGGACCGAAAAATTAATACATAATTAAGCACTGGTCTCTCGGTAAATTCTTGGTGGAGGTGTTGTTGGAGCATTGTAGTTGTATGAATCTGCCCCGACCATGGTTGTTCTGATTTGGTTGGGGTGGCGGGGTGAATTCTCGTAAGAGGTAACATTCCCACTGCCCTTCAACAAGGATTGAGGCTTCTTCAGCAATGGTTTGTTGTTGCCTGTCCACTGTCTGTTGGCAGTGTTGTTGTCCAGATGGGTGTAGGGGGTACGGCGCTCAAGGCTCGACAATGATTTGCTACTGAATTTGGGAACATTAGAGACTTCAAATAATCCATTTTTATATTAGTGATTTTGTAAGTAGAGGTTAATGAAAGCAAAGTAGTGTGTTAAGGACAGGTATTATGGTGCAATCCAGTTAGTTCATGGCCTTTTTAGGATTTTGAGGGCTTTTGTCGGCTTTTAGTTGGATCGTTTATTTATCCTTTATACATTTTCCCAAACTTTTTTTAAATATAGCCATCTGTTAGAAACAACAGTCCGTTTCGCGAAAAAAAAATTGGGCTACACTGGCAAAAAATATTAGTTTTTCGATACATGTCCAACGAAATCTACGTACTAGTGCCGTTTGGCCCTTCTAGGTTTCTTGCTAAACATCCAACTCCTCTCAACACCCCATTTTGTTTTTTTATTGGCTTGTGATAAAGCGCATGCTAGGCCAGCGTATGTTAGAATGGACCAAAAAACACAGCAGGGTAGATTAATACAAATAGAATGAGCGCCAACGGCACTAGTGCCCTCCTCTTAATCAAAGACTTCAAAGTGAGTTTTATGCATTGCAAAACACACAAAAGTGAACACTAGTGTCATATACCTTCTCTTACCGTCCGCCCCCATCAATAATTTTTACTTAGACTTAGGGCCTAAAAAGGTTGGGAAGGTATATGACACTAGCGTCAAAAAAAGTTAGTAAACCACATAATCAACTAAAGGTGGTATTTAATTTTGGCCATAAACTCGAGCTGGCCATAAAATACTAAAAAATAGCTTTTTTTTAAAAATAGCTTCAAATTTTGAATTTTGGCCACAAACTTTTGAACTTTGGCCATGAACTCGGGTTAGCTCTAGGTCAATTGGTCCACAGGTCAATTGGTCCACAAAATTTTTTATCATCTTTAAATGCCGAAGAAACTATACTATCCGACCCAAAATCATGTGCTAAAAACGGTTTGTCAGGACCAAAATGTTGTTTTGGCTATCCAGAATCTCAATGCTCTGGCTACCCTAGATACCCACTCTGAGGTGGTCGACCCCCAATTTGAGCGAATTTTTCTGAATAAGCGTATAAATGATGCTACATATGTTTCAAATAGGTGCTTAGAACGGTTTGCAAAGAAAAAGACCCTTTTGAGCTTATCAACACTTGAGAAACTGAGGTAGTCCCCCCTCCTCCAGATGGACGTCCAGCTGGACAACTTGAGTACAACCTGAAAATTTGGCGATAGAAAACGAACTTTTAATATTTACTAATGTAGTCAGGACATCGTTTTAGGCAAGAAAATTATTTATGGCCCATTTGAGTAGTATAGTGGGTACGTCCAGAGGCGCTGGATGTACCCACTATAGTACTCATTTAGAAAATTTCCCTGAAATTGGGGTCGACCACCTCAGAGTGGGTATCTAGGGTAGCCAGAGTATTGAGATTCTGGATAGTCAAAACAACATTTTGGTCCTGACAAACCGTTTTTAGCACACGATTTTGGGTCGGATAGTATAGTTTTCGGCATTTAAAGAGGTTAAACTTCCTTATAAGGGAACTACCCAAAATCATGTATTGACCACTTTTTAGATGTTTTAGACCTTGAATGCTACAGAAAACGTGTTATTATGATTGGGAAACACATTTGCATAAAAAAAATATTGAAATTAGGGTAAACCAGGTATCCCAGATTCTAGGTATGTTTGGCCGCTCGCGGCAAAAGACCCAACTTGCTCCTCATTGAAAGGAAGGGGGGAAGGGCATATACCCATGGGCACTTATTCGGTTGGGGGGGCGGGTTTTCACTGATTTAGAAATAGTGTTTAAACGTCTTCTAAGTAATTTTTATGTGCTAGAAACGATAAAAAGTTATTTTCTGACACTTTTTACATAAAAATTGAATATTAAAAAAAAAAATTTTGGCCAAAATTCGAATTTTTGCCTTGGTCCCCCAAGGTAGTTCAAACTGAAAGGATACCTGGCGGCATGAACCTGAAAGCATACCCTTGAGAGATGGGATTTGAACATAGTTTTGTTAGCTGGGGCCTACCGCATAAAGAAACTCTGGTATGCATACATTTTTCATGCATCCAGAGTCACTTTCAGTGATTTGCGTCTAAGGTATGTGGGTGTGTGCATCTCAGCCCCAAGCAACCAAGCCCCTGCCCCGAAGGGTTGGTTGGTTAGAGATGCGCGCACTCACTATAGACATATTCAACAAGACTCTTGATCAAAAATGCATACAAAGGCTCTTTTGCCCAGCTCCAGTGACCAAAACGGGTAAAATACCTAAAGTAAGGAAGTTTGCCTTGGTCCCCCAAGGCAAAAAGTGAAATTTTGGTCAAAAATTTTTCGAAAAATCATCTTTTAATGTAGAAAAATATCGCAAAACAACTTTTTTATCGTTTTTAGTACATATAAATTACTTAGAAGAAGTTCAAACACTATTTTTAAATCAGTGAAAAACCCGCCCCCAACCGAATAAGTACCTACCCATGAAGGTGCATATATACCCTTCCCCCTTCCTTGCGAAGCGGCCAAACATACTTTAAATCTAGGATACCTGGTTTAGATACCACCCATGGTTCAACCATGGTTGGGCTATTTTTTTTGTTATATGGGGTATAAAATTCAGAGGGACCAAGAGCTAACCCGAGTTTATGGCCAAAATCCAATAATTTATGGCCATTTTTCAGTATTTTATGGTCAATGTTAAATATTATCCATCAACTAATGCCACAAACACTACACAATGACACAGCAAACTATCACACAAAAACCAAAAAATTGTGTATCAGACAATTCCCACAATTCAGAGTGTTAAAAACACAAAAAATATTTTTCCAAAAAAACCAAAGACCTACCTAAAATTATAAGTATTTGTGTCGGTTTGATGGGCAAGAAAGGGGAGCAATGAAAACAGCTGATTGGTAGCAAAAGAGGCAGTAGTAGTAGAAGTAGAAATGAGCAATACACGGGCAAATAGGGCACTATAGAAAGGAGGAGGGATGGCCAGATGGCACTTACAAAACAAATCTTGCACAATATTTGGCTATATAATTTAGAGGGTGGGTTTTGAGTTCATCATACTTGAGTATTGCTGCCAAATCGATGATTGGCCAGATCAATGGAGTGGCTCGTGGCTTTAAAACGAGGAGCTGCGGCTGGCTGGAATTCCAATTTGGTATGTGAAAGGGCGGGTCGACGGTAGCCCATGTTGTCGTCCACTTCGAACAGTTTTCTTAAACAGCCAAATTTGCGGAAATTGTCTGATGTATGGGTGGGTGGTTTGATTGACCCATTTTTTAGTTCCTTTTATCTTTTAATAAAAGCCCACTGTCTAATTAATGTCCATGTGCAGAAGAAGGTTGAAAATAGAAGCTCATGGACTTTTATCAGAAGATATGCGGTACTTCACTAGGAAAACCCCTGTTAATTTTCGAACACATGTTTTTCTGCAGTCAAACTTGGATGTAGGGAGTCTGATGTGTCCGTCACCCTCTGGTCCACCCGGTACCCACCCACCTACTCAAATCCATTGAGTCTGATCCCCAACAACTTGATCCAATGCTGAGCCAATGGGATCCCTTGAACCGAACAACTGCTCACCACTAGCCACGGACTCTCGAAGCAATGGATCCAGCTGGGAGTCGGGAAGAGTTCTATCAAGTGAGGCCTTGGTCCATTTTCCCTCTCTAGATTCACCAGTGTGTACTTGTTATATGTATTTGTGTGTATTGTACCTCTATTGTGGGTGTCCAGTAAAAATTCCTATGCAAAAATTCCTACGCAAAAATTCCTACGCGAAAATTCCTACAGTAAAAATTCCTACAGTAAAAATTCCTACAGTAAAAATTTTTACATTTTTACATTTCATTGTTTATTAAGTTTGCTTGAATTGTTCTCGTTACTTATATTTATTTTTGTTATAGAACTGCTATGAAATTGAACAAAGGCGGAACTATGGCTCAGTGTGGACAGTGTCTGATGATGAAAAATGCAAAAAGCAAGGATGGGACCAAACTACATTCGCCGCACGGACGTCAATGGAATTACGCAGGACGCATTGTTTCCGATCGCCAGTTGGAACTGCCATGAGAACGTGCTGAATGACGCTCCGAGGACTAACAACGCTATCGAAGGTTGGCATTACGACTTCAATAAGAAATTTCCTAAAAGCAAAATGCCGCTCAGTCAGTTTTTGAACCGCCTCAAGGAAGAAGAAGAGACTACAATGCAACTGTTCATCCGGTAAATAGTTATCTTTTGCTATATTGTGTTTACTTTATTGTATGTTGGTTTTTTTTTGTTTGAGACATGATGCCAATCCAGCTGATCCGCTGCGCAACGCTCGAAAGAAGAAGGTTATCCTGGTTGATCGTCAAATCCAGGAGCTCGTCTTGCGATACACTGCTGTGGATGTGATGGAAAGAGATCGGGTTGCTTTTCTCCGCCGAATGCAAAATCACTTGGCCAAATTTGTGCGCACAACTGAAGATGAAGAAAACGAGGTGGACCCGATAGTTGAACTCGTGGCTGAACTGTTGGTCGAAGAATTTGATTATTCATTCAACTTTGATTAAAATATGGATTTGTTATCGTTATTGAATTTGTTTTTGTTCGGTTACATTTGTTCAATAAAGTTCCATTTACCAACTCTCCTTTTTGTTGCTGTCGGTCTATGGATAAAAAACTATCGATAAAAAGAAACAAAAACGTCTGAACGTTATATTGTTCTGCTGTAGGAATTTTTACCGTAGGAATTTTTGCGTAGGAATTTTTACGCAACTCCCTATTGTGGACCCTATTTGGACCAATAAACAGTGATTTGGAACCACCACCATCCTGCACTGTTACCAGACAAATCAGAGTCCCTACTAGGAACTCTCAAAATCTTCGATCCCCAACTGCGTCTGACACTTTTTCCAAAAAATGGGTTAAAAAAGTGTCGGACCCAGCTGAAAATCAAACTTTCACAGATGTCCCTACACCGAGGTTTGAATGCAGAAAATATGCTTTCGAAAATCAACGAGGGTGACCTAGGCAGTTTTTGGCTTGAATTCTGACCACACTTCGACTAAGGTCTGACCGAGGTGTAGTCTAATTAAGATGTATGTGTTCCAGAGCTGAGCCTTACTACGACTCAAGTCTGACTAAAATGCTACCACTAGAATTCCGGTGCAGAAACGAGGTCCCAGGCTTTTTTGAGTACTTATGAAAACATTGTCCTCGGTTTAAAAAAACCTCGGCAATCAGATTTTAAAGAATCTGAACAACCTAACATTTTGTCACAACCCCAATTCAACTACTGCAAACCACACACAAACACTACTACTAAAGCCAGAAAAAAGTAGGAGCACTACCACTCAAGCAAACTAAAACAGAAAAAAATAAAAGTATGGAAAATTTGCTTTATACTGAGTCATTTTTTGCTTTGCAAATAGGTTCCAAAAGTGGCGTAAAATTGACTCACCTTGAACCACTGGATGCGATGAATTTGTAGGTTGTGGCCAGGGCGCACATAAAGGCAATAGACCAGCAAATAGTGCCACCCAGATGTAGGTAGAAGGCATAACCTATACGTTGTTCATAGGTGCCCACCATACCTTGCACAAACCGGTTGTCCACCCGGTTGGCTGCTAGGAAGAAAACTCCGTCTGCTATTACTGAGAAAATCACTATAAAATGCTTAGTTAGAAAATTTGGGTTTATAACAAATAGGCTCGACTGAAAATAAAAAACCGATAAAACCCAATCAAGGCTGTCCCGGAACGTTCCGTTTTCGGAACTTTTTCGGAATATTTTGCTAAATTTAAATTTTTTTCTGTCCTAATTCAAACTCGTTTCACGCATTTTGCTTTGACCAGTATTTTCAAAGTCAAGGTCAAGGTAAAACTTGACTTTAAAACATCAAGGTCGTTTTTCTCGATTTTTTGTAAGGAAAACGGGTCTGAATTTTTTTCCTTACTCCCTAAAGTCAAGATTTTGCGCTGAACAAAACGTACTTTTCAGAATAACGATATCATTTTTGTACGATGAGATATAGCCTAAAGTCAAGGTAAAATCACCTTGATTTTACCTTGACCTTGACCATACTTGCACGCGACCAAAAAACCAGCGGCGGCGGCGCGGCAGCGGCGGGCCAAAATGAAAATAGAGCGGCAGCGGCGAAAAAGCGGCGCCGGCGGCGGCAGTAAAACAGCGGCGCCACTCGCGGCAGCGGCGGCTTATATATTTTAAACAGCGGCGCGGCAGCGGCGCCGGCAGACAGCTATGACAGCGGCAGCGGCGCCGCTACCGGCGCCGGCAGCAGCACTTGTAAATTTATAATGCACCTGCCGCATGAAATTGGTTTAAGTCAAAAATGACTAATGTTTATAATTTTGTTTTAGTAAAAGTTTGCTTCAAAATTTAGTAAAAACATTTGGTGCTATTAGTTTTAAATTCATAATAAACAATTACTTAATCTTTTCATAAATTTGTAAACATATAGTTTACAAATCAGCACAACAGTATTAACAGTTATAAAACAGCAACTCTGGAGCAGCGATTAAGGCAGTAATAGTGGCAGCGGTAGCGGCGGCGGTTGCGGCGGCGGTCGAGGCGGCGGCACACAAAATATGACCGGCAGCGCCAGCGGCGGCAATCTTATAAAAGTCCCCGGCGGCGGCGGCGGCAGCGGCGGCAGCGGCGACCATCTCTAAAAATACAGCGGCAGCGGCGGCGGCAGCGGCGACCATTTTAAAAAAAGCGCGGCAGCGGCGCCGCTCAAAAGGCTGGGTTTTAGCCGCCGCTCTCGCGCGCTCACCCCGGCGCCGCGAGCAGCGCCGGCCGTGCAAGTATGACCTTGACCCTCGGTAAAATCAAGGTGATTTTACCTTGACCTTAGGCTATATCTCATCGTACAAAAATGATATCGTTATTCTGAAAAGTACGTTTTGTTCAGCGCAAAATCTTGACTTTAGGGGGTAGGGAAAAAAATCAGACCCGTTTCCTCACAAAAAATCGAGAAAAACGACCTTGATGTTTTAAAGTCAAGTTTTACCTTGACCTTGACTTTTGAAAACACTGGCTTTGACCCAAACCTTCAAAAAAATTCATTATTACGGATCTCTAGTATTACGGAGTATTACGGGCATCTCATTACGGATCTGTAGTAGACATTAGCATTGTCTTATCTTATAATTTGTTACTGTTTTCTATTTCAGATCAGGTAAGTTAGCCGGTCAAGACTGTTAAATTAAAAAATGCGCATGAAAATAAAAAAGAAAAAGTAATCTTTTCTACCAAAGTTCCAAAGATAGTACAGAAATCATTTGGGTCGGTCTCGAGATTTTTAGGTGCTCATGTGTAATCGAAAAAGTGTAATTGGTAGAGCCAGTCGCAGTTATAAAACAGATCCGCAAAAAATTTACTTTCCGCCGAAACACAAACCATCAAGGTTGAAAGAACTAATCTTTTTTTTTAATTAAGGCCCTGTACGAGAAAAAATATCATCCACAGTTCACCTTGGCATTGGAAAACTGGAATAAAACGTTATTATATAGCCATCTACCATGCTTTTTGAGAATTTTTTCGACTACTTAAAAGTTCCGAACTCCGTTTTCGTTTTCCGTTTTCCGGACTTTTTTCGTTCCGTATTCCGTTTTCCAAAATCTTGAATGCCTGTTTGACAGCGGGACCATGAAACTTGATAAGCACAGCAATTTGTGAAATATAAATTCGCGCGGGACCACCATACTTTGGTCAATAATTTTTTGAATTATTTTTTGTGTGCATTTAAATTTTGAATCTTACTTATTGGTCAATATTGAACAGTTCCTCAGCGTAGATAACAGTAGAGCAATGGGCGTAGCCTAATTGGTCCTATCTGGCAATGTCAAGCAACGTTGGGCTGGACTAGTGGATGGTTCAAAATTTTGAACAAATTTTAAATGCAAACAAAGAATAATTCGAAAACATTATTGACCTAATTAGGATGGTCCCGCGCGAATTCAAATTTCGCAGATTGCTGTGCTTATCAATTTGCATGGTCCTTTAATTCACGCCTAGGGTCTGATACTTTTTTACTTCCATTTTTAAAGTTATTTGCCTGATGGCGTCAAACGGCTAAACTTCGTTTCATCGCATAACTTAGAATCAAGTTTTAACACGTTTTTAGACGTTTTAAGCTCTGTTATGTGAAGAAAACGTGTTTTTTGAATCGGAAAAGCGGTTTATGAAGAAAATTTTTTAGCCTAAACTTGACCAAAATTTTCATTTTTTTTAGTTTTTGTGTTTTTTCGGTCGTGTACTTGTTTTTTCTCTTGCTTTTGTTTAATTCATTGCGTTGTTATAGCTCTTTATGTCTCTGAATGTGATTCGACTGCACGAAATCTGTAAGGATCCGATGCGAATAAACATTGGTTATTGTTATAGTTTGGTTATACAGTCGACTCTCGTTATAACGACGCTCGATATAACGACCCAATAAAACTCATTTGGTTGGTCCAAGTGTATTTTATAGCTCGATATAACGACTCTCGATGTAACGACTCTCGTTATAACGACCCATTTTTAGCCGGCCCCTTGCGGGTCGTTATAACGAGTCGACTGTAAACGTATCGTTCAGTGGAGATATTAAGTTGTCCCATAAGTTTTGCGAAAAACCTTTGGATTTTTTTCGAAAAGCAATTTTCATAAAAACTTGGCAAAATGACACTTTCTAGAACCAGAATTCCATCCTGAGCACGAATCCGGCCTCAGAAATGCGTTTTTATTTGACAGAAATGGATAAAATCAAGTTTTTAGGTCGTCCAATGCCGAAAGAGCAAAACACGTCTGAACATCTGCGCCATGTGACCACCCATGTGAGGGTGGTTACTTTGAATAAAATATTGTTATTATGACGAGTTATGGTATTTCTGACACCAGATTCGTGCTCAGGATGAAATTCTGGTTCTAGAAAGTGTCATTTTGCCAAGTTTTTATGAAAATTGCTTTTCGAAAAAAATCTAAAGGTTTTTCGCAAAACTTATGGGACAACCTAATAAAATGACCAAAATGTCTAAAAATGAAAATTTTGGTCAAATTTAGGATAAAAAATTGTTTTCTTCAAAAACTACTTCTCCGATTCAAAAAACACGTTTTCTTCACATAACAGAGCTTAAAACGTCTAAAAACGTGTTAAAACTTGATTCTAAGTTATGCGATAAAACGAAGTCCTGCCTGTAAAACACGTCATGTGTTCTCATCGAGTGTTCTCCATCACAAAAATACACCACGGTCAACAGTCAAAATATTCGGTTGTAAACAAATAGAAAAAACTTACAAGCCACAAACAAGGAGATGGTGAACACAAACGTAGTAGGATGGAAGCAGGGGGCACAGACTCCCGAGCAAATGGACACAAACGCTAGGATCTGGCTGAAGATGATGAATAACAGGATTGCTTTGTGCCAGGCTAAAACAAAATTATAGATTACAGCAACACAGGTGTACCCTGGCGCGGCGTGCGGTCAATTGGTCCACAAAATTATTTTCAAATTAATCTTTTTTGTCTTGTGAAGAACTTCTATCATTTAATCATTTTTCTTCTATCATTTTTCTGTAATCCAACTTCAGCTCTACTACATAATCCACGCAGGCGGCACCAAATTGATCAACACATTTTTACTTGCAGTTTGGAGCTGATGTGTGTTGAGGGCCTGGGTAAATTCAACCTCCAAAATTTTGAGGTTACAATCCTCATAGTAGCAGACATTATTTTTTTTCATTATTCATTATTATTTTCTTGTATGGCAGCCACAAACGAGTTTTTATAGGACCAGTATTGGTCTGCAGGACTAGTAAGCCTCAGGTTGGGTTGAGAATCACCTGGTACCTCCCCTAAATGGGTATCCACCTCCAGAATCCGAAATTTCGGATTTAGCTGAAAGTAATTACAAATCAATGTACCTTATCCAGAATCATGTCGTAAACACGGTTTGATAGTGCTAAAACAGCGATTTGGCTAACAGAAACCCCAGTTCTTCAGTAGTTTCATAGCCCGTAAGATGTCTAGGTGGCACCCAGGTTGTTCTATCTAGGTAAAGGTACTCAGGTGTTAGTACAAAGGCATTGCCTAAGTATTGGTACTCAGGTGGAAGTGCCTAGGTGAGGGTACGATGGATTACAGTCTATATGGATGGAGACATTTTTATATCAATAGATACCTCTGGTGAATGGATACCCAGGCATAGGTTGAAATAAGGACGTTAGCTGTTTGGTCCACTCAATCCATATCCTGGTACAAGTGGTGAATCTGGATGTCCACCTGTGCAAAAAATACTTTTTTCTTATGTTTCAGCTTCAAAAAGCTTTTTCGTGCACTAATTCCAATAGTCTAAAGATGTATAAGCAGAAAACTGTCACTTCGTCAATTTTCTAAAACTCAAAAAATACCGTTTAAAATGGCATTTTACTATTATGAAACCTTCCTTAAAATGCCCGAATTAGTACAAAAACAGGTTTTGGAAACCGAAAAATATAAAAAAATTTGCACTAAATGGACGACCACTTGGTTTGGTTGGTGGATGGATCATCCAGTAGAACTGAAGTTGGATCACAGAAAAACATTTTAAATGATAGAGTTCTTCACAAGACAAAAAATATTAATTTGAAAATAATTTTGTGGACTAATTGCCAGTGGATCAATTGACCTAGAGCCCCCAGGGCGTACCCAGGGGGGAGGGGGTGAGGCATGTGGTTGCACCGCCCTCGTCAGATTTTTTTTTTAAACGGTGTACGTAAAATTCTGGTGCCCCCCCCCTCCCCCGTCAGAAATTCCTGCGTACGCCACTGGGTGTACCGATTTACAGCCAAACCTCGATCTAGTAGAGGCCATACTTTTTTTAATGCCTGCTTTTTTAAATTTGTTTAACAACCCTAATATCTGGTTTGACTGTAAGTCAGTTTCCAAATTCCAAAATTACCCCAAAATCTGTGGTGTTCACTTTCGCCAGCAGCTCCATCATCATCTATGCCTATGAGGCTATTGTCAATGACCATAGCTGCGGACTCGTCGAACTTGTACATGCAGTGGAGGGGGGTCTCATCATAGAAGTCACCTACAGCAACCACATGTTTCTCAGCCCTGACACAGTCCCACCACAGACCATGCTGGTGTTCAGCCCTGAACTCTCGAATGTCCACCACTTGCCAGGCAGGCGAAAAGGCTCCGGCTATGGTGAAGCCAAGTCCAATCACTATTAAGCAGATGGACACCACCAGCATCAGTTTCTAAATAAAATTTGTTGCTTGATAGACTTTAGCTTTTCAGGCAGTCTAACTTTTGCGATTTTCGGTAGGGTGATCCATTTTTTGAATTTTTTTTATTTTATTTCATTTGTTATCTCAACCATATTCGAAGATGTTGCAACAAATGATACTTGGTCAGAAACTAACGGGTGACAATAAAGTTCCCTCACAAAAGTTTTTTCCAATTATTGTACATTTGACATTATCATTTATATGAGATCTATATACCATTTTGTAGCCCTGGATCTCCTCTACAAAATGAGTTATTACACATAAATTTTATTCATCAAAGTGACCACCATTTTCATTGATACATTTCTTGAAACGTTTTGGAAAATTGTCAATGGCTTTCTGAATCATTTCTTGTGGAATCTCGTCCCATTCTTTCACCAGTGATTCTTTGAGCGAAGCTATTGTCTTGTGTGGCTTTGAGCAGACTTTAGACTGGAGATACGGCCACACAAAGTAGTCCATGACAGTGAGATCGGGTGAGTTGGGCGGTCAGTCACCGCTGATAGTCGGATTTGCGCCCCAATGAATTTCTCTTGGTTTTTGACCTTGTTCATGAAGTCGTATAATTGCTGCTCGCAGATCAGCCATTGTTGTGATGTCAATATACCGTTTTCTAGAGGAGATCCAGGGCTACACAACGGTGTATAGATCTTATATCATGATAAGATAAAAGATAAAATAATTGGGAAAGAACTTTTGTGCGGGAACTTTATTGTCACCCGTTAGAATTGCAGGGCTACCTGATGATACCATCACTTTAATAAAAACGTTAAAAAATTAAATAGAAAAACGCAAAACTAAAATTTTCACCAAAAAAGTATTGTCCATCCACTTTTTCAAGCAGACAATTTTTTGCGATTTTTACAGCTGGCATCCGAGTACTCGAGCTCTGTTGATTAATAAATTTTTCATTTTTTTAATATATTTACCTGAACTGCTGTGCTCGCCATAGCACTTTTTAAAAAAAACCACTAGAAAATTAGCTGGGATCAGTAGTAATATGCTCGACTAGTCAATACTGTTAATACACCAGCAATAAACCTCCTGAACATATTATGTTTATTATTAAAAACAACAACATAAATGTGATTTCAAAAAATCGATTTAATGTCCATATACAACAAGTGCAAAAACGAAAAAATCAACAGAAAAAGGAGAAAATAACCAGTTCCAACGACAATAACACGTAAACTTTTTGTAGTAGTGAAAGGGGGAGACGTCTTCCTTAGGTCCATTAATCGGCGAAGTCACATTGTTCTACTACTCAACCAGGAGGGGCAGAGGATGAAAAGTGCGTGGAAAATCAATTTCCGCTAGCAAATCCTCCAAATTCAACACTCCCAAAAGAGAAGTAAGTGCATTCTCAATTATATAATCTCGTCAACAATAATAATTTATGCAAGAAAAAATACAATTTTAGCACTTACTTGCAAAATTAATATAGAACAGCGTGCATGTTACCAGGTGGGATCCAACTGGATAGCTATTTGAAGTGATTTGTTGGTAACAGAGTACAGGGTGGCCCATCATGAACCAGCGTATTGGTTTTCGCCATAACTTTTTTGTTTTTCTCTCTTAAGACGAGATCTTTTTTATTCGAAAGAGGAATGGATGGGAAAAAAGATCTCGTCTTAAGAGAGAACAACAAAAAAGTTAGGGCGAAAACCAATACGCTGGTTTATGATGGGCCACCCAGTACATTTTAGTAAGTGTCTAAAGGTACGTTCACAAAAAGTGTCGACCCGTGTGTAAGCGTAAGTAAGTAAGCGTGTTTTTAACGCGGGAATATCTTAAGAAAATATCTTTGTGGTTAAGTAACCTTTGGATTAAGTTTTAGATTCCTTCAGATACTTAGCCTTCGCAAGTATTGCGCAGATAGCTAAAAATGGGCTCCAGTAGCGAAATCCCCCGATAATTTTTAAACCATATCAAAAACTATTCAAATATATTTTCCAAACTAAGAAAAAAGTGCGTAAGAAATTTTTTAGTCCGTCCTAAGATACGCTCACTTACCCTGAACCTAAGCCAGGGAGACTGTAAATAAGAACAAATATTATAAATAAGGACAGATGCATACCCTGGCCTAAGCCTAAAAGTACGTTCACAAAAAGTGTGGACCCAAGTGTCGACCTAAGTGTGTTTTTAACGCGGGAAGGGCTGTAAATTTTTTTCCTCGATTGAAAAAAAATTCTGTTAGTACCATCTTGTAGCTAAGATTGAGGGCTTCAAAATGAGCTATCAACAAAACACAACTTATTGAAAATTTCCGGTTAAAAAGGCTTAGGTCCGCACTCCGGTCGACACTCAGGCCCACACTCAGTCGAGTGTCGACCTGAATGCGGACCTAAGCATTTTTAGCCAAAATTTTTTGATCAAAGGTGAATTATCAATAGCTCATTTTGAAGGCCTGAATCTCAGCTACAAGATGGTACAAATAGAATTTTTTTTCAACGGAGGAACAAATTTACAATCCTTCCCACGTTAAAAACATGCTTAGGTCGACCCTTTTATGTGAACGTACCTTAACGTCGAACTTCTAATTTTATAACCGAGCTATAATATTTTTAAAGACGAAATTGAAACATCCTCCTCAAGCAGTGTTTGGACCTCGTACTTCGTACTCGTACTACGAGTACGAAGTACGAGAAGAAATTTCAGAGGTACGAGTACGAGTGCGACTTTGAGTTCGATTCATTCGGTCCAAAGTTTTTAAAAGTATCGATAGTGCAAGTCCCTATATAGTGCGAGTCTCGTTATAGCGCGAATTTTTTCGGTATCCTGTGGTCGCACTATAACGAAGTTTGACTGTATTTATAAATTAACTTAAAATTTTGTATTGATGAACAAAAAAAATTGTATATTTTATAAAAAAATAGTAAAAATGAGGTCTGAAAAATTTGATCATTTAACAAGAATACAGACTTTTGGTTTGAGAATTTAAATAAAAAAGTAAAATTGATAGACTACAAACTGTTTTTCTTTTTAAAGTCCGCTTCAAGTTCTCTTAGATAAATACATTGATAAAAGATGCTGTGAGAAATAAGTACCTGATAAAACATCCTCCTCGGTTGCGCATTTTTCATTTATTTAAAAATAGTTGACGTAAGTAATTTTGATGCTTAAAACGATAAAAATATTTGAACACTTTCATGTCAAAGCTGATTTTGTAAAAATTTCACCAAAATTTGACCATAAAGGTGGTTCACCTTGGTCCCCCAAGGCAAAAGGTCAAATTTTGGTGAAAATTTTTTTCGCAAAAAAATCAGCTTTTGACGTATGAAAGTGTTCGAAAATAGTTTTTTTTATCGTTTTAAGCATAAAAAAATTACTTAAGAGGCGTCGAAACACTATTTTTAAATAAATGAAAAATGCGCTTTTGTGTTATTTTGTGTTACGAGGTACGAGTACGATGTACGAGCATAAAATTTTCGTTGTACGAAATACGAAGTACGACGGCTGAAATTTGGCAGTACGAGCAGAACCATTTTCTGTTTTGACCAAAAATAGTTAAGAAAAAAAGAAAACAGACAGAGGTTGGAATCGAACCAATGATGAAAGAGGTTCATCCTATCGTTTTGCCTACTGGACCGACCATGCCACTGTCAGCAGTGAGCTATATGTAGCATATAATATGTGAATTCTAGCTGAGAGTCTTTCTCCGTGCTTTCAAATATTTTAGCTGGTCTCCTAACGTATAATAAATCGGGGGATCAACTCACCATATGACTTATAGCATCCAACTTGTGTGCTCATATAGTTAATAAAGAAAAAAAACTGTCAAAACTTTCGAACAATGACAGAAAGGTCAAAATAAATGAATGAGAAGACATCCTGAACTAAAAACTGATTAACAATTTAAAAAATTTCGATAATTTGCTCTTAAGAAAGACTTTATTACGAAAATTCGCTATTACGAAATGTTCTTGTTACGGAACTTCCTACAGCCAAAAAAACTGTTCTCCGCAAATTCAAAAGTTCGAAATCAACGGCAAATAAATAAAAATTGAAAAATGACAGTTTTTTGATTCTCTACGTAAGCCTATACTGAAATCACTAAAAACTAAAATTATTCAAATTCCTTCTCAATCGATAAATCTAGCAGCCTTCAGGGGAAGGAAATAGGTGTAAGTGAAATTGTGCAGCCCGCAAGCCAACCTCCACCCATTTGCGCAGAGGGTGCATGCACGCCACTGTCCATCCAACTAGTGCTGCTGCCAGCCTACCCCTTAAGGCTAGTCACTGACTTGGTTGGAGGGAGCAGAAGGGCAGACAAAATATCTTCCCTTTTGAGCCCCTACTTGACAGATTGCGCAAAAGAGGGGGCAAAAGGATCATCGTAAAACTTTGTTGTGGTTGTAGAGTGGAGTCGCCAAAATTCTATTGTGTTTTGCATGGGCTGAATAAACCACAGACACTAGCGGTGGGGGCCAGTGTAACAAGGGAATGATGATGGACATGTATATACTTTCGCGGTATTTTGTTGTTCGATGGCGTGAGGGTATATGAAATATAACCATTTTCGGTAGCTACACAATCGACACTCTTTAAAGTGACCACTTATTACAGTGGCCACATTCTCCATAAAGGCCAATAAAATTTTATGTCTTAGTTGACCACAAAAAGTGAAGGAAGTTAACTATGGAGTTGATTATGGAATCAGTTAATTGTAGCTAAATTAAAACTAGCATTATTCTGGGTAGAATAGCTTGGTTTGTTACCCTTTTTTGTTGAATCCGAAATTTCCCAGTTTCGGAAGTGGATATGCCTTCGGGTTGCATACCTAATAATATACTTTCAAAACATATTAAACTGAAAACTTCCTGCAAATGTGAATATTCCCAGCAAATTTAATAATATTAGGTTGTCTCAAAAGTTCGCACCGTTTCACAGTCAAACGTTCAAATAAAGCAAAATTTCAAATTTTATTCAAAACAAAGCATAACAATTAATCAACAAAATAATCTTCATCAAATTCCACAACTTTCTCCCAGCGTTCTTGAAGACGACTGATTCCCTTGACATAAGATCCGGCTGGCTTTGAAGAAAAGAAACGATCCCAGAATCAGCCCAGAATCAAACAAAAACAACATAACGTGGCGAATATGATTGCTATCCATCTAAAAACAATAAACAATATGAGCTGAGCAAAAAAATAAACGAAAAACTGAAAAACATTGCAAAATAAACACAGAGAACTTTTTAAAACTGTACAAAATTTTCAACAGGGGGGACCAAGGCAACGCGGTGCGAACTTTTAAGACAACCTAATATTAATAAATTTAATAATCAGCGTGTAGCACAGGATCTAAGCTTTATTACACGCTATCAACTGACCACATGAGGTTTGAAAAAATTAAAGCGAAAAACCTTTCAATAGAGCAAATTTTTCGAAAATTTGGTCCATTGGTCGATTTTTTCTCCAACTTCTTAAAATTTTATGTGGTCAGTTGATAGGTTGTGAGAAAGCTAAGGTCCTGGGCTACATGCTAAAATCAAAAAAAAATTAAAAATTGATAAGAAAAATATCAAGAATAAAAGCTTTATAAATTTGCCGGTAAAAGTCATTAAATTTGCCGGTAAAAGTCATTAAATTTGCCGGTAAAAGTCATTAAATTTGCCGGGAGTTTTCACAGCAGCTTTTCAAAACCTCGAATTTAACACTAGAATTCCCGATTGTAACGTTTGACTATCTGGGGGTTTTCAGACCTCCTGAGCACGACTATTGCAAAATCAGGCTCAAAAACTTTGATGTAATGCCCATAATTTCCAGCGACTTTCGAAAATGGATGGTTTTTTTCTTTAGGCTGGTGAGGAGTGATCTATTCAGAATTTTTGTGCTAATAAGAAAGCTCTTTGTTTGGGCTTTCTAATGATGTGTCGTTTGTCTACATTCAAACAAATTATCATGGGTAAAATTAAAGAATCAAATACGGCAGTTTTGAAAAATTTGCAATTTTACTGAAAGCATGGGAAATTTTCGTACTCTGGGCGTTTATATGCTTGATGCCTGCTCAATACTTTCAATACAAAACCACAGCCGTCCACCCCTGACCCCTAAACGCCCAGAGCACAAAAATTTCCCATGCTTTCAGTAAAATTGCAAATTTTTCAAAACTGCCGTATTTGATTCTTTTAATTTTTTACCCATGATAATTTTTTGAATGTAGGCAAACGACACATCATTAGAAAGCCCAGACAAAGGGCTTTCTTATTAGCACAAAAGAAAATTCTGAGATAGATAAAGTCACTGCTCACCAGCCTAAAGAAAAAGCCATCCATTTTCAAAGAGTCGCTGTGAAAATTGGGACAATTATGGGCATTACATCAAAGTTTTTGAGCCTTATTTTGCAATAGTCGTGCTCAGGAGGTCTGAAAACCCCCAGGTAGTCAAACGTTTCAGAAACAGGTCAAACTTTAAGAATAACATGAATTTCTTTCAAAAAATAATATACCTTGAGAAACGTACCCCAAATATCCCAAGGGTATTTGAAGGAACGGGCTTATCGTATATTCTCTATTAAAGGCCCCGGGACCTTTATTTTTCAACCACTGAAAAATCTCAAAATTGTCAATCGAAAACGTTTTCTGGCCCGAAATGATTCGTAGGTTCCACCCCACCTGGTGGCATGCTAGTTATTTTGGCTTGCTTGACCAATGTCTAGAGGTAATTTTGGCCGCTGATTACAAAGGTGGTGTCAAAAAAGCGAATTACTTAAAATAATTGGTCAAACAAGCGAAAATAACTAGCGTGACATTAGCTGGGGTCGAACCTACTAATCATTTTGGCCCAGAAAACAATAACGCATCAAAAAAAGGCACACAAGTTGCCCGCTCCCTTTAATAGAGAATATACGGTATTTTAGGCAAGTGCGTCATTGGGGGTCTCACGGCCCCTTTAAATATATTTGCAGCTTCTTACTTACAGCTACTAACCAAAGAATAATTTCAAATAAAAGCATCCACTAATGCACACCTTTATGACAGCCTCAGTTGACAGCCACTCAAACAAATACTCACAAAAACTATCTTGAACTACTGATCCCACACTCCACAAGATACTTAATCCATTATTAAACACAACCATGCAAAAACTTCCTGCTCTCTCAAAAATCAAGCCTAAATAAAACCAGTTTCATCTCTGTATCGTCCATGTTCCACAGTCCCTTCTCGCTCACTCTCCTCTCCAAAAGGGACATTTCTCAATGCCTTGCTTGCATTGGAGGCAGATGGTTTGCAGGCAGCCGGCGCTCCAAGGACACAACTCTAGCCTGCCTCTACATTCAGTCATCTCACTTACAATGGTCATTAATCTGCAGAAAAAGTAAAGAAACAGCTTAGAAAGGAGGCAAATAAATCCGCATCCAAAAGAGGACTGGCCAGTTAGCCGACGGTCTTTTTAAATTTTTGATTTTACATTGTAATTTTTTGTTTGTTTTGTTAGAAACCAAGTTGAAAAATTCGTACAGAAGTTCAATGATTGGGAAAAAATTTTGAATTCCCGGGCACCACCTCTTACTAGCGTAGGCATGCCCCTTTAAGACTCTCTCACAATGCAAATTCAATCGTCAACCTTTTCGAAGTGTCTTTAGCCTTTTTCAGCAAGATTACTTTGATTTTTATTGGCAACTTTGGTGTCATATTGTAGCTGATATCCACGGCTGTATTTTGACACCAAACTTGCAGAGGACGAAAATGAAAAGTATGGATAAAAGTTGGTAATCTGCAACAAAATTTTCAACATGATCCTCAATCCTCAACGTTGAGAATCATGTTGAGGATCCATAATTTTTATTTTCGCCCCCTGCAAGTTTGGTGTCAAACGATAGCCCTGGATCTCAGCTTCATGACACCAAACTTGCAAAAAAATCTTAAAGCTATTTAGATGAAAAATACAAAAAGCACTTCACCATGGTTGAGGGTTTATTCATTGTGAAACAGGCATTAGTAGCCAAAATTTCATTAGAAGTTTTAAAAAGATGCTTGCCTTCTGAGATTTAACATTAGGGTTGGCGGTTCGGGTTCCCGTTTTCGGTTTTTTTATCCGAAAACCGAAAATTTTCGGGACACGGACAATTCACCCAAGACAGTTCACCCCAGGCCGATTCACCCCAGCCGATTCACCCCGGCCGATTCTCCCCGGCCGATTCACCCCCGACCGATTCACCCCAGGCCGATTCACCCCAGGTATAATTCACTCCTAGTCAATTCACCCTTACTACTGTTGAGATGTTTTTTTCAAGACCAAAGCTGATTTCAAAACCTTTTCTCTGTGCTCAGGTTATTTTTCTTCAGAATATTTTTCTTGTCATAGTTTGTTATTTTGATGTCACTTTCATCGCTATTATTCTCTTTTGTGTGTTTACTATTTATTAGCCTCATCTTTTTATTAACAGGTTTCGAATGGTGCTCGATTTAAGCCTCGTGAGATGCATGTTGTGCGAAATCGGTGACTACTCCAGTGACGAAGAAGATAATGATCCTAATGTTTCTGGTGCTCAACATATTACTCCGGTTACTATCATGACTTCCTCGGTAATACCTTTATTGTTTGTGTAATCATGCGCAAAGCAACCCTGTTAAGGTTTTTTCGGAGAAAGGCAAGGAGAAGCTTGTTCTGGACGGATTCCTCTTCTGGAAACAAAAGGACAGTCGCGACACTACACGAACGTTCTGGCAGTGTGTGAAAATCTCGGATGGTTGCAAGGCGCGTTTGCACACTCTAAAAGCTACTGGAGCAATTGTTAAGCAAGTTGGTGAGCACAACCATTACGTCGATCCAACAGCAGTGCTTGTGCAGAACTTTAAGAATGATGTGAAGCGAAGAGCAGTTGAAACATTAGAGGTTTGTCTTGTTTTTATATTTAGACTCATGAAACTTGTGCTTTGTGGACTGCTGTTCAAGTTTCTGAGTTTAGAACCCGGCTCAGATTTTTAATGCGCTTCTTCCGCAGTCTCAATCCATTCAAGCCAAACTTGCGAAAAGTGCTTCGAGAAAGGCAGTGCAGAGAAATCGGATTCGAGAAGCTGGCGGTCTACTTGCTCCACGAAACATTAACTTTGCTATTCCGGAAAGGTACAAATTCTACTCTGGTTTGGAGGGTAGAAGCGAGCTCTTCTTGCTTGCAGATTCCGCCGATGAGAACAGGTTTGGTTAATTCTTCAGCTCTTTAACATATCACATCACCAATTTATAGAATCCTGATGTTTGGGAGGGAAAGCTACGCTAACTGGGCAAACCAAATGAAAGTCGTTTTCGGGGATGGAACTTTTTCAATTACCCCTGCACCTTTTGAGCAAGTTAGTATTTGAGTTGTAATTTAGAGATGTATTTTGGTAGCTTTTATTCAAATCTGCTTAAGTCTATGTTGTACTTTCCGAACGTGACGGCTTTGTGTTCCCAGTCATCTATGCACTTCTGGCAAATAAAGAGCAAGCAACTTACGAAAAGCTCTTTAGGATGATCAAAAATGTCTGGCCAAGTTTTGCTCCAACAACTTTCTCTGTGGATTATGAAGTAGCTGCCATCAACGCAATTAGAGTGGCTTTTCCGCAAACAAAGGTCTACGGTTGTCTTTTTCATCTTGTGCAGAACATGAAGAAGAAGCTGGTCAAGCACGGACTGAAGGGTCGGTATGAAACGGATGCAGACTTTTCTGTTCTTTGTCGTAATTTTATCAGTTTTTAGACTCAAAACTATTCTTTTATTTAGGAATGATTCCCGCCTTGGCATTTGTGAAACCGGATGATGCAACTATTGGTCTTGATGGCTCCAGATACGTTCCCACAACTCGTCTTCGTGCAGCTGCTAATGAACTTTGGGCTGTCTTGCCGGCAGAGCTGGATCCGGTCATGACCTGGTTTGTCAAAAACTACATCGGTAAGACAGTCAAAGCTTCTATTTTCTTTGCTGTTATAATGTAGGATTTGCAGGATCAGAAATACAGCAAGGGTGTCGAAGGGTAATCACGCCAGCTAGATTCTCCATCGAGCTTTCAAATGTCTATTATCGAACGCTCAATGGGGAACACCGAACAAACAACTTTGCAGAAGCTGCCAATAGGAGAATTCAAAGTTAAATTAGGTGTCAGTCATCCAACTCTGTGGCATTTCATCGACTGCCTCAACACAGTGCAAAAGGGACGAGACCAACTCTATGCAAAGTGGCTCCAAGGAAATGTGCCGAAGAACAAAAGAATCAAGTATCGTTTGGCGGATGAAAGAATTCGAAACATCGTAGAGAGCGCTGAAGGCAGAAGCACAGTAGAATATCTAAAAGGAATTGCGATGAATTTTATGATGGGAGAGTAGTCCACTCCATTTGTTGTTAAACTCTTTTGTTGATTTTCCAAATTTACTCTGAATAAACAAGTCCTTCAATGTTTGTGTGTCTATTTAATAAATAATCATGGGAGTGAATTATACTTTTTTTAGTGAATTATACTTGGGGATGAATCGGCCTAGTGAATCGGCCTGGGGGTGAATCGGTCGGGGGTGAATCGGCCGGGGGTGAATCGGCCGGGGGTGAATCGGCTGGGGGTGAATCGGCTTGGGGGTGAACTGTCTTGGGGGTGAATTGTCGCGTACCCAAAATTTTCCGGTTTGCGGTTAACCGAAACCGAAAATGTCGGTTATCCGCCAACCCTATTTAATAATATTAGGAGGGGACTTTTAATCTAGGTCAAGCATCTTTTTAACATTTTTTCGTCTGATTTATATTTCTGACAAAATTTTAGATATTTGGGGGCAAAAAAGTTTACACATAAATGAAACTTTTAATAAAAACATTAAATTTGTCCACACAACTGGCCGATCCAGATAACTATCAAGAACAATCTTAAGTACGAGAACGACCACACTATGAGAAAACAGTTTTTTAACGACTTTGATGGCAGAATTTACATAAAGAGTGGAGTTAGGATTACGCATGGTTGTTCCCGCCAAATGATCACCTATCTCTGACTGGTAATAGTATAATAGAGGCATAGAGTAGAGAGAGATGCGACCAGCCGCATGCTGTACTTGAAGAAATAACCTTGAAATTTGGAGTACAGTGGCTGTTATAGTGTGGACAGCAATCGCCCAACGAAGAAAAGGACGCTAGTTAAAATTTGGGTTAGAAGGTCCGTATTTGACAGATACAAAGTGATTCAAAATTACGTTAACATTTTAAAAAATCAATAACCCCGCTGCGGCCCGTTTTTGAATTTTCGGGTGGCAAGCATGGTGGTTAACTCAAATTTCAAAAAAGGTGGCGAAATTCCTCCAAAAGGCGGCGTTTTAACTAAAAATTTTCTCAAAAGGTGGCATTTCTAAATTAACATATAAATATGAACATCTTTATTCCAAAAATGCCACCTTTGGCTTTTCGAAAAGGTGGCAAAATTTCAAAAGGTGGCAAATGCCACCTAAAGGTGGCAAGTTAACCACCCTGGTGGCAAGCCCCGGAAACGTCTCCAATAATAAATAATAATTGACAAATAATAATTTGACTGCAGTCATATCTGCGAAATTGGTAGAAATTAATTTGATGAACCGACCTCGAGCGTAAAAAGAGAACGACAAAAATTAGTGCAATGGATGAACTCGAGGACCAATAAGTAAATGAGACGCAAGTGGGGAAACAAGCCAAAAACAGGCGACATTAAATCAGGCGATACCAATATTAAATTTAAAAATGTTAACGTAATTTTGAATCACCCCGTACACATTTACAAAATTTTAGGGAGTTACTCAATGTAGTTGTAAAATGTTCACTTAGAAATGTTTTAGAGTTATTTATAGCCATTTTTAGGATTACCGTATTGATTCTATAAGAAAAATCGGTACTTATACGGTTCCCCCCTCCATATCGGAATTTTTTCAACAAAACAGGTTTAAACCATTTCTTAGCAATTATTACACGCTAAAACCGATAAAAACGTTGTTTCCAACCACTTTCCATCAAAAATTTTGACGTTTTTAGATTTTCTACCTGATGGATGGAATGATGGAAAGTGGTCGGAAACAACGTTTTTATCGGTTTTAGCGTGTAAGAATTGCTTAGAAATGGTTAAAACTAGAGATGACGGGACGGGACAATTCCGTCCCGTCCCGTTAATTTTAGAGAATCGTCCCGTCCCGGAATCCCGCCCGGAAATTTTTTGGCACCTGTCCCGTCCCGGTGTCCCGTCCCGAAATTTTTAAATTTGAATTCTGACCCGTCCCGTCCCGAAAAGGTCAAGTCATCATCTCTAGTTAAAACCTGTTTTGGAAAAAAATTCCGATATGGGGGTGGTGGGTGAACCGTATAAGTACCGAAAAATGTCTATTAGAACACCACTTTTTAGAGCCAAAACTAGGGGTGTACCTGAAAATCTTCGGTAGCTAAAATTTTAATGATTAGACGCTTAGATATAAGTCTGGTCTGATTGACAAATTTTAATATACAAAAACTAATTCGCACCTACACAAACAATACACTAATGTTGAGCAATTTAAAACAGGCGAAAAATCAAGAATGTGACAATTGAGGCCATAGACTACTACTACTATATGGATGATCCCTTCTTGCAGTATGCACTAGTCAATAGGCATGAACAAGGGTGTTGAGATTTTATCAATAAAAGGTATACAATCAATTGAACAAGTGAGTTCGGTGCAACTGGTAGCAGTAGTATTGCCGAAAAAATCGATCGGGCTTGAGTTCACAATTCCCCCATCACGCAGAGCGCTTAGATAGAAGAGATAACTTCATATTCGTGTGCTTCGACCCCGATTTTATGAGAAAGCCGGCGGTTTTTTTTATTCTTACCGAAAAAACAAATTTCGATCCACGGGGGTAAGTTTAAGTTAGAGAGCCTATACACTGTCACAGTCATAATAAAAATAAAAGTCAGAGTCATAATGAAAAGGAAAGTCATAATCATCACATTTTTCAAAGTCATAGTCATAATCATAATGATTATGACTATAACTTTCAAAAATTATGCCCGTGATTATGACTATGACTCTGCTTTTCACTATGTCATTTATAGCAATGACTTTAGGCTTATGACTTTTGACAACACTGGTGGTATATAATTCTGCCCGCTAATTTGTGAAAAATGCCCGTTAATCTGTGAAAAATGCCCGCTAATGTGAAATTTGCACTTCTCTTTAATTTTTTGTGCTAATATTTTTCCAATTTTTGAATTTTGTTTAGACTATCGTGCAGCCCAGAATCTCAGCTTTCTAACAAGCTATCAAACTATGCTAAACAAATTTAGTACTGTAAAATTTAGGGGTTTGACAATAAATAAACAATAAAAGTTACTTCATTCAAACCCTTAAATCTCTATATTTCTAAAACTGTTCAATGGAGTTTGATAGCTCTTTAAAAAGCTCAGATCCTGGGCTGCACGATGATATAAATATACTTGAAAAATAACCAAAAAATTAAAAGAAAACGCCAAATTAAAATTAGCGGGCATTTTAACGAAATTAGCGGGCATTTTTCACAGCTTAGCGGGCAGATTTAAATATTATCCAAAAAGTATTTCCCATTTTCTTGTTTGTACCAAATGATTTGGCGCAATTTTGTTGTTTGTGACAAATGAGTTGTCGCTATTTTCGATTGGCAACAAAATGCATTGATATTAATTCTTTGAATTGTGAGGCTGAGCCAATTGGTGTTTCAACCAAAAGCTGCTTTTCTCAAGTATCTTCACATGTATATGTTCAAGTCGTACTCCTTCGAAGACAGTGATGATGAGATATTTCCAGAGCGAACACAAATCACAGCGCCAGTTCTGCTAGCAAACCAAAAAAGTGTAGAATTCCGAAACAGTAAAAGTGATGAAGAAGAACCTGAAAAACATGAAATTCATCAGTGGTTGGCCTTTCCAAATGCAGCGCCTCAGTTCTTTGAGTCAAGTCACGCGATTAACGAAAGGCCTTGTCTACGTCAAAGAGAACCTCGTGGGTCATGATCATCCTGGCGATCCGATTGACATGGAACAATTAGTGGGCTTTTAATGGGTTTTGTGTTTTTTTTTGGTGGGCTCTGTGTGATTAGTAGCCCCTTTTATTACCTCCTCATTATGCAGCCCTTATTCCCTTTAAATTCAGAAAGCGCCAATTTGAATTTTGAAATAGTGACTAAAAAAACCATGATATGTGGATCTAAAAAAATTGAAAAAATCCGTTATAGTTATCGTTTTCTGTCATCGTATTTGCTGTTATGATTTATTGTTTCGTGTGAGAGATGTGCTCGGGGTGAATAAAGTTTATTATTTGTTTATAAAGGCCTTAGTGGTGATTCGAAACTGCAACCATCGATCGCATGCAACAGATATCGACTTGCAATCTAAGCGAATATGGCACGATTTCATTGAATTAAAGCTGTAACAGATACCATAGATATTTTTATCGTCGGACGGGAAATAAGTTCATTCCGGTAATAAAAGAAATTTGTTGTAGCAATTTGAAGGTTTACACTGCTATCACTCGAGTTATAGCAATGGTTAATTACATTTCAAAACAGCAATATTTTGAACGACCTACGACTGGGTACACATTATGACTGAGTACCACGACTGTTTGGTGCGGCATTTTATAATTTTTCATAAATTATGTTTAAAAGTCTCCTAACAAAAGTCTACTAAAACAAGATTTTGGTCAAACTTTAGTCTAAAAATTTTTTTCGAAAAATTATTTTTTTATACAGAAAAGTGTCAGAAAATAACGTTTTTATTGTTTTTAGAATGTAAAAATTACTTAGGAGACTTTTAAACATGATTTACGAAAGACTATAGAATGCGCCCCGCAGATTAAATAAGTTCTTACGCTGGCCTACCCTGTGCCTAACCACAAGCCTAAATAGTAAAAAAATAACTACAATTGTAAAATTTCCAGTCGTGATACCCAGTCGAGTTTGTACCCAGTCGTGGTACCCAGTCATAATGTGTACCCAGTTATGTTTTTACCCAATATTTTCAATAATAACAAAAGCTTTAAGTTTTAAATAGTCAGTCTAAAAGTCCAAGCACACCAATATTCAATCTTCAGACGAGTCTCTAGTGCTCACATAAATATTTTTTCTTTCTCTTTTGACGCTTTGTTGCCTAGGGTAACTCAAAAAGATTTCCATAAAATTTTATGAAACAATTTCACTGGCCTTGTTATCTTACTCAAGAATAACAATAGTTTCGAAATAACCAACAAAGATTTAAAGACTCATAATAACTGCCCTCCTAAGTTCCATAAAATTTACAATATCCTACTTTTATTATAATACATGGCACAGCAACAATTATACATTAAGCTCATAATGGATTTAGAGCATTCAATTTTCAATTCTAGACTCCATTAACATCCGCAGCTACTAGAAGAAACTGTTATCTTTTAAGCCACTAGACGACTGGACTGTTTTCTTCCAACTCTTTTTCCTGAAAATTATAAAATAACACAAGAATTCGCCTTTATGTTGTACTTCTAGAACGCCTCGAAAGCTCAAAAATACACGTAATTACTATATCTAAGTAACGCTCAATAATATTTTTATTAGGTCGTCTTCGCTATGTGATATGGGTCACGACCTAACATTTAACCTCACCCTAATTATTTGGGTTCGAAAAAGATAGTTTAATATAAGTCGACTAGCCTCAAAATGCAATGATCCTCGAAGCGTTAACACATATTTCAGCACGAAAAAACTCACCCAGGTACATCCTTGGATTCGCTCTGCTGCTGCTCAGACACATTCGGATTGATGGATTTCATCGGCTCTTCGTTGGCATCAGGCTGCTTCTGAGTGCCAGTCGCTTCGTCGCTGCTAAAAAACGATCAAATAAAGTCTTAGCTTCTCTCTCATCTTACAAAATCTAACTAGTCCTTCGCGGTCACTTCTTCAAGACCACATTCCGATGGAATAATCGCGCATTCCGATAGACCCTTGCCATGATCTGTCGGCAACGCTGGAGCATTAGTAACTTTAGAAACTGGCAGCCCATTTTTCACATGCGATACCTGGTCCGTTTTTTGAGAGCGGTGGAAATGCTTGCGACAAAAGCAGCATGTAGAGATAATGCCCAAAATAAGTCTAGAAAACAGAGGATAAAAAAAGAAGAGAAAACCTAGATCCCCTGATAGCTATCCTGGGGATTTCCATCAGGCTGATCCGGACAGTGACCAAGGAAAGGTAAAGGATGAGATTCTAGATAAGCTATCCGTAGGATTTGACAATCCGCTGACTATTACAGCACCAAAAATTTGACCAAGGTCAAAGGTAAAGGATATTCAAGGGAATCCTCCGGGGATAATTTAGGAGACGAGCCAAAGGACCCAGGGGAACGTCAGGGGACATATCACAAACACCATTTTTCAACATTTATGAAGCCTAAACTATAATTTAAATTATATTTTAATGTGTTTTTAGCAGCTGATCAAGCTTGGTCCTGCTACGAAAATGTTCCTGCAAAAATATTCAAACAATAATTTATTATCCCTATTTTTGTTCCTGTTTAGAGACACCATTTTGTCTCTTCCTTTGAAGTTAGAGAAGCAGACACAGTGTTAGGTTAGAGATGCAGAGACAGTGCTATGTCACAAAGTGTGTCAAAAGACTACTGAGACAATTTTGTCACCTACCGATTTTTGAAGTCGTTTGTCAGTTGTCTTTGGCTAGTCTAGTCCGAAATATCGCAAGGATTCCGATTTTGAGGATCGTTTTCGTAAATGGCAACAGTTTTGCCAGAAAGACCCGCGGCTGTTTATACAATCGATTCTCGATATAATCTACACCCTGGGGACCGGCTTCAGGTGTACACCATATCGAGTGTTCATTCTAGTCATTTTAATGCATGATAGTTATCCTTGCACTTCTTTTTGTATAAGATTTTTTTGCATAAGATATACTTTTTTGCACAAGAAATGCTTTTTTGCATAAGATCTACTTTTGCATTAGAAATTTTTTTCTTTTGCATGAGACTTACTTGTTTTCGCATCAAATTTAGTTTTAACTACTTCTATGTTCATTTCTATTTGTTTATGTTCAGGGTCATCATGGATGTTTCAAATTTTGATGATCTAAGCGTCCATTCCGTTCTTCAAAGATTCTTGAGGAAGATGAATCCTTCGCTCATTTATTCGTTTTCAGCAAATTTGCTTCGTTCTGGCTCTCTCTCAAATCAGGAAAGAAGAAACGTGAAAAAAATCGGACGTCACTATTAAGTCCCAGCAAAAAATACGGAACATGAATCAGATGCTACTATGATCGCTTGGATTAGGTGCGTCAATTTTGAACCTTTTCAAATCTTATAATAAAAAATTATTTGCAGAAATTTACTTCACGGAACGACTATAGTGACGAGCGCAACCGATATCATGTTGTGACGCCAAACGCTGTTTGTTACAGCTGCACATGTCGTGAAGGGATCAAAAAGGGTATGCAAGCATATTGTTCACGGTGATCTTTGTGGCGAATATTTGATGGATGATTTTTGTGACTTTTAGCCATGTTTGTGAACAAGCGTATTGAAGTACTGATCGAAGTTAGAAGTAGCCTGCTAGATCAAAGGAAGCAAATGGGGAGGCCTAAGAAAGCAATAAATATGATGAGATGTTAAATTTTTGTAATTGAAAAGCGATTATCAACAATGTTGTTCTTTTGGTCTGGCGTTGAAAATAAAAATTTGAAATATTTCGGGCCCACTGCTAATGACTTTTTCTCACAAAGTTACTTAGTCAAGCATTATTGGTTATTTAGCCAGACCCCAAAAAATTTCAGAATTATCTGCGCTGTTAAATTAGGAACCAAAAAATATAAATTTTTGGATGCTTTGCCTGGATGTTTACCATTCGGAAACCCACAATTGTTCTATTACACTTCTTCTATCACCAATATTCCAGAAAGTTTACTTGCTACTTATGCGGTTTAGGGTGCTGAATAGCTGCCTTGGTATGATAAAGTTTAAAAAAAACCATTGAATGGGTATCAGGACCATTGAGGGTGAATCAGGACCAGAATTTTATGTGCAAAAACGAGTATTCTATGGGCAAAAAAATATTGTCCATAAAAAATAGTCAAAAACAACGCCTTTTGTTATTTCAGGGTGTGATAGCAACCAGAGAAGTACCTTCAATTCTAAGCTTTGTTGTGTTAGACTTGATTCTTTGTTCGAACAATTAAATAAACCAAAACGTTTTTTTATTTTTCTTCTCTTTATCGCACAAAAGCAGCCCAAACATACAAAAACAAAACAACAATCAATATGATGCAGCACACTCAGTGTGAAAAAAGGGAAGGGAAAACACAAGCAATATATACAGAAAAAGCTATACAATAGCCAGAGGATCAGAACCAAATGGTCGATTAGTTATCACAGGCACAACAATTAATCAATGAGACTCCAGACTCTGCTTCCTCATTTGTTTCATTCCCTCTGTTGGAGCACACCGCTTGGAAGTGGGTAGCAGAGAGCCGAGGTTGGGGGCATAGTAGTTGGGCACCATGTCATATCTCTCATCCATCTGATTCTCGACAATGTCGTCAATCTGGTGACACCCTGATAAAACCAACATGGTTTTGAGTCCATGGTCACGTCCGAATTTGACGTCGGTGTTGGTCCTAAAATAGCAATTTTAGTTTAAAATTTCAAAAGGTGAGTCAAAGGTGGGTCTTTGATAATTTCATTGCTTCACTCATAAATATGCTGTCTTTTGTGACGTAGTTAAAATTTGCAAAAAGGCGTGTTGCTAGTTTGGGAATCGAACCTGCAGGCTTTTTTTTGAAAGGCAGTTTATTGACAAATCGAGAACCCAATGTCTTCATCGGGATTCAGGGTCGAAGATCAAATTAAGGAAGTATCGTTGAAAGTGGGCCAAGAATGTGTTAGAAAGTAAAATATCAATTTTCATGTTTGGAATTTAAAAATGTGTC
This sequence comes from Ditylenchus weischeri, assembly GCA_029231635.1. NCBI lineage: Eukaryota > Metazoa > Nematoda > Chromadorea > Rhabditida > Anguinidae > Ditylenchus > Ditylenchus weischeri. The sequence continues at coordinate 392,362 of JAMRYI010000043.1, read as the reverse complement.
GTATTACCTCTAACAGTCCGATTTTCGAAAAAAATTGTTGTTTAAAATCTATCTCATCTTTGCCAACTTTAATCAAATTATCTTGCAAGAACATCTTGGAAAATTAACTAACCTATCACCAATCATCATGGTTCTGGTGGGGTTGATCTTCCATCGGCGGCAGATGTAGTCAAATGAAGAAGTGTTGGGTTTACCGACCACCAAAGGCTCTCTACCAGAAGCAATTCGGACAGCAGCAACTAGAGGTCCTGCGTCTGGAATGCAGATACCAGGGTTAGGTCCAGGGCAAGTTTCATCCTCATTGGTGGCCACAAACAAGCAATGTTCATCCTACAAAATAGACAAATTTAGTCAACGCTCCAGATCCACGAAAAAGATCTAATCCAACCTGGAGGTAATTGGCAGCCTTCATGAGTTTGAGGTAGTTGAAGTACTTTTCATAGCCGACCACCACAGCGCCCACATTCTCAGCATCCTCAGTCAGCTCGATGTCGTACAGGAAGGCTTGGTTGTGAGCAGATGCTTGCTCATCCACCGGGTCAGGTCCAGTCCCAAAGTACTCAATACCCAGCTCCCTCAGTTCGTCTTTGACCCCTTGACCACCAATCAGATAAACCTTCTTGTGTGAGCCAGTGACACCAGCACGATGCAAAGTGTCGGCGGCGACGGCAGCTGGATTGACGATGTTCTCCTTGCCGATTTGCTTGCTGTAGCCCAACTTGTGCAACTTTTTGGCATACACGGCGCGACTTTTAGTGGCGTTGTTGGTCAGCACAATCACTCGTTTGCCCTAAAAATGGCGACAAAATTAGTTTTTGGATAGATGGCAGATGCAGATAAAAACACTAACCAACTTCAACAAAAACTCGAGAAACTGAGGACTTCCTTCGATGGCATCTTCACCCAACCAAAGCACACCTGGAATTGAAATAAAGGATTAAAATGGTGCTTTTGGAATGAATTTGATTGAAATAAAAACATTTGGATCAAATATGTGGCTCGGGGCACTTCTCGGAAATTTATATTTTAATTTTATGCACATTCTCATCGATGTTTCTGTATTTTTCTGCCTAGGTTATAAAAGTAGTGTGAGGTCATAAATATCATATTTTATGCAAAACAAGTAAAAAACAGGACGGTTCCAAAAAAGTGCATACTTTTTTTAATTTGTAGGATGCACCCATACAGAAGAAGTTCGATTTAACGATCACTAGAGGCCGGTCCTTAGGATGATCGTTAAATCGAGCTTCGACTGTATTACAATCCTGGCTTATCGAATGATAATTCATGTTGTATGTGAACACCATGGTTCGCAAAATATACAAATTTTGTAAAAATATAATAAAATATAATCTATTGCAAAATTCACTAATATTCCTCTAAAAGTACAGATAAAAAGACAATAGAAGCTTATTTATTTTTGTATAGACTTTATATATTTTGTCTATCTATTTACAAGTTTGTATGTTTTGCGAAGCATGTGTTGCTACTATCAAAGTTAAGGTTTTTTGTATCCATTTCGGTATGTTTTTCACTTGGTTTATGCGGGATTAAATTCGACTACACCTAACTGTAATTTAATTTGTTCGAGAGCTATCGCGATTAACTTTATAGGAAAAAAAGTAAAACACTAAAATTCTCATTTAATTTTGGTTTTGGATTCGAGTGTAGCTTATTCGAAATCTAGACTTAAGGACAGTGGTCAATTTTATAAAAAGCAAAAAAACTCACCATCAGCATCGAAAATGAAGGTATCAATGTCCTTGAGCAAACTAGGGAACTGCTCAGAGCGCATCAATTGAGGCATCTTCACAATCTTTCCATTGGGGCAGATGCCGAACTGGTGGTTGAAGGTGGGGCGCTCGGAGTCGATCTCGCTGATGTTGTCGGCAGGCATGATTTGAAGAAAAAGAAGAAGTAGATAGGTAGAATAGTAAGAAAACTGAAAATATGATAGAAGATGAGAAAGTGAATGTTGTCCAAACCCTAGAAGCCTGGTCCTTATATAGCTCACTCGTGTGCGAGAGGCGGGGCCAAACTTCTGGGATTCCCATTTGACAGGTCTATAATAAAAGAGAGGCGGAGAGAGAGAGCGACAGCCCTCCACGTGTGTTCTTTGGACCTTGCCTAGCACCACCCTTATCTCCTATCTATGCTTGATTGCCGCTTATCTGAGTGATTATGCCCGCCCCTACTGCCATGTGGGGGTGGGAATGCACGTGCTTGGGAGCTCCACATGCAGGATTTGCTGTCTATTATTTTTGACTGATGACTTATTCTTCTTATCTGTGGTGATTGATGGGTTGTCAAAAACTCTTTATTACAGAGTGGGGGGAGGGGCATAGATGCTTCTGGAAGGTTTTCTGCTATTTTGGAAAATTTGAAAAGGGGATTGTATGAGTAGAAAAACAAATATGGTTGGAATAGAGTTTTTTACAGCCCAGACTTTTGTGGTGGAGTTGCGATTAAAAGCCTCTGTAAATTCTGGGATTGAAATTTCAAAAATTGTATGAATTTTAATCCGGATCCATCCTGCAAATTTACGGAATCCCAACACATAGGGTGGAATTGGATTGCCGGAGATTGGTAAAATTTTTAAGTTTTTGGTATTACAATTATCAAAATACTTCGAAATTTTTTTATTAATTAAATTAATGGTAATAGCTGCATATATATACTGAGCGCATAACACGGGAGCACGACAAAATTCTCCCGCGACAAAATTCTCCCTACGACAAAATTCTCCCGCGACAAAATTCTCTCAGACATTATTCGCCCGGACATTATTCTCCCGTGACAAAATTCTCCCGCGACATTATTCGCCCGCGACATTCTCACTTATCACTTTGCTAGATTTACTGCTACTATTTGTTGATTTAACTATGTTTATGGTTATCCGTTTATGCTTATGTCTTCCAGATGGATGCTCTTCTTTCTTAGCCCTATTCTCTGAAATCAAACTGCGGAAACAAGAAGTTTTTTCACGATGGAAGGTTGTATTTCAAGCATCGTCTGCTGCGAGGAGTCAATGAGGGAAAAGCTTCGACGCAGTGTGACCAAAAACTCAAAGGATGCAAAGGTAGAGCCTGGTTCTTTGAAGATGGACGTTTCTTCAAGTATGTATTTGGCTCATACTTGACATTATTTCGTTGTTTGAACCATGTTTTTCAGGATTGTGACAGGACATTATGTTATACTGTTATGTTGATTTCCGAATAAAAAAGTGATCTCTGGGGTGTATCGTTAATTTTTAATCAAAGTCGTGACATAGTACGATAAATTCCTAGGTTTTCACCGGCACGGTCTAGTAGATACTATTAAACCCAAACCTTAGAGCCCTGTCTACCTACCATTCATTCGTAAACACTTAATGTTTTTGCCCCAATGAATAACTAAACGCAATTGAGTACGAATCCATTCATGACTTTTATCAAAGAGATAGATGATTCACATATGAATAGGTATAAAAATTGGACAAAGTCAATACACGATGTGGAACAGCAAGATACGGCAGAATTTTGTCGTAGGGAGAATTTTGTCGCGGGAGAATAATGTCCGGGAGAATAGTGTCCGGTAGAATTTTGTCGCGGGAGAATTTTGTCGTAGGGAGAATTTTGTCGCGGGATAATTTTGTCGTGTACCCCATAACACCTAGGCGCTATTGCAGGATCGAGGAAATTTTAAAACTTTTAACTTACATGTTAGAAGAAACAAACAAAATACCGTATTTATTCTAGTAGAACACCATGGTACTCTAATTTTCAACCACCCTCTGGCGGTGGTGCTCTATTATAGACTGGTGTTCAAATAGAGACTGGTGCTCTATTTTCCAATCCCTGATCAGACGCAAGATAGTTCGATATGTTTACAAAATTAGTTATTTGAAACCTGATTGTTTTAGAGGAGCTGAGTCAGTTCCTTAAATTCTTTTGTGACTGCTCGGCACTGTAAAATCGAAGTTAAAGCAGTGTATAATAGTGTTGCCTTCTACAATATTTTAGACCATGTCCGGCACTGGCGCTTATAGTTTTTTTACAATGCCAGTTTTTTAAAGCGCCTAGTGCAAGTATTCTGAAGGCACACTAGTAAGCTTGTTTGGCAAAAAAGTCAAATCTACAAGGGCCAGCGGAGGAGCTTTTGGATGTTTATATTTTGTCCCTTCTTTGTCACCACTATACTACAGTCGAGTCTCTCCGTAGTAGTCACCCTGGGGAGTGACGGAGCCGACCACTATGGAGAAGGTGACCACAATACTTTTTATTAAGGGTTCATAATAAGTTCAGCCGGGACCAAACTGACCGACCACTATGAAGTGGCTGACCACTATGGTGGGGGGTCACTATGGAGATACTCGACTGTATATCCAATCTTTGTATAATTTACGGATCTTAGCCGCAGAAACCTTTAACCTTTACAATACACAGATAAAACAAAAAAAGCTTTTTAAAAGAAAAGCCTGGATAAATTTTTGTGCATCTACGAAAAACTGGCGTATCAACTACAAATTGCCACCATTACGTGATTCCCTAAAAACTTTCGATAAAATATTTCATTTTCATGCATTAATTCAGTCATTTTCAAGGGGGTGGTGCTCTAATAGAGACTGGTGCTCTATTAGAATAAATACGGTAAGAGGTCATTGGCAGTTTATCTAAATGTCATCTAAAAAAAGTTGATCTCAAACATTACCGTATTCTCTCTAATAGAAGGCCACTCTCTAATAGAAGGTCTCCCCCCAAGGGGGGTTGAAAAATAGAAGGCCACTCTCTATTAGAAGGCCACTTTCTAATAGAAGGCCACCCCTAGGCGTTTTAGCTACACCGTTTTTCAAAGAGCAGTTTCTAATAGACGAGCATTTTTAGGCGAAAAAAGTGCTTTGAAACATTTAGCCACAAATTTGAATTTCAAATTTCACTAGTTATTTTGAATTCAAAGTGCACTATATAAACAAATATTTTATGGTTTTTACTCATTCATGTTTCAAGATCTCTGCTATTCGGTCGTGTTCTCCAAGAAAAATGAGCGAAATCGAGCTAAGCGAGTCCGAGGGCGAATCGAATATGGAAAGCCAAGAGTCCAAGTCATCCCGCAAGCGCATGGCCTACTCTATCGAGAAGAAGCTGGAAGCCGTCGACTACGCCAAGAAGTACAGCAAGAATTCGGCTGCCAAGAAGTTCAACATTGGGCGCACGCAGATTCGTAATTGGGTTGATTGTTTGTTAAATCGTGGTTGTAAATAAAGAATTTATATGATATGGTGTAAAGGGAAATAAATACTTTTTTGTTCCAAGTTTTCTTTTTTTTAGTTTTATCTACGGTCTAATAAAACGGGATTTTTCAACCGATAGGTTAAAAAATAGAAGGCCACTTTCTAATAGAAGGCCACCCCCAAAGGTGGGTTGAAAAATAGAAGGCCATGGCTTTCTATTAGAGAGAATACGGTAAGTTTTATTTTGCTTGTATTTCACCCAATTTTTCGGGACAGGGAAGTTTGGCTCTTTTTGTGTTTGTTTCGCATCGTTTTTTATTTTTAAGCTCATTTCATTGTCTTTTTTCTAACTTAGGCAAAGCTTTAGACGCAGGTTAGGCCAGCGCACATTAGAAGGAACTCAAGCTCGTTTCCCGAACTAGAAAATTTCTCTAAAAAAATAAATAAATCAATAAGAAGAAAATGGCACAAAAAAGAATCAAACGTCTACGAACCAATTTTCTTATCTAAAAAGTTTTTGTAAAAGAGTATACATTTTTAAAGGTGGCTTTTGCATACAATAAATAGAAAGAAGCAAGATAAAATAGATCGTGTTTTAGATGTGCCTACTTTTGGATAAATGACCAAGAATCGAAAATCAGACAGTTTATGAGCTTGATATCTGAGACATTGGTGTACAGTCGAACTTCGATAGCCCGGCACCCCCGATAACCCCCCATTTTTGAAAAATTTGACAAAATCGACAAAGTTCACTCCCAATAACCCGCACCCTAAAACCCTGCACCCTCAATAAGCCGATACCTTGAGCTCAGTCCAGTCTTTTAAAATGAACCATATAAGCCGGCACTAGTCATTTTGGAGTTATTTTCTATGGTATATACCGTATTTATTCTAATAGAGTGGCACCACCGCCACCCCCCCCCTAATTCAAAATCGTGTTTTTGGCGTTGTGTTTTTGACCCATTTTTTGAAAACTTTTGTCAGGCGAGTTACCACTCATCTTGAAGCTCATCTCACTGGCTACAAATTGCACAACCTTCCAAAATTTGAATTCCTTTGTATTTCAACTTAAACGAAACGCCACGAATTTCGATGTAATTTTTTGTGCTTATTTGAAATTTTCTCTTTTTTGTTACCCAAAGAGAATTATTTCAAAATTTAACGGATGCACCCTAAAGATCGGCAATAAACGGAAAAACAAAAGTAACTTTATTCAGTTTGTGATTTTGAACGAGGGGGTGCCGCTGTATCAGAATACGGTAGGTGTAAGTTTGCATTAAAAAATTAAAATACTGCGGTAAATTCAAAACACTGTCGAAACTTACTAAACTAGTCTCTAGAATAATCTTACTTCTATTTAACTGTACTATAAAGGGGTTGTAATTTGTTTGAAAAATGTTTATTTCTGGCTTTTCATTCAAAAATTCCGTACCCCCATTAACCCGGCACCTTTAAGCGGGCCCTAGGGGTGCCGCTTTATCAAAGTTCGACTGTATTTTGTAAATTTAAGTTTGCAAGAAAAATTTAAAATGTACAAAGTAGTAAAAATTTTGGAAATGAGTGGTTAAATTTGAAATGCTTGAGATTTCTTGGACTGAAGTGATCAAACATAAATAGCAAAATATGCCAAAAAGTCAGGGCTCTCAGATTTTTTCTCAAAAAAATACATTCAGGTGAAAAAAGGACATGTTGACCATTTTTGAGTAAAAAAGTTATTCTATTCACTGCTTACTGCCATTTTGAAACGAAAAAAGATTTTGATGTGAAACCTCGAAAAAAACATCTTTTTAAAAAGGACGTATGGGAGCCCCGCAAAAAGTAGACTGGGTGGAGGTCGGGGTGGGGGACTGCGTTCAAGGTAGAAAAACTTATTTCCAGCACCCCAAAAAACAATTGTTTGCACTAATACAAGTTTCTTTGTCTGTTGAGTCACTCACAGACACTTTGTAGTGTTCTTTAGTCAGCTAATTCAAGCTAGTACAGTCGAGTCTCGATACAACGAACCCCCAAAAAGGTCGTTCCCACCTGGGGTCCGACACTTTTAGCTCGATTTTTGAAGCTTTTTGCCAGTTGTATTCGGTCAGTCTAGTCCGAAATATCGCAAAGTTTTAGATTTTACCGATCGCTTTTGTACATAACAACAGTTTTGCCAAAAAGACCCGCGGGTCTCGATATAACCAACACTTATTTTCAAAAACGGTGAAAAAAGCTTTTTGGGGGTTCGTTGTATCGAGACTCGACTGTACTAGCAAAAGCAATAATAAAAATAGATAAAACGCCTTTTTCTGAAGTTACCATAGAAAAGTCTAAGAGTTCACGTGAAACCCCGCAGGTGTTCACGTGAACAATTTTTGGATGGTGTTCCCCTGCAAAATAATCTAAAGAAAACCTTTAGTTTCCGTTTTTTTCTGCTGATTACTCAAGTGCTCTTCTAATGATGCCATGTCTGTACTTCTCTTTTTTATCGGTTTAAATTCTTATAATAATGATTTTATTTATTTTTCTGGTACAGGTAGAAAGTTTGCACAGACAGCTCAAAGTACTTTGATGCTGGATCAGCACTACCAATTTAGCAAGAGTTTGGGTGGAAAAGTTCAAGGAGAAAAATAATTTAGTGGAAAAAGTAATTAGTGTATTTGCACTAATTTTGATTGATTTTTTAAAACTACAGGGTGTCAGAAAATAACGTATACGATTGATTTTATTTATTTAAAGACGATTTGACGATGCCGACTCCGTGAAAAGCGTTTCAACAGAGCTCTGCAACGTTCGAGGCGCTTCTTCTTAGCATTTGCGTTCAGTTTTTGGCGCTTCTGGTACTTGAACGGCTTCAAACTCAAATCTTCTCTTAAAATCTTGTGTGCGGCGTCACGGTTCACTCCAAGTTTATTGGCCAACTTTCGCACAGAGTTTTTCTTGGTCGTCGGATTTCGCTTGATCATTGCTTTGGCACGCTGAATATTCTTCTTACTTCTTGCAGTCTTCTTTCGGCCTCGTCCCGGTCGGTCCTCTACCGTTCCACGCTCAATTGCTTTTTAAGTCTCAAGTCTGTGGCGATTTTTCCCATAGAATCTCCAAAAGAAAGCATTCTAAGTATCGCAGCTCTCAATTCTTTCATTTTTACTGCTAAACACCCGTAAAATAACACAACTGCAACAAAAAAATCGCATAAAATCAATCGTATACGTTATTTTCTGACACCCTGTAATAAACTTTTGATTTTTATTTTAAAAGTAAAAGACTGAAATATATGGGTTTTAGAAAATTCTACTAGACTGCGCTAGGCACATTTCCTCACCTACAAAATATGGCTAAAATTAATTTACCCCGTCAAATCTTTAGAATTAATTTTTTTCTTTAAAAAAAATCATTTTTAAAATTTTTATACCAAAATGCAGCCCTGGATTTCAGCTTTTTAACAAGCTATCAACTGACTTAGTGTTATTTTCAAAAGTTGCAGAAAAAGGTCTTTGTATAGAGCAAATTTTCCAAAAAATTCGGTTTATACAAAGACTTTTTTCTGCAACTTTTAAAATCTCATGAAATCGGTTAATAGCCTGTTAGAAAGCTGAGATCCAGCGCTACGTTTTTGAATAAAAATTTTGGAAAAATGAAACAAAAAGCTTTAGTGACACCCTAAAAAGTTCGTTGCCCAGTTAGCTAGTTCGACAATTTTACTTCCATTTCAGGACTTTTTTTAATGTGTCGGCCGCAGCTGGCTGAGAAACAAACTTTTTGGGGGTCGTTAAACCGAGATTCGAGCGTGCTAGCGCTTTTCAAGTAAATGACGAAAAACATCAATACACCGCGGGAGTCAAACTTGGAACCCCCAAAATTGCAAGTTTGAATCCTGCATTGTGCTAGTGTTTTTCGTAGTCAACTTAAAAATCCCTAGTACAGGACTCTCGAATTTTTTTTCAAAAAGGACATTTGAATAAAAAGACATTTTGGCCATTTTCGAAAAAAAAAGGTCATTTTATCTAGTTTCTATTGCCATTTTGAAGTGAAAAGAAAAAGTTTTGACGTCAAAGCTCAGAAATAAAAACAGATTTAAGCTCCCAAGCAAGGACGCCTGAGATCCCTGCCCTAGTATCATTTTATAGAAGAAAGGGTAGCCGACTTTCATTGCTTTTTAAATTTTAATGTGGTTTGAAGATTTGCGTTGGACAATATATGCAATTCAAATGAATAAATAGGGTTGTGAAACGTAGAATTCCACGGAAATTCCACGCATATTTCCACGCCAGTAGGAAAATCGTGGAAATAGAAAACTTATCAGAAAATAAAAATTTTGAATGTGTGTTGTCTTGAGGTGCACAAACGCTGTGTTTTAACACAGTCAACATGGAATTGTGGAAAATTTTTGAAGTTTTCGACAGCATTTGGGCGTTTGGCCCAGGGGTCCGATTATATCCCTTAATTAGAGGCATTGCCCTTAATTTGAAAATTTTGCCTTTAATTTTTTTTGAAAATAAAGGCAAACGAATGTTATGAAAGTTATGACTACTTTCTTGGGCAGAAAGAGCAGGAAAGGGGGGACAAAAATATGTTGTTCGTCAATAAAGTTGTTTTTTGTTGATTTTTGTCGGGTTTGAAGCATAGGGACAACATGCCTTAAGTTGCCTTTATTTTGGTGAAAATTCCTTTAAATTGCCTTTATTTTTGACACTAGATGCATTTATTTTAGAAATTCGAGATCGAACCCCTGGTTTGGCCTTCAAAAGTGCAAATTTTCGAATTTTTATTTTTTTTGCATGTTCAACAAAATTTTACCCCGAGCCTAAGAGGGAGTTAAAAAATAATTAAGCATGGGAATCAATACAGAGTATTGATAACTGATATTATAACAGTTATTAGGGTCAAAAAAGACGATGGCTAATTGTTGAAATCTGTACACACTACCTATTTCCACGATTGTGTGGAATTTCACGATTTACAATTCCTCGTGGAATTCAACAACCCTATAAATAAATGCAAATAAATATATAGTTCAAAAAAGCCAAAATCTATATGGTCCCACTAGCATTCATCTTATAAAGTTGTTATTTCAAGATACACCTACTAAAAGCTGCTCAATAAAACACTGTTGAAAGAGAAAATCCTTTTTAAATTTTCATTTTAACTCATGCATGTCAAAACAGCCAAAAAAATAAAATAAGGCTATTTTTTGGCTGTTTCTTAGTGGTCTACTTTTCAGCGACCCATTGCGCGGCAGAAAATTTACTTTAGGCTTGTTCGAAAGATCTACTCTTGCTGACCAAACGTGTGTTTAAGTTGAACCTTTCGATTAATAAAAATTAAGAGAAACAGTCTCTTACTTTTTGGCTATTTTAGCTGAAAAAGATCAAAAACAGCCGAAAAAGCCAAAAAGTAAGAGACTGTTTCTCTTATTAATTTTTAAATCGAAAGGTTCAACTTAAACACACGTTTGGTCAGCAAGAGTAGATCTTTCGAGCAATCCCAAATGTGACCGTTTTTGGCAAATTTTCTGCCGAGCAATGGGTCGCCGAAAAGTAGACAACTAAGAAACAGCCAAAAAATAGCCTTATTTTTGGCTGTTTTGACATGCATGTTTTAAATACAATGAAACCTCAATATATAATATTTTGAGATACAGTCGAGTCCCACCAACCCGGCACCACTGGGACTGGCAAAAAGTGCCGGGTTAGCGGTGGTATTATTTTATCGGGCCTTAATCGACCCTCTATTCAATCACTCTTTATTCAACTATTTTAAGAGGGGTAAAGGGTTGTATAGGGAAGGGAAGGGAAAAAAAGAGGGCCACTAATGGAAAAGGTCACACTAACAAGAAGATGTTGAGCATAGTTTTGAATACTGGGGCCTACCGCATACAGAAAAAAAATTGACGCAAATTGAAAAATGTTGTAAACTATGATAGATGCCGGTTTATTGGGGGTAATTTTTAAAAAGTGCCGGGTTATTGGGGTGCCGGGTTAGCGGGACTCGACTGTAACAACATTTTTTATTCAACTGTAGGCAAAATATATTTTTCAGAGATCTTTAAGGAACCTTAGCAGTCGAAATGTTGCTACAAACCTTAACTCTAAGAAAATGTTTAATCGATGAGATATGACTCAAAGTTGAAGTTTTGAATTTAATTTTCTGAAAAAATGACTGCAAATTTTTGGTTTGGTGCCAGCACTTTACCGAAGCGCTAGAAACTCGGCTCTTGACCATCCCCCGCCCCTAATGAAAGAACAAAATTTTACTAAATAAACAGTCTCAGACACGAATTATCTTTACAGTTGAATTGTGTTGTTGTATTCTGCATTTTATCCATTTTCGCATTGTTTTCAATATTATCATCGAGCTAAGTGGTAAAAATTTAAGTTACTGTATCACAAAGTATTTTTTCGGACCTTCCAGTCTATTCTTCCAAAACATCCATCAATCATCTAACTAAAAGACAGCCGTTGTGTCTATTTTTAGAACCTAATGCAACCATTTTCTGCTACTCTTTGTCTTTTGAGAAAATAGGCGTCTTTCCTGTCAAGGAGATCAGCTCGTAGTTTGAAGACGACAAAAAAAATCTCCGAAAATAGGTGGGTGGAAAAAAGCTATGTGTGTGCTTACAGCGACCAAACACGCTCCTCTTACCAAATTCACGTGGACAGCAAAGAGGTTGTAATGTTTGGGGATGCAACAATTTTGTTTACTGTATGCACAAAAAAAGCCTTTATTACCAACAAAATAGACCCCTTTTTTGAAAATTATGAATTAGCAAATTATTTTATGAATTTTTACAATTTTATTTGATCCTGCCCTATAACTTAAATAATTTGGGTCACAAAAGTGTCAAAATGCAACCGAAATGACTTTATTTATAATTTACCTTCATCTTTTTTGTCTACATTAAATTTGCTGCTTCCATGTATCTTATTACTTGAGCGTGGATTCCTTTAATGATGCACATTTGACAATGATGTCTTACGTGTCATATACCATTTGTAGCCCGTTCTCTGTTCTTTAAAATGTGATATTGAACAATTCTTTGTTATTAAAGAATAGGATCAAAAATAGGAAAACAAAAAATGTGCATAAATTTACCAAACTTGAGAAATTATTTGTTTTTATTTTTGGTCCAATTTTGTTATAACAAAGAGCCGGTTGATACGACATTCCGGGCTACAAATGTATATATTAAATCATCGTCAAATGTGCCAAATGATGCACGTAAAGCGAATCCCTCAAAACCCTAAGGGCTGCTTCCGTACTTGCGTGCCTATGAAATTTTTTTTCAGCTTGATGGCGCTTTTCGCTCTTTGATCTTTGAAATCCCAATGTTTTTATAAACAGTCTTCATAAAAATTTGTAAAGCAAAGATTCGCGGAAGCAAAATTTTATGCCTTCAACGTCTCCTGAAACGAGTTAAACGTGAAGAAGTATTAAAGGACCATGGTTGTTGGACGCAGCGGCGTGTGCAAAATTTGAATTGGCGGGGGACACTTCTCTTTAGTCTGGAACTGTACTTTTTCAATGGGTTCGAACGACTCAAAAGAGTGCAGTGAGAGACGAAAGAGAACTGTCCCCCACCTACTTCAATCTTTGAAGGCCTTTGGCGAATTCGATTCGTCAGTCTAATTCAAAAATCACAATGATTACGATTTTGCCGGCCGTTTTGTAGACTCGCAGACTCGCTGGTCTCGATTGCCACTATATTGAGATTCGGCTGTCCTTCTATTTTCTATCCGGTTCGATAGAAACATTCAACCGATGATTGCATGATGCTCTTTGCAAGATTCTCGACTTTCTTCTTGTTTTTCTTGGCACTTTTTGTAAGCTTTTAAGGCAGTCTCCAATAGTTGAAATTTTCAAGTAACAATTGTTAACTCACTAGTAAATAAACAAGTGAATTCACCTTTCAACAACGCTGACAAACTCTACTAAAACCATAGTTAAAAACAAAATTTCAATTTATTTCACCACAACAAAGTCTATTTATCAAAGGTAAAAAAGTTGTTTATTTTAAAATATTTTCTTATTTTTGCCTTTTGATGCACGTGAATTAATCAAGAGCAGACAATTTAAAAAGCTATTATTTGAGCTGCAGCAGTAGCACTATCAATAACATCATCACCATCATTCCGCTGATTGGGAAGAAAATACGAGAAAATGTCTAGTGATTATTTTTGGCTGTTTACTACTACTAACACTGATTTTTGAAAGTGCTCAATGATAAAATGGGAGAATCAGAAAAGTGGTCGGAAATATGGTCTTGGTGTAAACATCGAAGTCCATCATTTAGAGGCACTTTAACACAAATGAATGATAAGAACTAGTAGTTGCAGCAGTAGACAATAAGAAGGCAATAACGAACAGGGATTTATATTTATCATTCCCGATCGTTGTTTACATCTTTTAAGAGCTGTTTGTTTTGGTCTACTAGGGTCTACTTTTGGTCTACTAGGGTTGTATTAAAAAAATTACAATACACTTTTTAATCAGCAGGGATTAATGTCAATAACACAACACGCTCGAGTAACTCAAGAATATAGACTAAATTATGAGGTCTTAACATTCTATTGAGGCCATTTTTGCCTTTTTGATTATTGGCTTCTCAAAAAAACAACAACTAAAATTAATTTTTGTATTACAGTCGAACCTCGATAGCCCGGCACCCCTCAAGTTCGTTCATGCCTAGGATCCGACACTTTTTTTTAAATCTTTTGCTAAATTTGATTCGCCGGCCTATTCCAAAATATCGCAAGGATTTTGATTTCGCTGGTCATTTTTCCAAAATGTTATATTTTTGCCATGAAGATCTGCGGACCTCAATAACCCGGCACCTGATTTTCAAAAATAGTACCGGCTTATCGAAATCTGCGGATCTTTATGGAAAAATATAACATTTTGGAAAAATGACCGGCGAACTCAAAACCCTTGCGATAGTTTGGAATGGGCTGGCGAATAATTTGGCAAAAGATTTCGAAAGTCGTGGTAAAAAGGCCGGATACCCATATTTTGCAAGCTACTTTAAAATTTTACGAATACTTTTTTCACCATTTTTCAACCCTCAATACATCAAATTAATTTTATGTGACTGTTTTTTGAGCTGTACAGTGTCTTGTTTTTTAAATACAATTTATTACTAAAATTAATTTCCTGTGTAGTTAACCGATTGTTTTCACAAACACATATAGGTGATTCCTCTCTTGTGCGAAAGACCAAAGACCACTCCAATATGCATTTTCAATGTGATCTTTAGATTGGCACAGCCTATCATCATTATCTAGCATTGGTTGACCATGTAACCAGCACTACTTGCCGACAACTGGTCACACAACTATCCATCAAAACAAAAGATCACTTCTCAGCAAACAACAATAAATCTTTAAAGATTGCTCCAAAGGAAATAGAGGGAGGCAAGAGAGAAGCGAAGAGAAAAGTAGGGCACATTGAAGGGAAAGAAGAGAAAAAATAAGAAGAAATAGCATTACAACCCCAACATCACTGGACTTTGTTCTTTGGACTAGTAGAGTGTACAAAATAGCACAGAAATAAATTTGGAGAAGATAAAGGCAGAAAGCTGCCTTGATTGATAAGTGCTAGACCAGACATCAAAACAGGGGGACCACTTGGCCAATATAGTGGTCACACTTCGGCTCACAGAATTAAGACACTGAATCGCAATGTGGAATTTTATAAATATTTGCAAAAGTTATGTAAGCAGCATGGGTAAGCTACTTTCATTTCTAACACTTTTTGCAGTGCCACAGCTTTGCAAACTATTCGGTCGGGAGCTTTTTATTTTTATCGAGAGCATTTATTCTCGTGGTGAAACATCGGATTGTGTTGTTTTTGGGTCTTAGATTCAAATCCACTTTTATTTTTCGTGGGTTTCACTTTACTGGGGCTTAATATTGAAGATAAGCACGATTTTTTAATAAAAAACTTTATCATCTAAAAGAATGGATAGAAGTTTTGGGGCCTTTTGTTGTGAATCTGGAGCCTAACTTTTAAAGTTGAATTTTCCACCTCAATTTAATATAACTATATTTTAATTTTTACACCATTGTGTAGCCCCAGATCTCAGCTTTCTAAAAAGCTATAACACTTAGATGTATATATTTAAAAATTTTAAATTGACGTACAGTCAAACCTCGATATAGTGGCAACCACCCCCATATAGTGGCCC
The DNA here is from genome assembly GCA_029231635.1 of Ditylenchus weischeri. Taxonomy (NCBI): domain Eukaryota; kingdom Metazoa; phylum Nematoda; class Chromadorea; order Rhabditida; family Anguinidae; genus Ditylenchus; species Ditylenchus weischeri. The sequence goes on along the minus strand of JAMRYI010000043.1, from coordinate 376,997 downwards.
CTCCAATATAGTGGACCCCTGAGCTCGATTTGGTTGGTTAAATCTAAAATCTAGATAAATGAACCCCCAGTATAGTGGCCCTCCAATATAGTGGCCTCCAGGCCTGGTCCGCGCTAATTAAAAGACCCCCAATATAGTGGCCCCCTAATATCAATAGCAATGCAATTTATAACAAAATTTATTTCAAGGAAGAATAACAACTTGAGTAAACACAAACTATCTAATGGTTAGATGAGAAGAAGCTATTGATTACTGGCTGCATTTGTTTTTTTGCGCTCTTCGTAGAATTAGTCATCTATTGCATCGCTGTGACGGAGAACGGTAAGATCAGCAGACTTCTCTTCAATGTACTAACGAACGAATTGGAAATGCCTTTGTGTTTCAAGACGACTGATTGGAGGTCGCTCTACTTCAACTTCTTCGGTTTCTAGAATTTCACTGCTAATGCTTTTTCCAGAGTCAAATTGATTGCCAGAGCCAGGGTGTTTCGACAATATCAGTCAGTGTGAGCGCACCACCTGTAAAACAAACATCGAGATAATGAAAAATTGTAGAAATACACTGAATAAAGTTGCCTCACCCTGTAATACCCAAGTAATCTTTAGTTTTCAGCATAAGCTAGTTGCAGAGATGATGTATGAAACCATGGCTTTTTTAACAAGAAGCGAATTGATGCAATTAAGCTTGGTGAACAACTTACTCTCTCACTATGTGGCTACATACTTTCCAACTTTTCCGTTTTTTAAAATTGACGAGCTTGAAATAACGCTGGATTCTAATGACACTTATGAATTCCACTATACTAAATATGGCACAATAGACGATCGTCGTTTAACCTTGATCCAGTGTCCAAATAGATTACCAAACAAATACTTGCAGTTTGATAACATCCATCTAAGTATTTATTCGAGCAAGCAGCTATTTCCAAACCTGGAACAAATTCAAAATTTGCGGAAAAGTAAGCACGACGTTTTATTGGAGTAGACTTTTTGAAATACCTGAAACATCAAGGATTTACATTTATCAAGAATAAACTATAGATATGAATCATAGATCGAAGAAGGTTTTTTTTAATAACCACCCTTATATAGTTAAACCGCGATATAGTGGCCCCTAAAAGTTGGGGAGGAATTGGAATTCCAATATAGTGGATTGGAATTCCAATATTTTTGTCTTGGTCCCCCCTGTGGTCCAGTACTGGTAAGAATGGTCATTTAATTTTTTTTGAGTTAGATACAAAAAACAAATATTATCGGTAAGAAAAATTGATCTATGAAAACAGAATTTCGAAAAACGGACTAGAAAAAAAGTTATGGTCATTTCAAAACTACTGAATTTCTTGAAACACCCTGTACTTGCAAATTTGAAATTTTGACGGCTTGAGCATAGAATTCCGCCACGCAGAGTGGTCGGATGGAAGAGATAACCTCATATTCGTGTTTCTCGACCCCGATTTTATGAGATTCTGAGCAAAAAAAATCCTGGACCACACGAAGGAGGGGGGTGTATCATGGTTTTTAAGTTGTTTTTATTTAAATTTGAAAATTTAAATTGGCGCCCTTTGATTTCTTAAAGGAATAAGGGCTGTATAGGGAGGGGAACAAAAAGGGCCACTAATCACACAGGGCCCACAAACAAGAAGATGTTGAACATAGTTTTGAATACTGGTGCCTACCGCATATAGAAACTCTGGTACGCATGCTTTTCCATGCATCCAGAGTCACTTTCGAGTGATCGAAGCTCCCTGCGCCCTGAAGGGGGCGTAGGGTGCTTGAGAGGGGGCTTAGACAGGAGTCTTATACATGATTCCGATATGCACTCTTGATCATAAAATGCATAAAAGTCTCTTTCTGCCACGGCCCATGTTGAAAAACATGGTAAGACAGCCAAAAAATAGATCATCTACCTTTTTGTTACTTTGCCATAAAAGTGTGCACACCCATATTAGACACAAATCACTCGAAAGGGACTCTGGATGCATGAAAAAACATGCATACCAGAGTTTCTATATGCGGTAGGCCCCAGTATTCAAAACTATATGGTCAAAAAAATTTTTCCTCAGAATTTCAAAGACACGCGACTTTCTCATGACATCGAGGTCGAGAAACACATATCTATGACTGAGCGGATCAGAAATCCATTCTGATGGGCTTAATCGTGTAATTTGGCGTGCTTTGGGGTGGTTTAGAATTAGTGTAGAATTCTGAGCGATTAAGCCCATCGGACTGATCGATTTTTTGCCAAAATTTCAACCCCCAAAAACCAGTTATTTTTGGCTTTTGGGCGCTATCTGGAGCTATTTCGAGTTAAAAGAGGAATAAGATGAAAATGGGAAGCTCGCTTTTTTTGGCTACTGCACTTTCTGTAATGAGCGTTATCAAACGAATCCAGCCAGAATGGAGAAACACTTTCAGGTTTCTTTTTCATTTTTATTGTTTGTAACACTTGTGATCATTTTCTAATTTAGAGCTCCAAGAAAGTTGGGCACTATTGCTGTTTAGACCCCCCCCAAAAGGTAAAAAATAAATCACGATTTTTTTTATAATTTTTTTCCGGGATTTTGAATATTTGTTAAATAAAATTTTATTTGTTGCATATTTTCATTTTGATGTTTCCCTTATTTTTTCACAAGAGAAAAATGGTGGCCCCTTATTTTTCGTATCTGAATTTCCCTTTTTTAGTAAAATATATTTTATTTGTCTGATCTATTTTTATCTATTTTTAGTATGTTTGTACTTGATTTGTACCTGATATAATAAATGATTATTTGATATATGGACATATTAATTCAAAAAAAACTTGGAAAAAGTCATAAAAAAGGTTGACCTTTCGGGGGCGTCTGAACAGCAATTGTGCCGAAAGTTGGAGTCGAGGCAAGAAAGCAGATCAATCAGAAGTTGAAAAAAATATGCGCAAGTTCAGGGAGTCACCGCAGCACAAAAGGCCAGGATCTCGATGTTGCATACAGCAATCTCTTCTCAAGCAAACCCAGGGACAATTTGTTTGAGAATACTTAATGACATTTAATGACCGGTTTTTTATTAAATGACCGGTTATATAAACAAATATTAAATGACCGGTCATTAAACCAATCCTAATAAAAACGATGTTTTCTAACATTTCTTTTACTAAAAAGTGTACCTGGACATCCTTAAAAAGACCAAAAAAGATGGGATTTGAACATATTTTTGTCAGCTGAAGCCTACCGCATAAAGAAACTCTTGTATACATACTGTTTTTATGCATCCACAGTCACTTTCCAGTAATTTGTGTTCAAGGTATGTGGGTGTGCGCATCTCAATCCGAAGCCATCAAGCTCTTAACCCATTATTTTTTTTGTTCCTTTTTCGGTTAGAGATGCCCGCACTCACTTACCGTAGACATAATTCCGAGCAAGACTCTTGATCATGTATGCATTAAAGACTCTTTCTGCCCAGCTCCAGTGATCAAAACGAGGTAGGATACCTTAATAGAAGATATTTCACCTTGGGGACCAATGCGATTGGTCAACCTGTGGTAACCTTTTTTTGAAACCCTTTTTTAGAAACGTTAAAACCGACGTTGGCTTGGCTGCTGGTAACCGTGGGGCGTTAGTGTTTCAGGATGAAGTGCGAAGTAGTCAGCGTTCTCTGAAGGAGGAAGCCAAGGTGGTCAGGAAGCAAGCGGATCACTCCATAGTTTCGCCGAAGCTCGAAGACCTGCTCCTGGAGGCTGCCGATGGTCGACTCGACTCCCTCTCTCCGCCAACCGTGATTCGTCATCTCCTCTGGATGGTCCGGCAGTACGCTCCCAATCAAACTGCGCTATGGTTGCTAGAAACATGTCTTCGTCTCTGCCACTGTCTCAAGTGACCACCGTACCGACGACTCTGGAAAAGAAGGGGACCGACGTTCCGAATGCTCTATCTGGACAAAGCGCCCGCTGGACAAGTTCCGAGATCAAGATTAACTATGGATTGAAGAAGCATCAAGAATAAGACAGTCATCTAATAGAATCTCATTGTATTGTGTCTAGTGGTGTGTCTGCAGCGTGTTGAATAAAGTAAATGTGGTGGTCTCTCCCCCTAGTCCGGTATCAGGCATTAGACAAGACGAAGTGGTCAAACCATTCAATTTGTTTTTTACTACTGTCTTGGGAGTAATTCAAAATTTGACAGCGACTCTGGAATTTAAAGAGCAGTTTTATAAGAAAATCGACCATGCTGAACCTCCGTGACGAATCTGGTGTCAGAATCAAGGGTTTGCTCAGTAAAAAAAGTTTATGCATATTCGTGGTACAATTTTAAATATCGTATTTTCTCTAATTAAAACACCAAAACCACCCCCCCCCCACCTTGATTTAAAATCGTGTTCTTGGTATTGCATATTGACCCACTTTTTGAAGACTGCTCTTAGGCAAATTTCCACTCATTTTGTAGCAAGTGAGATGAGCTAATTTACATGAGAGTAGTTTTCAAGAAGTGTGCTAAAATTCAATGCCAAGAATTCGATTTTGAATCAAGTGGTTTAATTAGAGGAAATACGGTATTCTTTTTGTATGTTTTGTCCCATTTTTTATAAAGTATTGCTGCATTTAGTGTCAAAATAATCGTGAGATTCTATTCTTTCTTTTACTCACCAACATTTAGCTATACACTAATCCTATACAAGAAATGGCCATTTGAATGTCAAGCTTGAAGATTTCTAAAAAAAGCCTTAAAGGGGCATACCAGCGCGTTACACTGTAAATTAAAGCGGGGACCAGTAATTATTCAAAAATCGTCCTTGTTTTCACGCATTTCATGTCAGATCTAACATTTATAACCTTATCCTACTTTTAAAAAATAGGCGAAAAATTTTCGTCGGATCAGGTAGAATGCTTATAGAAAGCAGTCTTGAGAGAAATAAATTGCTGGTACCCGCCTTAATAGTAGTCTAACGCGCCGGTAGTCCGTTTTAAAGACTGAAAATCAAGAATTCTATGTGAAATTAAAATCACTCTCCTACAAATTTGTGCACAATAGATAGCACTGATTACGTGCTAAATTTTGTTATATTACACCCTTAGGTGTTACATAAATTCGAACAAGTACCACCCATACTCTAAACTAGGGATAGCAGGCGCCTATCGGTGCCTATATCGTATTTTGAAATTCAAATATAAATCCACTTTTCACTTTGAAAGGGCAAAATCTCAATTTTTTTCGCAACAATCTTCAAATCTAATTGCGAAAGTTCCTCCGCCACTGAAAGAGCTTTCGAATGAGTATAAACATGCAAATAAAAATATTACACTAAAAAAAGTTTTCCTTTGTGACCAAACATGTACTCAAATTGGCGACAGACGTTCCCCGTCCCAAATACTATATAGAGATATTGGTGTGTGCAGGAGGTCGAAAATCAACCACTTTCAAACACTCGAAAATTGTCAAAAAGGAAGTCTTTTGCTCTTTTTCCTACCGTGTTCTCCGTAAAATTCTGCACCAGACGCCTCACTTGGTACACTCCGGCTTGACAGTGTTAAAGTTAACGAACAACTCGAAGCTTAAAATTTTTGAGCCTTTTTATGGTTACACAGATAACAAAATAAACTAAAGTTTTCAGGTCGCCTGCCTTGGTACTTATGTACCTGGGGGCTTTAGTATTTTGATTGAATACTACTCCATATTTGGAACTAAAAGTAGTCTTTTACTAAAAGTAGTGCCCTAAAATATCTTCCACCAAGCAATAGCTTCTTCTCTATAAGAGACTAACTCATATCTCAGCGTGTCACCTTACTTTAAATTACCAAAAAATATCTGTTCTGTTTTGAAGCGATCCCAAAACTAGTTATTTAGCATTTAATCTCCAACTCTGTTTGTTTTGAAGTTGTGTAGGAACAATACTGACCTGTTTTAAAAAATGGAACTATGAAGTTGCACAAGAAAATCATATATATTTATTTTCACAACTTTTATTGTATATACAGTCCTTATTCAATTTAGATCTAGGTGCTTTCATTTATTGAATTCAGTGTATTGGACATATAAAAATATAACTGTTCATTTGCTTACGCATAAATAAATTTAAAAAATAATATATTTAAACTTTTCATTATGAAATACATTTTCAAAAAACAGTTCAAAACTTTGTATATAGCAGGAGTCGAAAAATAAAAATTTAAAGGATGTAACTGAATTGTTGCCCCTAAAGTCTGAATTTTTGCCCCTTTTTGTGGGATCGGGATTGCTAGACAAAAAACCGGGAATCTCTACATGATTTGTAATTGATAGATTGGGAGACAAATAATTTTTTGCGTAAAAATTTTGGAATTATTCGTGAAATTTGCTGAAGACGGGGTTTTTTTCGGGATTCACTGTGGACGGGAAAAAGATAGTAAAATAGAAAAAAGATGGAAAAAAATTGACATTGGCTGCTGTCGCATCGTATCATCACCAACATGGCAATGGAACTGTTCCGAGAAAGTGATCTCAAGGTTAACTTCAATTCACATTCAATTGTTATGCTTTTAGATTTCGGAAGGATGGCTTTCGTGAAGTGTCACTCGTTTGTTTTGCCTGCTTGAAACCAACGGAATCCATCGGCACAATGGGAACGAACATTTTCTTTAACATCAAGGCACAGAACTTGGAGAGGGATAAGTGCACCGACAACGAAGAAGATAGACTCCTCGAAGAAGGCCAGCTGCAAGATGAAGGATAAGCAACAGAACAAAACTTAGAAGATTCTGATGAAGATGATATGCTTGAGTTTAATGATTAGTATGTTTGAATTTCGATGTAAAAATATTTGATATTGGGGATTATTAGAGGGGTGGGGACACAGCGTATCAAGTGTCAAATACAAGATTCAGTTTGAAATTATTAGTTTCGTGTCAAAACAATGCGATAATTGTTAGATCCGAAATTTTGATTTTTTATAATCAAATTAATAATGTTGGATTATAGAAATATTATATCAATCGAAATCTAAGTTCCAGCTTTATCTTTCTGTGTTTTTATTTTTTTCGTTGTACATTCAAATTGAGTGCAATTCGCTAATTTTGTTTTGAATCACTACGCCTAGATATTCATTGGCAGACTGCTTTTACCATATCTCCCTCAAAACTCTATAGATAAAAGTGACTCTATACAAAATGTAGCCCTTTGTCCGCGCTATCGATTAGTGTTTCAAAATAAAGTTTGTCTCCTGAAAAAGTTCTTAGCCTTTTAAGCCGTATATCCATTTTCCGACAAAATTTCACTACCATGTTTTTACAGGATTTCACTACATTTCTGGGGTTTTTCGATGATAAAGGCCATGAAAAACGTGCAGAAGCGACAAAGAAAAAAGACCAAAAGCGAGTAAATAACGTAGAAAAAATGAAAAAATCATAGTTGAGCAATCAAACGCTAAAAATAGTACTAAAAATACAGTTTTCAATCAAAAATCGGCCAATCAAAAATATCGTTTTCCACCAGACAAAAGTTCAATGTTTGATGACGAAATTCATTACGAATCATCTGTCATATAATAGAAATCAAAAAAGCTGCAAACAATGTAAAAAAGGGTAAAAAATAAGCATTAAAAATTCGAATATTTAGCAAAAAAATTCAAAAACACAGCGCCAATGTGTACTTGACAATATATAAGGTTTTGACACGCTGTGCGCAACACCGGTTTGTCAACAAAATATTGCTCAAAAAAAACACTGGAAAAGTACTGGGGTTGGTTACTCATCGGTGAGTCTCCGTGAGTCACCGGCATAGTGACCGCGCCGTCCTCCGGGCCGTCGCGTCCCCGTCTCCGTCCGGACGGCGCCGAAAAATGAGACGGTCGCACGGCCGCCGACCAAAAAAGAAAAATTGGACGGCGGCCGAAAGCCGGCGAATTTTTTTTTCAAAGGACGGCCGGCGGAAGACCGGTAATTTTTTTGACGGCAGAGTGATAAGTAGTATATCGCAATAAAAAATTTAAAACATCCATCTTTTAATGTAAATTTTTATTTTGCAAGGATAAGGTTTATCTGTAAAACTGGCAGAAATAAGAAAATAAAGACACACAAAATTGAGATCTTGTAATAGAGCTTAGAAAATAGGTCGTCTTTTGAAATCGCGCACTTTGCTTAGTTACAACTCAAAATATGTCACTTAAACAATCATTTTTTATACTGAAATTTGAACGTCAATAATAAATGTGTAACCACTGATAGATAATCCAAAGTGCATGTACACTGCAATAAAAACAGCCGGCCGAAGGTCGGCGAAAAAAATTGAATTTGGACGGCCGGAGCTAAATTTCAGAGGACGGCGAAATATTGGACGGCCGGTCGGACGGCCGGCGAAAAACGTCAAGACGGCGGACGGGACGCCGTCCAATTTTCGCTTATCGCGGTCACTATGGTCACCGGCAAATTTTAAAATTTAGTCAAAAAATGATAAAAGTGACTAGGTGACTCACCGCGATTTTCGGAAATGGGAAATCACCCACCCTAAAAAATACCAAATTTGAATTGTGTCGAGACTATCTCCTTAACAGCTTTCACCTTCGAGATAGATGGCGGGCACTCTATGATAGCCATAAATAGTCGAATAATATTTACCTCCCTTTGGTAAGCCCCCAGAAAACCAACTTTTAATGGCTTTTGTCCACTCTAGCGTGCGATTCTGGCGCCAATTTATTTTTAGCCGAAAACAGTTGTTATTAAAAATTCATTGCTGGCAAAATTAAAATATTTTGGGACAAAATTCAGATATGCCCAATTGAAAAATCTGAGTCTACATTTAGACGACCCTATATAATTATGTATTTAAAAAAGTTGGTTCCGCTGTGATCTTTCTACTTTTAGTAGCAACCTTTCCCTATTTTCCGCAATGACCACTCATTTCTCTGATCTGCTTCTGCAACAAATAGCTCCAATAATATGCTTGCAGTTCTGTGCAAATTAAGATGGCAAAAAAGCAATAACTTTTTTCCGCACCCTTTCCCTATTCCAGCTGAGTTTTTAAATAGGAGGGAAGGGGAAGTTGTAAGGGGTAAAAAACCTCTCTTCCGATCTCCAGATAGGAAATGGGAAGAGAAGTGAATAGCCACTGGCGATCTACATGAACAACCAAAGGGTTGTGAAGGGGATGGTGGTCAGCCTGTATGCACCAGGTTATTATGCACAAACATAATTACTACTCAGGTATTACTGCAGGCTGTACAATGAAATTGAGCTTAATGGTGTAGCAAGCGGGGCAGCAGATTATTATAGATGATGTTTTTATTGATGGATTCTGACAGAATTTTCCGTTTGTGCTGTGCATTTGTTTTGGAACTTCGCGATAGAGTTTCTCAATTTTTATTTTAAATAAGCATGGACCGGCTTTCGTAGCAGAACTTCTTCAAGTCTTTAATATAGATTTTATGCCAATCATTGGGTTAATTCAATTAATCTAAAAAATGTAGACGAAAAATCCATGCGCGGAATTCGCGGGAGACAGCTTTTTTCTACTCCGAAAGTGTTCAAAATTGTTTTTGAACTATTTTTGGCGCTGAGAAACAGTTCGTGTCCAAAACATGCATCGGTCCTCCTCCCTGTTGTTTTTCGTATTATTTTGTTGCAATACAAAAGTAGAAAAACTTTTAAAGTTACATTCTGAAAATAGTGTTAGAAATACAACAGGGGACCAAGCAAAAATTATAAAAAAAACAGCGGACCAAGGCATATTTTGAACACGGATTGTTTACTGGTTCTTAGGCTTGGCAAAATGTGGTTTGCTTTTGTAGCCGATCGGCCGATTGGCCAACCCCGCTAATGCCTTATTTTTTGAACAGGAGAAAAATATGCGGCAAACCTCATTGCGACAAATCAAATTAAAAATCGGCAAAAAGGCAAAATCAAGTTGCGCTTTGAGAAACTTTGCGACAATCCAAATCTGAAAATTGAACTGTAGATTTAAATTTGAATTGTCGCAATGTGATCTGACCACGGCTTTTCAAAACGCCCGAACATGTATCTTTTTATTAGGTCGTCCAATAAGTTTTGAGAAAAAGCACGTGGATTCGCTTTAATTTTCAAAGTGCATCATTTGGCACATTTGACAATGATACTTACGTATATATACCATTTTGTAGCCCGTTCTCTGTTCTTTAAAATGTGATATTGAACAATTCTTTGTTATTGAAAAATAGGATCAAAAATAGGAAAACAAAAAATGTGCATGAATTTACCAAACTTGAGAAATTATTTGTTTTTCTATTTTTGGTCCAATTTTTTTATAACAAAGAGCCGGTTGATACGACATTCAAAAGAGGAGAGAACGGGCTACAAAATGGTATATGACACGTAGAGACATCATCGTCAAATGTGCCAAATGATGCACTTTCAATATTTTACTGTAACATTTATTCTCGGCGCTATGAGTATACCAACCCCCCCAAGTGAAATTTTGAACTCCTTCAAAACACCATTTTAAGCATTTCCTACACGTTAAACACGATAAAAAAGATGTTTTCACTTACTTTTCTTTATAAAATGTCAATTTTCAGAAAAAAAAAATTAAGGTAAATGACTATTTTTAAGGTATTCTACCCTGTTTTTGTCACTGGAGCGAGGCGAAAAGAGACTCTATATGCATTTTATGATCAAGAGTCACCTTTATGGATATATACCCTTCCCACTTCTCTTCCAATGAGGAAATGTTGGGTCTTTGGCCGCGAATCTAGGATATCTGGAATACCTTAAAAAAAGTCATTTACCCTAAAAAAAATTTTCTGAAAATTGACATTTTATAAAGAAAAGTAGGTGAAAACACCTTTTTACCGTTTAACGTAGGAAATGCTTAAAAATGGTTAAAATGGTGTTTTGAGGAAGTTCAAAAATTTTCATTAGGGTGGTGTTGGAGTGGTTGGTATAGCCGGTAGTGTCAAAAATTCGATGTCAACATAGATAAAAACCCAATTTTAGGCAAAATTTTTTTGGCATTTCGACTTTTCGCTTAAAGGAGCATGCCCGTGCGTTACACGGTGAAATTTGAATTTCCAAAAGGCGGGGACCACTTTAATGCGTGAGACCAAAATAATTCAAATTCAAATTTTCATTTTATCGTATTTGCTGATATCAGACGTGTGCTGCGAAATTGTTTTGAAAATTTTGTAATGTAAAGACCATGTAAACCATACCAACCATGTAAAGAAACGCATTCTTCTAACCACTGTAACAACTTCTAATCACTGTAACAATTGACCTTTATATATATTCATGAATCTCCCCTTCGGTATAAGTAAATTTGCGCTGTCTGGGATTTTATAGTCTAGCCCCACTATCACTCACCTTCATTTTGACGGTTTATCATATCATTATCATAACAGGTGGAGAATTAATGTTCTTATCACTATCATATCAAGTCCCAAAATCGTTATCAGGGACCCTCTGGTTGCATTCAACCGGTAAGTTCTTCCCTGTTTTCTTCAACTAGTGTGGTACACGATACGCGGCTCGACCAAGTTATACGATTTTTGCACGCACATATCACCTTAAATGGAAGCTATAAAGTCTAACCTCCAACGCGACAAAACTCATAAATTCGCAATAAATTTATTGCCCAATAAACAGCGAAATTCCGATCGGTAAAACAAGACAACTATAGAAATTCAGAAAAATGTTGACTTTCTTCAGATCCACAATTCTAATCTTCAACCCAGCCATTCTCTGCACGAATCTGAAGACAAAAATATTATGCAAACAAAATAGACTAAACTAGACCTTAGCTTCTTCATCTGGAGTAAAGTTTTTTTGGAAGCGAGTTTGAGAAGAAGAATTGTATTTTGCGCAAATACGATAAAATGAAAATTTGAATTTGAATTATTTTGGTCTCACGCATTAAAGTGGTCCCCGACTTTTGGAAATTCAAATTTCACCGTATAACGCACGGGCATGCTCCTTAACAACCCTACTCGACTGTATCAATAGGTACAAAAACGATGGAGGCGCCAACAGGTGCCTGTTGCCCCTAGTCAACCTAATATTTGCCATTAAATTAGGGCTGATACGTGTCATGATTTCTCAAATTTGTCCTGATCTTGAGAACTCGAGTCTGAGAAAATTTTAATGCCCTGCTTTTTCATAAATGTTCCGATTTCTAGATAGTGTCCTGATTTTTACCAAAATAATATTACTTCTTCCGAAAGGTACCCCTTAGTTTTTTACTTTTCTTCTAATTTCTTCTACTCCGAAAATATCATATAAATTTTTTATTCTTTTATGTTTCAAGTTTATATTGTGTACTAACTTCGCAGCTAGTTTTTCCCATATTTTCTTTGCTCAATAAGCGGGAGTATTGTTGTCTACCACATCCTCTATCCTCCAGCTAAACCATTGTGTGGGTGGCTGCATGGTGGTTTGGATCAAGACACGGATATATCCTCCTACCATTCAAAAAAGTGGGTGGTGTGGTTGAGCAAACCACAAGAGGAAGAGGAGCATTCTTGTTTGTGTGGTTGGATAAAAGAGTGGATGACCATCGTCTTCCTTTCCCTTTCTGTAGAACAACAGCCTGTTCTGCACATAATTAATTGAATTAGCAACAATGAAGCTCTTCTCCCATCCGCGATAAATACTGATCATATGAATTCACTAACTTGTTGGCTGAAGGTCAATCCAGCCAGAGCAAAACTGCTGGATGTGATTGTTAAAAAGAATGTTCCGAATGCTAAATTTCTATAATAAATAGACCGATTTTTTTGTATATAATATTTTTTGTATATTTGCAGCTGATTTCATAAAAACAACAACCATGAACTGTACTTGTACTGTTTTTCTCCAGCGTAGCACTCACTGAATAATCAAGACGTTGAATTTTACCAGCTGATACAGTTGAACCTGGACAACCCGACACCCCTTGGGTCCGACACTTTTTACCTCGATTTTGAAATTTTTGTTAATGTGATTCGCCAGTCTAGTCCGAAATATTGCAGGGATTCTGATTTGAGTCGTTTTCCAAAATCTTTTATTCGCCATAAAGACCCGCGGACCTCGATAACCCGACACCTGATTTTCAAAAAGGGTGTCGGGTTAACGAGGTCCACGGGTCTTTATGGCACAAATAAAATATTTTGGAAAAACGACCGGCAAATAAGAATTCCTGCGATATTTTGGAATGGACTGGCGAATCACATTTGGCAAAAGATTTCAAAAATCGAGGTAAAAAAAGTGTCGGACCCAAGGCGGGAACGAACTTAAGGGGTGTCGGGTTGTCCAGGTTCAACTGTAGTACAAATTTTAAAAGCAATTTTTTGTAATTTTGTACCACAACTTGTTACCTCGATTTCTGACCCCTATTTGTTTTATTCCTCAAGCGGATTTGAAATTTGACAAATACTTTTTTTACTTCAACAGCAGTTTCACATGCAAATCGACCATGCGGAACACGAATCCGTTGTCAGAATTTCAGGTTTGCTTAGCGAAAAAAAATATGGAAATATTGATGAAGGGTAATCTTCTTTTGGCCGCAAGTTTTTTTGTTGCACACTCGTTTTGCTGCTAAATAAAGTGAATATGACGTATAAATATTATATATGTAGCTTTTTGATAGAATATATTAAATTTTTACGAAAAAACCTTTTTTTTTCGATTTTTTGCTATTGTTTTAAATAATCTTTTTCCACAGGCTGATAGTACTCTTCTTACGGCGTCAAATGACATATCACATTGTGTATATACTCTTAAGAGTTGCTGTAAAATAAAAAAAAAGAATGTAGATTTTGCCACTGTATCCTTTCCAGCGAGCAGTGATCCCTGAAAGTTGGACTTTGTCCGACACTTAATCCGTGAAACCCTGCCTAAAACAACCTCCTCTACACGATAAGCATAAAACAAATAGGGGTCAGAAATCAAGGTAACAAGGTGTGGTTCAAAATTACAAAAAATCGCTTTAATTAGACATTTAGACATCTAGATATCTTAAAGAATAATTTTAGAGATGGCCAACCATTTTATTTATTTTCGGCGCAGATAAAATAAACCGTATTATCTCTAATAAGGCCCCATGGGGCCTTATTTTTAAACCTCCATTTTTTTAAACTTTAAGTGGTCTGAAACTTCAGTTTTCCTTTACCTTTTGAGCCATGTAAAAAGTGCTTGTTGGATTTTCGAAATCCCTCACGGGCGCTTTTTACAGAGATCAAAAAGTTAATGAAAACAGCAGTTTCAGACCATTTTAAATCTGACATGGGGCCTTATTAGAAGATGGGGTCTTATAACAGATAATACGGTACCTACTTTATTCTGGAAATTTCACCACGAAAGCTACTCGGCTTTAGTTTGCTGTTTGATTTTTTCATGCATTGCTTCCTACAGATCCCATTGGACGGTTATATCGCACTAGCGCCCATTTTGAATGTTTTTGGAAAGGCATGTAGCCCCAATCTTCTACTTTCTAATACTATCTCTATATATTATTTGGGACGGGGAACGTCTGTCGCCAATTTGAGTACATGTTTGGTCACAAAGGAAAACTTTTTTTAGTGTAATATTTTTATTTGCATGTTTATGCTCATTCGAAAGCTCTTTTAATGGCGGGGGACCTTGCGGAATTAGATTTGAAGATTGCTGTGAAAAAAATTGAGATTTTGCCCCTTGAAAGTGAAAAGTGGTGGTTTTCAGGGTTAATCTTATGAGTGCCCATTTGGTCACAAGGAAAACTTTTTTAGTGTAATAATTTTATTTGCATGTTTATACTCATTCGAAAGCTCTTTCAATGGCGGAGGACCTTTCGCAATCAGATTTGAAAATTGTTGTGAAAAAAATTGAGATTTTGCCCTTTCAAAGTAAAAAGTGGATTTATATTTGAATTTCAAAATACGATATAGGCGCCTGCTGTCCCTAGTATATGGATATTTGCTAGTAGCGCCAAATTTTCTTACTTTTTCTCAAAAGTTATAAAACCATCAAGTAGCCCTGCGATTCTAGTTTTTAGCAAGGTATCATTTGTTGCAGTATCTGTACAAAATGTAGCACAAAAAGGTAAAAGTATGAGACAAATTAGAACAATAATTTGCTTCATACTTTTCCCTTTTTGTGCTACATTTTTTATAGACATTGCAACAAATAATACCTTGCTAGAAACTAGAATTGAAGGACTACTTGATGGTGTCATAACTTTGAAAAAAAAGGTAAAAAAAGTTTAAAAAAGAAAGGTGATATGCAACAATAAAGTATAATGCTACAAAAAAAATTTGTCCCTTTTTGTCAAATTTTATTATTTTCTAAATTATACCAATCAGAATGGTTCAATTCATAACTCATTAAAACTAGGAGCATGGGCTACACGCTGGTTCAAAAATTTGAAAAATGGCATAGAAAACCGCGAGAACAACAAGTTTAGAAAGTTTGAGATGGGATTTACATGTCACTAGGTCTTCTCGTCCCCGTTCATCTCGTTACCGGTCATTCCGTCCCCCAAAAGCCGCCAATTTAAAATTTTCAAGCAGGTTCAAATCCTGGTGGTAGCAAAGATAATGTTCTCCTTGGTACCATATACTATCCTGAATAGGTCTTAGTCACCTCACTCAGTGGTCAAGATTTATCCTCAATGGTCCAGATCCACCCTCAGTAGTCTTGAGTACCCTCGATACCCAGAAACTTTTGGGTGTACTCATGGTTCATTTGGATGTCCAGAAAAATGAGGTGAACTCGCTCCATAGTAAAAAAAAATTTTAAATAAATATTTTTTGTCTTGTGAAAAACTCCCATCATTTAAACTACCTAGAAACTACCATATACCACCACCCAACTACCACTACCTAGGCACATCCACCTGAGTACCGATTCCAAGTCACTGCCTTGTTACTACCACCTAAGTACTACTTTCTCGGTACTATTACTTCCATACTACCATGTGGATACCCTATGGGATAGGAAACTACTCCAGAACTAGGGTTGCTGCAAGTCAAATCGCTGTTTTAGCATTATCAAACCGTGTTCAGGACACGATTCTGGATAGGGTACAATGATTTTTGATTACTTTCAGTTAAATCAAAAATTTTGGATTCTGGAGGTGGATACCCATTTAGAGGAGGTACCAGGTGGTTACCCTACCCAGGTTGAGGCTTACTGGTCTTATAAAAACTAGTTTATGACTGTCCTTCAAGAAAAAATAATGTCTGCTACCACCAGGATTTGAACCTGTTTGAAAATTTAAAAAAATTTTAGAAAATTTCAAATTGGCGGCTTTTGGGGACGAAATGACCGGGGACGAAATGACAGTCGCCATATTTACATACTTTGAGAAGTATTTTTGGCACTTTTGCCGTTTATCCCATACAGCATATTTTGCCTTAATCCCCCTGTTTTTTTGGCTTGTGCTAGGCTTAGGGGTAAGCCTTGCAGGGTAGCTCAGACATGTTTTTCTTACTTTTTGTAGATTAGAAAAAATTCTTGAGCCCGCCCTAACGTACCTACCCTGAACAAAGCAAAACATGATGTGGGAGAGGTGGTGGTTGGACAAACAGCAAAAGTGGCACGTTTTTTATTTGAGCCAGCTCTTTTTTTACTAAAAATCTTACTAAAAGTTTTAGTAAAAGTCGCTGATATGACGTCGATGATTGAAGATCATAAATGGTCATTTATTGATAGTTGCTTGTTGTAGAGAGTTTGATGAGGGCACTGTGGTCTGACTTTTCTAGTTAACCTTTGTCTCTATCTCATAATAACCACTGACTTGAAATTTTCGCCTTTGTTTTTTGCCTGAATGCCTATAAAAATACCGTATTTCCTCTAATAGAGCCCCCTCTAATAGAGTCCCCCTAATTTTGAAAACCTATATCTCAGCCCAGAGTCAATTTTTTGCAAAGCTGTTTTATGCGTTTTCTTAACTCCCACGAGCTCTACCGATTGTACTTTTCAGATTTTAGTTGAGCACCCAAAAATCTCGAGATCGAATTCCAAATTTAATTTTCCGATTTTCGGCATCCAAAAAATAAAGCCCCCGGGGGCTCTATTAGAGGAAATACGGGATTGCCAATTTTTCATTTCTTATATTGGCTA
The DNA here is from genome assembly GCA_029231635.1 of Ditylenchus weischeri. NCBI lineage: Eukaryota > Metazoa > Nematoda > Chromadorea > Rhabditida > Anguinidae > Ditylenchus > Ditylenchus weischeri. The sequence continues at coordinate 360,011 of JAMRYI010000043.1, read as the reverse complement.
TTCACCTAAACGTTTTGACTAAAAGACTTTGTTTATTCATACGTTTTTAGGCGCCTACTAAAGAAATATTCCATGTCTTTTCTTTCTCGCACAATGATGTATCAGAGGCTTGGACTAGTTGCTTTTCTCAGCACGTTTATTCTGCTGAACATGGTAGCATCACAGGGCAATGAAAACTGTTACATCAACGACTCTGGCTTCACTTGCTGCTCCAAGTCCTTGGGTATGCCGAAAAGTACAAATTGATGAAAAAAACCTAACTTTAGAAAGCGCAATGAAGTCAGCCATGTCCGGCAAAGACCTACTTTCATCCGCTGACAGCATCCAGAAAATGGCAGAAACCATGCTAGGCGGAAAGTTTGAGACTGTTGTGGCCATGGATGACTTTGCCTACAAGTCTCATTTCAAGGATGGCAAGACATGTAAGGTTGAGAAGGATGGACAATATGCTTTGGCTTGGCAGCCATAGAACCACTTCTATTTATACAGCCATCTTTGTTTTTAGTGTATCAATAAATTATGTGTAAGTGCAATTTTATTAGTGGATAAATATTGGATAAATTTTACAAAACTTTGTTACCCTTGTTGCACATGTAGCATCTTCTTAATTTCTTGACTACTCAAAATTGTCAAAATTACAAATAAAGGACAATGGAAATGTCGCAAGTATGAGGAACGTGTGTTAGATCCTGAAAATGCCATTTTGCAAATCAGAAAGAACAAGCAAGGTGAAATCAAACTGTGATGTAACTTACACTCTCGAAGCTCGTTCCAGACTAGGATACGACACTTTTTTACTCAAATTTAAAATTGTTTAAAGGACCATTGCCACCTGTTTTGAATTGTCCCCAGCCATTCCAAAAAAAAATTGCCGAATCATTGAACTTCTGTACGGATTTTTCAACTTGGTTTCTAATAAAACAAGGCCTAGAATTTAATTTTAGGTATAGTTATGTTAGAAACCAAGTTGAAAAATCCGTACATTAGTTGAATGATTAAGAATTTTTTTTTGAATTGGCGGGGGACAACCGTGGCCGTACAGGGTGGCCCAAAAAAAACGCGGCCACTTAGAAAAATTTGCGTAAGGAGCTCCTTGACCCGTCAATTTCCCCAGGAAAATCGATGACAGTAGTTAAGCTACCTAGGAGCTGTCTGTTTGTGATCTTCATCACAGACGGCCATTTGTGGAGGTTTCCGAGGGCTTCCCACCCAAAAATCGGAAACCGACTGGTTACGTACTTCAATTTTTTTAAGGTGGCCGAATTTTTTTTGCGCCACCCTGTGGACGGCAATGGCATTTAACAAATGTATTTAGTCAGAAATATTGTCAGGATTCATAATTTGCCAATCATTTTTCAGTAACTAGGGTTATCGGTTCAGTTAACCGATTTCGGTTTTTTCTAACCGAATTTTTATTTCTAACCGAAAAATTATCGGTTATCGGCTCGGTCAACCGAAAATTCCGGTTTTCGGTTATTAGGTCGATTTACTGAAACCGAAAATTTTGGCATATGGACGTTTATTTACGAAACCTCTCAAAAACAACAGGGGACCAAGGCACAGTTTTTTCCAAAAATTTTTTTTGCTAAGATTCGAGACAAAAACATTTTTAAGCAATTTTTATTGACGAAAAAGCATTTTTTTTTGTTTTCAGACTTTATTGGGCCCGATTCCTTAACGACTACTAATTTTTAGTATAGTCTTCATGCAGTTATTCTTGGCTTGCGCTTAAGCGCAGATTAGGCCAGCGTATGTTATGACGAACTCAAACATGTTTTCTGATGTGCAAAAAAGTTTCCCAATACATGGTGTACGGCCGCGCACATTTTTCTACATTTAAATTTTACATGTTATGCACAGCAATTTTGATTAATTTATGGAGTCTGCATGGTGACTTTTCTAATATTTCTTGAATAGTCTTTCAATCTTTTTTCGTGGATTCTGACAGCGGCTAAAATCCCTTCGTTTTTAATGAAAAGTCGGTACTGGTGTGCAATATGGTACCCCAAAAACATGTACCACAAAAATGCGAAGGAAAATTAAATTAAAATGGAGTGAATTTTGGGAAGCATTTTCGGCTACTGTTGACAGTCCGCGATATGATTACCAAATAAGAATGAGCAAACTTATTGGCTATTTAACCGGTGAGGCAAAGGAAATTGCAGAAGGCTTCCAATAAATGCCGCCAGTTACCCCATTGCGATTGACCGGCTGAAAACCTGGTTTGAGGATGATAGTCTGAAAAAAAGCAACTCCATAAAGAGTTAACGCATTTGCCAAGAGTGAAGGACTCAGATTTGAAACCTATTGCAGTTGCCGTTGAAAGAATTTGACAACTGGAAGCCCAAGGCAAAGATGTTAATCACCCTCAAATTCAAGAGGAAATTGGTCGAAGCTACCAGCTTGGTTTTTAAACGAAGTGTTTACAGTAGCTGAATCTGACTCCAATTAGAATACAGTCAACCCTCGTTAATCCGCCACCCTAGGGCCGGTCCCAAAAAAAGCTAAAGTTAAGTAAAGATAGGGTAATCGCACCTCGATAATCCGCTAACCTCGTTAATCCGCCCCCCTGAGGCCGGTCCCTAGGGGTGGCGGATTAACGAGGGTTGACTGTACCACAAAATTAAAGGCTTATCTGGAAAAATGGGTACGAGTACGTATAAAAATTCAATGTTTCGTCGACTTTAATTAGAATTGACGCAAAACAGACACAGACAGACAATGGAAAAAGCCTCTGCGACCATGCCTTCTTTGCTCCGGTATGCATTGGAATGATTTGTGTCCTACATATGTGACACAACAAAGCTGAAAAAAATAGGTTTAAAGAGCTAAAAATTTGCTCAAAGTGCTTGAGACAGGGTCATAGCGCAATGGTCTGCCCTAGTGAGCGAGAAAGGTACTACTCACACTGCAAATTGAAAATTAATCATTTTTCATTTCTGTGCTTTAAGCGCCCTTCACCCCCACAAACTGCAATTGCTAATACAACACAAAATTCAACTGCATCTTGTTTCAGCAGTAAGAGCCAACCAGCAAACACAAATTCCCTGGCCTCAGGCTCTAATTGGACTTATGGGTCCAATCAACCAAATCAAGTTGATAGTTCATTAACTACACCAGTTTATTATGGTACAGTCAACCCTCGTTAATCCGCCACCCTCGATAATCCGCCACCCTCGATAATCCGCCACCTCGATAATCCGCCACCCTCGATAATCCGCCACCCTCGATAATCCACCACCCTCGATAATCCGCCACCCTCGATAATCCACCACCCTCGATAATCCACCACCCTCGATAATCCACCACTCCATCCCAGATAATCAATCCAAAATCCTACTGGCGCTTCCTGCTCGGGGTTGACATTTCAATGCTGAAAAGAACCAACCATTAAACAATCGGTCAAAAGAGCACAACAATTGCGGACACGAAGTTTCGAAAATGGTACAATAACAAAGAATAAAAATCTAAAAGCATTCGTCCTCAAAAGTTTTCTCTCTGAGACAGCAAATATTTCAAATTTTGTGTCAATTTATTTTGCTGTCCTTAAATCGAGTGTCGCTTTATTGAGACGGGACTGCCAAAATGCTGTCCTTAAATGGAGTGTGTCCTTAAATCGAGTGTCCTTAAATCGAGTGTCAATTTCCCTTATTTAAGGGAAAACCAACCAAAACAAAATTTGGGTGTCCTTAAATGGAGTGTGTCCTTAAATCGAGTGTCCTTATATCGAGTTTTGACTGTAAATGATGATAAAACTGTAGACTTTGGAGCATATCAGCTTAAAGTACCTACTGATTTTAAAGCTCCAGTGGTTCTAGTCGGAGCCGACTTTTTGTATAATTTTATTGAATATACAACGATCCGATAAATTAAGTCTGGATTCTGGGTCATTGACTCCACAGTTGGTGAACTACACAGTCTAAGTTTGCTTCAAAGTCCAAAAATGTGTTGTATGACAACGTTCGAAAAACACGAGATAGACGATTTTGTTGTGACAAAAAGAGCTACATGGAAAATTTCTAGAATTTGGAACTTATTGGAATAACGAATAGTCCTATTCAGGGTTTTCGTGATGCGGATTTTATAACCCTGATATGATATAGGGGTGACATGATATCATCGAAGGTGATATGGCCCTGCCTAAAATTCCATATCAGATCATCTGATATGATGTGCCGTCGCGAACGTGATATGGCTGTGTCATGATATATTATCATGATGATATCACGATAATATGATAATGAGATGATATCAAGTGATATCAGTAGTTTTACTTCAAATACTGTAAAAATAACTATTCAGATTAGTTTATTATTCATTATTTGAGGAATTGAGCATTTAAATAAGTAAAAAATTGGGCATTCAACAAATCAAATTTAACACGGTTCCTGGAATTAGCAGATGCCATAGTTGCATGTGAAAACACTCGTTCAATAGGCGAGCTTGTTTCAGGGACAGTCAGAATTTCAAGTGCTAAAGTGGCGATGTTCTTCCATTCCGTCTTTTACATACTCAGCCGAACGGAATCGACGAAATTAAAATAGATCTTTAAAATAGATTGTTTAACAAGACACATTAAACAACTGGATTAAATAACTTGTTTAAATAGGTTAAATAACAGTAGTGAAATAACGCAAAGATCATTACTGACAGTTAAACTGCTGACAGTCAAACATCATATGGTATGCATTCGTCACCTACGGCACCTCACAGATGGCTCAGACTGCTCGTGCGTTCATCAACAGGCAGCCTATGATCTGAGAGTCTCACACTTCTTTTGCTCGTGAGGAAACCATCGACGCTCCAGGAGCTTGGACTTTGCAGCAGGTTAACGAGTACTATGTGGCCAATCCAGAGTGTAGTTGTTTCTTCTCTCGTCTCCATGGGTTGTAAGAATCCAAGAAAAAAATCATTGGCTTTTGACATTTTTTTGCTCTATATCGTTTTAGACAATAAAATTTGGGATATATTTTCGCCCCTATGTTACCTGTTTCTTGCAGGGTTGGCATAATTTATATTAGTTAAAATTATATGGTGCTATGACACTACAGTCGAGTCCCGCTAACCCGGCACCCCAATAACCCTGCACCCCCAATAACCCGGCACTTTTTAAAAATTTGGTTGACTGGCAAAGAAAATCAACAAAGTTTACCCCCAATAACCCGGCACCCGATAACCCGGCACCCCCAGTAACCCGGCACCCTAAGACTGGTCCCGTCCAATAAAAATTACCCCCAATAAACCGGCATCTATCATAGTTTACAACATTTTTCAATTTGCGTCAATTTTTTCTGTATGCGGTAGGCCCCAGTATTCAAAACTATGCTCAACATCTTCTTGTTAGTGTGACCTTTTCCATTAGTGGCCCTCTTTTTTTCCCTTCCCTTCCCTATACAACCCTTTACCCCTCTTAAAATAGTTGAATAAAGGGTGATTATATAGAAGGTCGATTAAGGCCCGATAAAATAATACCACCGCTAACCCGGCAACCCCGCTAACCCGGCACTTTTTGCCGGTCCCAGTGGTGCCGGGTTAGCGGGACTCGACTGTATAACGTTTGTTAGGCTAATTTTTCGGCAAAAAAAGGTTTGCCCTTTTCAAACTCCATATTTTTGCTAAAATAAAATTTGACGAAAATTGTAAAAAAAATATATTCCGGATGCCTTATGACCTCCCCTAGGCTCAGGTCTAAACGCGAAGCGTTTTCTTATAATCACGATCCCCGGGCTCCGGTACCCGAGTTGTTCAATTAGACAATTTTTCAGGCTGGAAATAGTGTGGATAACAGTGTGGATTGAAAAAACCGTAAGGACACCAGATAAGAATCATTAAACAAAATGAAATCAAGCAACAAGAAAAGGCATAAATTTCTTGGCAGGACAACCTTTTCAAAAAAAGTAAACAAGTAAAAGTAAAAAAAGTAAAAAGTACTTTTTAAGTAGTAGTCAGTGAAAACACCGAAAAACACCGCTGATCTCCGTTTTTCTCATTGTAATTCACTGGTATGCCCCTCTTATCCAAAGGAAAAGCATCCTATCACCGTTACCACTCATTTGGGCAAATCTCATTTGGGCACCTCAATTAGGCACCGATTTTAAATATGCTTAATTTTCCACTGAAAGTTGCGGTTTCTCAGATTTTATTCGTAAAATAGATTTTAGAGCATAATAGGCCACAGGGAGGATAAGAAAACAACCAGGTTATCATTCCGAAGTTGCCTACCTCCAGTAAAAAAATTGGATGACGCTATTAGCTTCAAAATTCATTTTTTGGTTACTAGAGCATAACGCAAACTCTAATTCAGGTTCTCTATGAATTAGTGGTAACGTATCCCTGCCCTCCAATAATTGGGGTACTACCTCGGTTCATGCTTGGGTACTGTGGTCTCGGCTCTTTATATCGATGTTTTTTATTATAATATTAAAAGGTGGGCTTTAATTAGAAGATTTACGGTACCTTTGCCTAAATTTTTAAATTCTAGAGATGATACTCTTTCCCTGTGGGTACCTAGTGATTTTCCTATCCACTCTGAGGTCTAATGTCACTTAAAAACTTTGCAAAATAAAATCTGAGAAGCCACACATTTGAGTTTGAAAATTAAGCATATTTGAAATTGGTGCCCAAATGATGGTTGCCCGACTGAGGGTGCCCAAATGAGATTTGTCCAAATGAGTAGGAGCCTCCTATCACTGCTTAGGACAATAAATACAGAAAATTTATTAGCCGTTCTGATATTTACAAAAACGATGGGAAAATGGTAACAAGGGCTTAAATGTCCACATTTATAAAGTAAACATTGGGATTGTAAAAGAAACATAGTTACCGTATGACCCCCAAGAATCCCCCGGGAGGATAATTTCTATATATTTCCGCTTGTACAACTATCGGACAGAGAGGTTATTTTTACGCTTAAAGGGGCATGCTCGCCGCCGATGGGAATATTTCGAGAGGCGGGTACCAGGTCAATTCAAAAAAGAATTATTTTGAAATGCAAATTTGTTAAGTACCCCTTTGTGGTAAGTATTGAAAACCATTATAACCATTGAATAGCATCAGTGTCTCAGTGGTGAAGCGGCGGTGGACTGCGAAAGTCGGTTCGATTCGGACTGGGTGCATAACTTTTCTCCGACTTTCACAAAATTGCGTCATTTTAATTCTCGTTTGAATTTCACTGGTACCCGCCTTTTAAAATATTCCAATCGACGACGAGAATGCCCCTTTTAATAATGGCCCAAACTCTAGCTAATGGATTAAGACAAAATAAATATTTTTTTGTAATTTCGCTGTTTTAGATATCATCTTATTCATATCTTAGGAGATCACTAAAGGCTATACAGTAACCGTCCTGATAATTCCACGATCATAGAAAAAAAGACAATACCACCACTTTGGCAGATTTAATACTAGGGACAGAAACAAATAAACTAACAGATAGATGTAAACGCATGTCAACAATTAGAGTCAATCAACAATAACTACTGCTAAGAGCCGATGCTAATGTTATTTGGCGAAGGAGACCTCAACTTCTCTTTTTCTTCGGCCTTCTTTTCATCGTTGTTCTCCTCATCACTGTCATCGCTTTCATCGTAGTCTACAAGAGAGATACCCTGAAAAGGATAGCCTTTAAAATTGAACGAAAAATCTGACAGTTTCCTACCCTTTTGAGCATAACCGGATTAACCAGTTGTTTTTCATTGCTCAATAGAGTTGTAGTAGAGACTGAAGGCGCTGCTGCTGCTGTTGGACGCGTAGGAGAAGAAGTTGACGACGTTGGAGGTGAGGCAGACTTGGGCGGCGAAGATGAAGATGAGACAACCTGCTCTTCTTCCTCTTCAGCTTTTGTCGTTGTGCTCCCAACACTTCTGGACAATCTTTGAGCTAGCGTTTGCATGTGTTGTTTTTGCATTTGAGGCTGCTGACCCATCCTGATAACTATTTTAGAAATTCGATTTGTTGGCGCTGAAGAGATTGGTGGAGTAATGTTGCCACCAAAAACAGATCCCATTCCATCATCATCGTTAGCTGAAATCGGCTAGTTATAGTGTATTAAAGTGAAACTGAATATTTTTACCTTTTCTTTTCCTGCTCAAAGAAGGAAAGAATGGCTCAACACCAGACTTTCGCTGAGGAATATTTTCACTGTCGCCTTCAGAATTCGGCTTGTTTGAGAATAGATTGCTACCGTCTATTGATCCATTGTTTTCCCTCTTGCAGCCATCTGCTCCTGACTTGTACCAGTTCTATAAATAAGGTAAGTCACCTCATGTTAACAGATTCACTTTGCTGATAACTGCATTCGTATTTTTTCTTGATTCCATATATGCACGAAAATTATCACAAAAAACACACGCAGCGGAATCAGTGAAGCTTCTCAATCACATAAATTTTCCGTTAACATGATCCTGGTGCCTGTTCGTTGGCACTATGATAACAAGAAGCTTCACAGTATGCCAAAAACAAGATAAAAATTCATCAAGGAAGCTTACGTCATCATCGTCTTTGGCGAAGAAGAGCTCATCGTTATCGCATTCTTTTTCTTTTATCCATTGGAGGTTAGTGGCTGGCGGAGAGTCTTCGAAAGGCGCCTTCAAAAGGATAAATAAATAATTTTGTCCAAAAAAAAGAAAAGAAAAAACACCTCTTTCCTTCTAGCAAGTCTTTCTTCGTCCTTTATATTCTTGCTGAATTCATACTGATCCACACGCGTTTTCATCAAGGAAAAGGTCTGCACATATGTGATCTTGCCAAAAGTGTCCCAGTAATTCTCCACCACGTACTCCATCAAAGGACGGAATTCTTCCTAAAATAAAAATTTATGACTGTAGAAAAGCAAAATTTTAAGGAAACATACCGTTCGAATGAATTCGAAAAACTCGATCAAAGCACTGTTCAGCAAGTTGTACCTTGGGCCGTTCTCAATGAAGCATTCCACAATTTGATCGAGCACCTTCTTGTCGAGAATGTAGCGAAAATAAAGTTCATCTTTCAAACCCAAGATTCGGCGGCACATCCGGAGAGCAGCTATAAGATATCATGCTTAAAATTTTGTCAAAATATCAAAGTTTTACTTACACAAGGCCAGGAAGTGATGGCGACTTTTAAGATAAACTAAGACAGATCGAAGAAGATTCCTCTGCACAGTGTAAGTTCTCATGCTGTAGTTGTGATGTTCCACGAAAAAGCAAAAGAGGTCAACAACCAAGGCCAGCCTGTTTGCCGTGTAGTAATCGTCTGAATGCGTGAATTGTAAGTTGTTCCAAAAAGTAATGACATTAAGTGAAACCTCTTATCGGTGCATCATCTTTGGCATTTTCAGTTATAGGTTTACATAACGAGTACATGGCTCGCTTGTAGAACATCGGTAGAAAGTCGGTCTTATCACCCTTCTAAAACAAATGCGATTATTCTACCGTATAAATGAAAAAATACAACAGAATGCCTACAGCCACAATGCTTTCAGGATCCAACAAAATCCTCAAGACCTGTGACATTTGATCAGCAGCCGTCTGTTCTGGGTCCTTATCACTTAGCATATGATTGATGAGCTTATTGATGAGCAAATCATCCTAAATTAAGGTTTCATTAAATATTTACGAATGTAAAGAATCTCATAGTTTACATTTCTCGTTTCCGGAATGACTCTAAACTGCTTGACGAGGTAGTCGCGGAAAATCTGTGGACTGAAATCAACGATCATTGTCAGCAGTTCAACGGTAGCCGCCCGAGTAGAACTGAGAGTGCTCGTGATGCAAGGGTCGATTGTGGCCAGCACGTCGTTCGCCATCAACGCCTAAAATTATGAGAAAAAGGTTGTCTTTAACTATTACAAGAAGGCCTTTTTTATTGCTTTACGAAGATTAGAAAATTGGCAGTTGGGAATGTATGGAAACATTAATGCAAAGTGTTTCTCTATTTTTAAATGAAGATCTTCAAAGTACAAGTCAAGAAGTTCTAATACTTTTGAAGGGTCATAACTTTATCCCTAGCTCGAATTTTGTTAACTAACTCTATATCCCAAATTAACTCTATATCCCAAAAAAATTTCCGTGCAATTCTATGTCGATCTGGGTTCACAGAATGTCAAAATTTGAGCTAGGGGAACAGTTATACCCCTTCAAAAGTGTTAGAATTTCTTCAAACACCTTGTACACTGGTCCTACAAGAAGACGTTAAATACGTTTTGAAGAAAGTACCTTAAAAAATTGATCACGTCCCTGTGGTCCGGATGGCTGCAAGGAATGTGCAAACGAACAGAACTCCTTCAGAAACATGGTCAGATCCCTCTGCCGCGTTGCCGATATCGAGGGTTCGCGTAGCTCTTCGAATAGTTGTTTCATCAACTCTTTATCATTCTGAAAGATAATAGTTAATTTAACTGCACACACTACTGACACTTAGTCACTTCAGATTTCGTCAATTTTATACCTTAAACCCAAGCTGGTTCGTTTAAAAATGCCAATTTTCCACTAAACTTTACGAGTATGAATATTTTCAAATATTAAGTCTAGCAAAGCTCAGCTTGACGAAAAGTAAAAAATGGACTATAAGGTAGTCCAATGAGAAAACAAGCTGTTAAACTTACCAGCAACGAGTTCACAATTTCTGCACGATTGAAGAATAGATGACTAGTCAACACAGTTAGGAGGTTCTCTTCAAACAATGATGGCGCAGGCAAGCAAACATCCTAAATCAAAAAGTTTCACAGTATTACAAAATTAAGCTTGTTCCTACCTGTACATACTTGACCCGATATGTTTGATGGATTTTGCCCTTCAATTCATCCGAACTGATCGGCAACACTTCTCGAAACTTTGACTTGTTCCATAAAAATTCACGGTGCTTCCTAGGCTCAGCAAACGACGGATCATATTCCAGCATCCCAACAATATCTCTGAAAAAGTATGGGTCAATAAATTTTAACGCAAATTAGCCAAACGCGCCGAAAATATTTTTCATCCAACAAATCATTCAACAAGGCATTGCTATTAAGCAGGAACAGATTCTTAGCGATGGAGTAGAATAGGCGCAGGCATTCCATATTGTCCAGGTCCTCACACATCGTGAACAATTCACATAACTTCTCGATATACCTTAACGACAACAATTTATATCAGCGATTTTGGTGTGATGAAACCAGAAAAGCGCAATTTACCCATTTTGCTGAATCGAATTGGCCATCTTTTCGCGCTGTGTGGTCGTGAACATGCTGTTGGAAAGCATCGCTTCAATCTCATTCAAATGCTGCAAATTACAAGGAGGAAGGGACACACTGGTAGCACACATTGAAGTAGACACGCCTGAGGTACTCGAATCGCTCGGCTCTTGCTCTTCCCCGTCATTGTCTTCCTACAGAACACTGGTCAAAAAATTACCGTATTTCCTCTAATAAAGCCCCATGCTCTAATAAGGCCCCACCCTCGACTTTGAGGACCTATATCTCAGCCCAGAGAAAATAGTTTGCAAATCTGTTTATTGTGTTTTCTTAACTCTCAAGAGCTCTACCGATTCCGCTTTTTTGATTTTGGTTGAGCACCCAAAAATCTCGAGATTGACCTCAAATTTTTCCGATTTTTGGGAGTTTGAAAAATAATGCCCCATGGGGCCTTATTAGAGGAAATACGGTAAGATAACAATTTTCTTACCTCAGCATCTGGATCCTTGCCCTGAATTCGGCATATTTTGTCCCAAATTTCTGTGCAGCCTGCTTTTTCTTGAAAGCTAAGCGCCAAATCACATGTGTCCGATTCTGACCATACGATAAGAGTTCCTTGTTGTTTTTGATAGATGGTATCCACGACGATTCTTGACTCAAGAACATTTTTCTCTGTAGCCTCAAGTCGCACAATGATGCAAAAGGAGCCAGGGTGTTCGGGAGAAGGCACACATGCAACATGACCAGTTCCTCTATCATCCCAGACACGTTGATCACACAATACGTAGAGCTTTACTCGATTATGCGCATCCTGAACGAAGTTAATTCAGAATCAGAATAAAAAGAACCTGAAAGGTACCCGAATAAACTCTATTTCATCCAAGGCTGTTTTCGGCTTTTCACCCTCTTCATCATCGGGCAATGGTGAAGGCTAAACAAGATTTTTCACAAATGGATAGTTGGCAAAAAAACCGACTTCAGCTGCTTTTTCTTTGCAACTTTCCGCTTTCACCGCTGATTCCGATGTGTCGTTGCTGCTGCACGGGGTAATTTCTGCACTGCTATGCTTCATAATTTACCTGCAAAGAAAAAAAATTGCTTGTCAAATTTTGAAAACAAGCTAAAATCGGCACGAATAAAATCATTACAAGTAAAAGGGAAGAAGTTTTTTTAACCCATGCAAAAATGAGGACAAGTAGTACTTGTCAAGAAAAACAACTTTGATAATTATTCGCTAAATTTAATTACTCCATTTTGTTTGTCAATAGCTACCATGGCTAAACCTCCTGGTTTAGCGCCAAGATTCCCACTAGTGCAAATTGTGAAGGAAAGGGGTGGGCAAATGTGCGTCCAAGCAAAACCATGAGGAAAACACAAACAAACAGGACAGCAAATGGAACTGAGCCGATTGGCGAAACGCTCCAAATTTACTGTAATTGATGGTTTTTTTCAAAATTATATATCTGTCTTGGATAAAACGGAAAAATGCGTCCTTTTGTGAAAAAGTACCTCCTTTTTGTAAAAAAATGCGATCTTTTTTGTAAAACTGCCTCCTTTTGTAATAATTTGTCCGTTTGAGTTCAAATGTACATTCCAATATCTAAATTTATCAGAAAAAGTTATTGTATTCAAAGTTATTGTATTATGGCTTGTTCACGTACTTCGAGTTCGTGTTCGAGTTCGGATTTTTTGGCTACGTGAACACCTTTGGTCCGAACTCGAACTTGAAGTCGAACTCGAAGTCAAACTCGAAGGTGTTCACGTACTTCGAGTTCGACTTTGAGTTTGGGTCATGGAGAAGCGGAAGAACAAGACAGTCAAAATGCAAAAAATATCAGAATAAAGCTTGTTGAATTCTTTAATGGTATTGGGAATGTTGACTTCCAAAAGCAAATGATTTAATTGATCGTCATGCAGTAATTTTTCAAAGTAGTTCATAGTGATTGGACTTATTTTCATCGTCCTTATAACAAAATCATGAATTAATATCATAAATAGTAACATTGACTAAATGAATACTTTCAAGTTTGACTCGAACTTGAAGTCGTACTCGAATTACGTGAACACCTTCGAGTTCGTGTTCGGTTTTTTTCGCTATGTGAACACCCTTGATCCGAACTCGAACTTGAACTCGAACATGAACTCGAACTCGAAGTACGTGAACAAGCCATTACAAGCAGTGTTTCCAAAAAGCAGAAGCGGAAATCAGAAACGGGTAATATTTAAACGTGCCCGCTTTTAAACGTGCTTGGCATAATTTTGTTATCGCATGATATGCATGATACCCTATCCTTGATATTTACAGGCATAACACTTCACTTCATTGATAAGAACACAGCGCTTCGCCGGCTCTTTTTGGGTCTGAAGGAATTAGAAGGGTCTCACACAGGATTTCTATTACGAAGAAAAAATTAGGAACTGCGGGCTGAGTATGGACTCAAAATGGAGAATGTTTACAAATTTGTCACTGACTCAGGGAGTAACATTTTATCCGCTTTCAGGGATGTCCTTATCTGTTGGTTTTCACATATTTTTCCATGTGTTACTCTTTTCAGCCATCTTTTTCTTTCAGTGGATGCTAATTGTGATTGGGCTGAAGAAGATGGAATAATAGAAGACGAAGGGCTTGATAAAAATGACGCTGCCGGACTTGAAGAGGTAGAGTCTCTAATCAAGTAAGCAGTCATTATTTCCCCATGTCTAGGACACCTGTTTCTTATCTGTTGGTTTTCACATATTTTTCCATTTACCGAGCTTTTTTGCATTTAGTTTCTACGATGTGTCTACAAACTGTCGAGTGTCCTGGTTGAAGTACTTTGCCGTATTCAAGGCGAAAAAATGTCACCATCAGCACCTGTCTGGGCTATTTCAAAGCAATGAAGAGAGGGATTGGAAAAATGAAGGACTCCAACCAAGAAGCGCCGCGTCATCACTCTGGTGGAAAAGAAGAAGATCATCGAGGCCTCAGAAAAGGGCAAGAGCATGGCAGCAGTTGGCAAAGAATTCAATCTTTCGAAAGGGACAGTGCAATTGATTCTCAAAAACCAGGCCTCCTATGTGAAAGAATCTCAGCCATAGCGCCAATGCAAGATCAATCTCATGCGCGTTCTCCGATTCCTCCGCCGCTCTTGGTATGCTGTCAAGCCAGAAACGTTGGGCCGTTGCTTCCGCAAAGCTGGGTTTGTGATCAATGAAGAGGTCGGATTTTGGCGCCATCCCTGATATCGGCCCATTTTTTGCCTTGGTCCCCCTGTTGTTTTTTCGTAATTTATTCTTCAAAAAACCATCTTTAACATAGCTAAGCATAAATTTTCGACATTTGCTTAAAGACTGTTCTCAAGTAGCTTATTTTCTTGGCTCGGCAATTCTGACGGAAAACAGCTTCTGCAATATACGAAGCCATCAAATTGTCGCTTGTTACATAAAGGCGTTTGATCTTTTGCTTCATATGTGCCCAAAACCCTTGACATTTGTTTGTACGGACTCGCAGTGGGATCCCATCTTCGATCATCGTCCTGAATTACAAATTTATTATACACAGGAAATAAGACAATAAATGGCTACCTAGCAAATGTGGTTTTCTGGCAGATCGTATAATGTTTGTAGCCCATTGGTTTGCCAAACATCTTGCCCAATTTTTGATATGCTGGCTAGTCATCGCTTATAGTTGTCGTCTTCTTTTTGAAATGCGGTAAAAAACACGTCAAAATTATGAAAAAACAACAGGGGGACCAAGGCAAAAAATGGCCGGTATCAGGGATAGGGCCGAACGGACTCTCATACAGTCGGCTCCCTTATAACATACACTCGATGTAACGGACTTGCTCTATAACTGACTAATTTTTTTGGTTTGGTTGGATTTGTCTAAAATAAGTCATATTCTACCCCCTCTATCACGGATTTCCTCTACAGCGGACTCCCTCTATAACGGACACCTTAGCCGGTCCCAACCTTATAAAGGGACTTTCGATATAACGGACCTGTTTAGTTGACAGTGAAATATTGAAAAATAATTCCAGATATTTTTAAAACTTTTTTTAAATCTGCGCAATTTTTGAAGTAATTAACTCGTTTTAGTAATTAAATGTTCTATTCTGTTCATTCTCTTCATAATGTAGCTTCTTTGTGCTGTTGTTTTAACAACTTTTTGTTTTAGACATCGATGAGTCAACGCTACATGGAAACTCACGACATTGATCCAAATGTGACATTGGTCCAAATTCAAATGTGCCACGAGTTAGATGATTTTATGGGCAACCGGACAAAAATGACTTTTTCGGTTTTGTCTCAAGACAAATACTTTTAAAATCCGGTTTTGTCCGGTTGTCGATTTTTCGGAGATCGGAGGATGTTTGTTCCATCTCAGCAAGAACATGAAGCGTCACTTGGGAGAACAAGCTACCTTTTAACTTCATAAATGATCTCTTACGAATTGTTCAGGGCTATTGCGGAACTATGAAAATGATGACGACTTCAAGCGGGATGCTCAACTAATTGTGGCAATGGATTTCCTCAGACCAGCAGATGTGGAAGAAGGGCTTGTGGAACTGACTGCTCATCTGACTGCAGAAAATCCTGACCTGTTGTCTTTGCTAGATTGGTTTGAAGACAATTACATTGGCAAGTTTTAATTATTGCGAGCTTATTAATTTTGCAAGCATTTAGGAAGGATGCGAAACAATGAACGCCGTGACGCTACTTTCGACAAAACTATCTGGTCAGTCCATGGAAGAACAATCACGGAGAAATGTCGAACTAACAACAACGTGGAAGCTGCTCATCGCAGACTTCAGTCCGAATTACAGATGGTCCATCCAACCTTGTACAAGCTGATCGACGGACTAAGAAGTGCTCAAGCCGCTAGGGACACAGAATACGCTCGCTTCATTGGAGGACATTCGCCGGAAAAGAAGCGCAAAAAGTACGTCAAGGCTGAGAAGATCCTTCGCATTCTAACCAACTACGATCAAATGACAAAGCTAGAGGTGATGAAAGGAATTGCATCGGTTTATGGGATGGTCTAGAAAAAGAAATTGTTTGATGTTCATTTTAATCATTTGTTTTGTTTGTTATGTTACATTGGAAATAAAAAAGTGTTTACTTTGTTTTGTTTAGTAATTTGATTAATTTTTTGATTCCGGGTAGGAATCGGCGGGTATGAATTGGCGGGTATGAATCGGGGTGCACCGCGAGTCGGTGTATCGAGTCAGTTTTTGTATCGAGTTGGATGTATACCTCTTTAAAACTCCGGCAAAAACTCCGGCCGCCGCATCAAGTATTGCTATCTTCTCTTCCAGTGTTCGCTTCTTGTTCGGACGATTAAGAGTACTCATCGGTAAGTTAAAACAAAAAAGATGGATGAAAACATAAAGTGACGAGAGTTGATTTATTGATAATGATCACCATTTAAGTGACGGATTATCGAGATGAGGGATTAGCAAGTGACGTTTTGCCTTATTTAAGGCAAAACCAACCAACGGATAATTGAGAGTGACGGATTAGCGAGATGACGGATTATCGAGAGTTGATTGCAGTCTTGTAAATCGAAAAATTTCGCCGCCAAGCGCCGGCTCAATTTTTTTTCCATGGTCGTTTTTGCCGCTGTGGTGCCAAAATAAGAGGTTGTTGAAAATTAAATTTTTTTTTTATTTGATGTTACATTAGCCAGGACTGACGTATAAATACACATCAAATTTGAATAAACTTTTCGTTGAAATTCATAAACGCTTTTCTCTTCAATAATTTTGGGCCGGTCCTTCCTTTGTGTCACTCGAAAGTGACTCTGGGTGCATGAAAAAGCATGCATACCAGAGTTTATTTATGCGGTAGGCCCCAATTAACAAAACTATGTTCAAATTCCATCTTTTTGATCTACACTTTAGGCTCCAGTGACCAAAAAACGGGGTAGAATACCCTTATATAAGGTGGTTTACCTTGGTCACCCAATGCAAAAGGTCAAATTTTGGTGAAAATTTTTTTTTGCAAAAAATCAGCTTTTGACGTATGAAAGTGTTCGAAAATAGTTTTTTTATCGTTTTAAGCATAAAAAAATTACTTAAGAGACGTCGAAACACTATTTTTAAATAAATGAAAAATGTACACCCCATCCCCATCCCATCCGTCATTTTGACAAAAAAAATCATCTTTGTCCCAAAATCTGATTTTTTCTGTGATTTGTCTGATTTTTTTTGACTCCAACTCCTGATGTGAAGTTATTAACCATGCATCGTATTTTTGTCTTTTCGATTTGTCCTACATAAAACTGAAAAAAAATGCAAGGAGTCTGAATGAGTGGTCCGTTTGTTAAAAACCCCACCCATATATACGTACGGTTATATTTTCAGTTGTTTATAAGCCAATAATTTGATTAAAAAATATATATTTTCAACACGAGAGCATTTTTATCCCGCCATGAATTTGGCCTTCAGTAATCGCGCAAATTTAAAGCACCTAGTTGTTTTGAAATATTTTGTGTCTTATCATATGCTTTTCCCTCTCTCTGCTTTCCATACGCAAAAAGTGATTCACGTTTCGGTTCATATTTACAGATACCGTATTTTCAGTGTTTTTCCTCTATCTTTTACTCAACATTAACACATTTTTAGTTTTATTTTCTTCAAGCTATCAGCCATGCGTCGCATTTTCGGTTCCGGCCAGCCAAAAGCACCTCCGCCCAACTTGAGTGATGCTATTGCAACTATCGATGGACGCGGAGAAACTATGGAGAAGAAAATTGGAAAACTTGATAGTGAGTTGGTAAAGATGCGGGATCAAATGAAGAAAATGCGTGAAGGTCCAGCCAAGAACATGGTCAAACAGAAGGCTTTAAGGTATGTGTTAAGTTTTGTTGAACAAATTAATAAGATTATTTTTTGCAGAATAATGAAGCAAAAGAAAATGTATGAAAACCAAAAGGATCAGCTAGACAATCAGTCTTTCAACATGGAGCAAAGCAATTTTGCTATTCAAGGCATGAAAGACAATCAGGTAAGAGTAAGGGGATACAATATAATCTCTAATGGCAAAATTTTTACCTAAGCCTAAAAAATGACGAAAAAACAACATGGAGGACTAAGGCATATTTTTTTCGGGGTTTCTATGAGCACAAATAGAGCTATAGTATATTATAGATTACCTCCATAACTTTGTGATAAAAGAAGTTCATTAAATTTTCTAAGTTTAATAAAAAAATAACTAACATTTTTTAGACGCGATTTGTTAAAAAAAATGATAACAATTACTGATTTTAAGATTACTGTGGCAGCTATGAAAGCTGGCTTGAAGACCATGCAAACTGAGTACAAGAAGATGGACATCAACAAGATTGACACATTGCAAGACGAAATGGAGGACATGCTTGAAATGGTTTATTTTAACCATATTCTTACTTTAATAAACGAATAATTTTTTATAGAACAATGAAATTCAAGATGCTCTTTCACGTCAGTATGATACTCCAGATGTATAATTTTTCCTATGTTTTGAAAATCGAATTGTAATTTATTTTTAATTTTAGATTGATGAAGCAGATTTAGAGGCAGAATTGGATGCTCTTGGCGATGATTTAGCTCTGGATTCAGATACTTCTTACTTAGATGAAGCAATGAGTGCACCAAACGTTCCTAGTCGTGAGCCTGGCAAGGCTACTGTAAGGACTTTTTAAATTTTTTAATCTAAAATAGCTTTATAAAAATTTTGTAGGCAATTACGGATCAAGGCGTTCCAGTGGATGAGTTCGGCTTGCCAAAGATTCCTGCTTCTTAACTCTTTGTGAAATGCATGTCATTTTCAATATTTTATTTAAAAGAGCCGACGTCTGCAGCAGATTTTATGGCTCTACCCTGTTTCCGCCAAAATTGTTTCCGCCAAAAATTGTTATAGCCAATGCGGTTACATCTTTAATTTTTTGTGGTAGTAACAGATAAAATTTATAGATTTAATTGATTAGCTAAGTTACAGTGAAAGCCAGACCAATTTTGGGTGAACAAGTCAGCATGTAGGTACCACAAAAAAATTAAAAATGTAACTGTGTTGGCTATAACGATTTTTGGCGGAAACAATTTTGGCGGAAACAGGGTAGAGCCGATTTTATTATGTTTGTCAAATGTAGTGAAAGATGTAAATTGTTTTTCTTCATTGTATACTGCTTTTATTCTCTTTCAAAGTTAAAAAAATGCAATTTTGTTAAACTTGGTTTGTATACTTAACACGAGAACGGAGGATTGTAAGAATTGTTTACCTCGGGTCTTCAGACTTGCTACGCACGAATATTAAAAAAATCAGACCTCCGAACATAAGTGTAATACCCTCAAAAAGCGCAAAGAACCCCCAAAATCCCAAAAGGCCCCCTCATCAAGGTCAGGTATGATTTTTTCTTCAGGACGTTGAGCAGGGGATTTATTCAGTGCATAATTTTCTTTTATACTCATTAGAAAGCCCTTTGTCTGGGCTTCCTTATGGTGTTCGTTTGCCTACAAACAAAAAAGTTATCACGGATAATAATCTAAAAGAACTAAATAGTGCATTTTAAAAGCTTTACAATTTTACGAACAGCATAGGAAATCTTTGCACAGAGGCATGTTTCCACATAACATACTCCAGATTCAGAATCAGCGGAAAAAATGGCACCTGAAAGTGCTTTAAAGTCGTATAAAATAAGCTTACACAACGCAAATATCAACAGTCTCTCAAGTTCAACAACTATGCTAATACTTCTTACCTAGATAATATTTACGATTCACATTCTTCGCCGATCGTATATTTTGGTGGCACGGCCACATCATTTCCTTGCAAGAACATCAATTTAGATATCCTTTGTCGTTTTATATGTGATCTTTTTTGGTTTTACAGAGCTCTGACCTCCTGGTTTTAGTACTGGTAGCTTGCTACATTGAAAAAATAGTTGCAAAAGTGTGAAAAAGTGCCAAAAGTTGTGATAGCTCAGAATCCGCCTCACCAATTCATCCTTCTCCATCACCTCCAGACTCCTGACAGTTCTTCGTCATTTTGCATTATTGAAACTAAATTGAAAAAAATCAGAAAAAGAGATATAATGAAAAAGAGACACAGGAAAAATTCTGATGTTAATCAGGACTTCTAGTCTGGAATCGCCTAAATTCCATTAGAGATAGGGTAATTAAATCGAATCAATATAGGTGCGTAACAGATAGCTCTTTTCAATGAGATCATGCATGATCCATAAAGTCCCAGCTATCTTCTTTTTTCTCATTTTCAGCCTTCGCTTAAAACTTATCGATTTTCGACCCGAGAAAATTTTTTGAATATTCCCATATATGGACTTACTGTCATGGGATAAATAAATTGCTGGACCCGCCTTAATTGCAGTGTAACGCGCTGGTATGCCCCTTTAAACGTGGAAGCCATGAGGGTTCGAATAAGTAACTTCGATAGCGCAGTGGTTGTGCGTTTGGGTATTATTGCACGAAATGGTGCGCAGAGTCGATTCCACCCGGTGGCACCCTAATTATTTTGGCTTGTTTGACCCATGTCTAGGGGTAGTTGCGGTCGCTGTATCCGAATCTGGCGCTAAAAAAGTCGAATTACCCCAATAATAAGCAAAAATAATTGGGGCGCAGCCAGGTGGAATCGAACCTGCGTATCATTTTGGGCCATAAAAGTTCCATGATATAACCCAAACGCACATCCACTGCGCCATCGAAGCCATTTTTTGGAGTTCAAATGGTCCCCCCTTAAAGTATATGTTTTGTAAATAATTTAAACTACTTAATCTACAATTTTTTCTTGAATAAAGAAATTATGCGCAACAATTTTACATCTGCAAGTTCCTACATTCAGCAATTTTGACGACATCACATGGAAAATGAAGTGCTGCGAAATAGGAATAGATTTAGCGTGTAAACAGCAGCAAACACTTGAAAGTATTTAGCAGCACTTGGTCTCCACTGTTATTACATCAACCCACCATGTTTGTTTTGGGGTGGAGAAGTTGAACAAAAGTAAAAAGAAGACAGTCAGATAAAAACTGGCCACATTTTCCATTTTCCTTATTTTTAAATAAATACCTGTGACATGAATTCGAAACCTTTCCCAACCCTCTGTAAAATTAATATAATCCCAAGTTTCAGCTTTTATTTTGTCAAAATGGCCATGCCGGACTACTACCATACTCCATCAAGTACTCTGCAGCAAACCTATGAAGATTTTCAGAAAATATTTATGCGTTTCTTTGGCGGTTCCAATGACATGCAGGAGACTGGAATTACTGATCTCAAACCTTTTAGAATGGTCAAAACGGTAGGTTTGCACACGTCACTTTTTTGCTGGAATGTTTAGCTTTTTGCAGTGCTTTTATCTCTTTGCTTATCTAATTATTGGTTAGGGATGAGTAATTTAGCAGATATGAGTGGGCCACCATGTATTTTTATAATTTTTTTTCGGTAAAAGAAATAGAATTCCCACACTTAATCCCATGACCGTGGTTTTATGCAAACATTTGGGGTTGGATTTTGCTAGTTGGAATTAGCTAAATTAGAGCTAGCTAATGTTTTTTGTTGATATGAGTTGCATTGTTATAATGTGACTTTGATTTTAATTGAAAGAATGAAGTGCATGAACGGAGTGCAGAATGGTCCAAAAAAAGAAGCAAAATACCTCTTGATATCGCCGGGAAATTTCAAGTATATCAAACTAATCAAATACAAAATAAACTTTTATGGCTCTTTGTAGGCTGAGATGTTCACAAAAGTACTTTCACAAAATGGGCATGAAGAACTCGTTTGAGAGAAAAAAAAGCTGCTTGAAAGCTGAAAAAAGTCGGTAAAGGGGTATAAGAAAGGCAAAAATTAACGAATTTTACTTCTATCTTTGGAGAGATGATTTGGAGAAATCGACGCATACCGTATAACCTCTTTTAACCCCCCTCTTATAGGTCATATTTTGTGATTTTCAGGTCATATTTTATGCACATACCGTATAACCTCTTTTAATCCCCCCGGGGGGATTATTTTTCAACCCTCCCAAAATCGGAAAAATTTTTGGTCGATCTCAAGATTTTCGGGTGAAAATCCAAAATCGAAAAAGCGGAACCGGTAGAGCTCATGGCAGTTAAGAAAACGCAAAAAACAGATTTGTAAAATATTTAGTTTAAGCTGAGATATAGGTCTATAAAGTCAGGGGGGGATTATTAGAGGGGGGGTGATTAATAGAGGTTATACGGTACTTCACTTTTTTAAGGGCTTGTAATTCCGCTTTCTATTATTGGGTTGTAACATAAGTCATGGCGGTTTTTTTGTACGGTTTTGCATTCATTTACTATCTTCCATTTTTCAACAGTAATAACAACAATTCAATCAATTATGTATTCTCCCTCAGTTCTAACCACCTCCTCCCATCGATCTACCAGTTTGTTTATTCCGCTTCGCCAAAAGTCAGCCGGTCTGCTATCGAATTTTCGAGATCCTCATCATTGTCGAATGTTACACCCCGAATTTGATTGGAGAGCGAACGAAAAAAGGTGATAATCAGATGGAGCGAGGTCTGGGCTGTAAGGCGGATGCGGCAAAACCTCCCAACTGAGCTCTTGAATGGCCGACTTGGTGAGCTGAGCAGTATGAGGTCGAGCGTTGTCATGCTGAAGAATGATTTGCCCTTGACGATCCGGTCGCTTCTCTTGAATTTCCTCATTCAGTCGGCGCAGTTGGTTTAAATAGAGTTCCGTATTTATTGTTTGGTTTCGGCCGAGCATTTCATATTGTAGCAGACCTTCCCATTCCCACCAAACGCTAATCATTGTCTTGCGCGGATGAAGATCCTGCTTTGGCCGAGGAGTTGCTTGCTCATTTCGACCCACCCATTCCTTCCTCCGTTTCATGTTCACATACAGACACCATTTCTCATCTCCTGTCACTATGCGATAGAGGAATCTTAAATTTTTGTTTGAAGGGTGAACCGAAAAAGAGCCATGAAAAGAGAAAACCTTTGTTTGTGTCCCTGAGTCCCCTGTGACGAGAAAGCAAGTCAGCTGCAATTGTGAAACGCCGATGTTTTTGATTTTCCGTTAGCTTGTGTGGCACCCACGCTCCCAACTTTTGAACTTTCCCCATCGATTGCAAGTGGCGTGAGATAGTCATAGCGCTGCTATTCATTTGTTCCGCCAGCTCTCGAGTGGTTTGTTAACCATTTTCCTTCAAAAGTGCGTTCAGGCGCTCTTCTTCAAACTCAGATGGTCGGCCAGAGCAATGCGCGTCATTAAGGTCGAAATTTCCGCTTTTGAACTTGAGAAACCAGTTTTGAGCCGTTCTTTCTGGCATAGCATCTTCTCCGTAAACCGCACAAATTTCCCGAGCTGCTTCTGTAGCCTTCGCACCACGATTGAAAGCGAAAAGCAATTGATCTCGAAAATGCAAATCCTTGTCCACTTGACACTCCATCGTTTATGCCTACAAATTACCAAGAATTGATCATTCCAGAAAAACAATAACAAAGATCTTGTAGAGCAATGAGCTTTCCATTGGTATGTAAAGTATATCGCATGTGTGTGATAATTAGCGAATAAAATTCATTACTAAAAAACCGTCATGACTTATGTTACAACCCAATAATTAGTATTTGTATGCCTCAAAAATTGACAATTGACAATAATTGTAGTTGCACAGCTTTTTTTGGCATACAAACAACTTATAAACCGAATTTAAGTCAATAAAATTTTAATGTGTGTGTGTCAATGTAAATAAACTTTCAGAGCAACTTAATATTGAAGATCGCTAAAATTTATTTTTAAGCTTCCTATATCCCTAATTTCTTTCACTTAAAAAGTTTTTTTATTTCCGTCCTTTGATCTTATGCAATCAATCAGTGAGTCAGGCTGAAGTGATCCCCACTTAGAGCACAGAAAGAGATAAAATAAAAGAAAGACACTCCTCAAGTATAATCATAGCAGTAGCAAAATGGATATTGATCAATAAATTCTTTAGATTCCTCAACTTAAAAATAACTTAAAACTTTAGGGCTAATGGGTAAAATTTGGTCTTGGTTTCCTAAGCTGATTTTACTAATTCTTTTAACTGTTTTATACAAGGGCCATAACTGCTTTTCCTTGCATGATCTCAAACTCCTGTTTCGTAGATTGATTTCTCTTGAGCGCCAAATTGATTTGTTATATGATGTAAAAAAAAAGTTGGGTCCTGTATCTACCTGAAGATACGGCTGGTTGAGGGCCTAAGCCACATGACCACTGGGGCTTTCAACGGCACATGTTCGGTTGGGGGGGGGGCCTTTACAAAATTTCACTTGTGGTCTAACGGCCACTTTTTTCGTAGCACAAGTTCCTTATTTTTTGAACTTTGATTGTATGAGGATTACAAATGTGAACTCGATATTTGATTTTCAGTTGTTATTGTTCAAAACAGAAATAAAAATTATTTGGTCAAAAATATCAGGCCCCCCCCCACCCCCCAACCGAGCAAGTACCCTTTCAACATCATATTATGCGGGTACTTAACCGGATAATTCACTGTGAAAATTAGGGATCAAAATAAGGTATCCGATTCTCAAAAATTTCGGGTGCTCGCCAAGCCTAGAAATACGCACATCTAAAAGATTTATTCTAATTATAATTTTTTACACGAACTTCTTCTGTGCCAAAATCTGCTGAGAAGTCATTAGTCAAATGGTTAAAAAGCTCAAATTTTGATCCGACTACGTCAAAACTGTTATTGTGCACACCTTTTAAAGTATTAGTAGTGTGTCCATTCAAGGATGTGCTACTAGTAAAAATGATAATCTTAATAAGGAACATCTTCCTCTATATTTAGCCGGATATACACACATTGCGTAGGCAAACCCCTAATTCCCTCTTTTCTCCACTTATGTATATAAGTACTTTGTTTTTGCCTTTTATTTTCCTGTCTACTTTGTCGCTGAATTTTGATATTTTTTTATTTTATGCCTTTTTGTGGGAATAAAATACTTGAGTGGAAATAGAGTCTATATGGTTAAAAATATTTGTGGGATGTTGAGGTAATGTTTTTTTTCAATAAGTACAAGGTTTTTTGAAAGCGGTCTTTTCTGAGGTTTTTAAGCTACATAAAATGCCTGCTAGAGATTTCAGAAATAGGATAGGCTCTTTTTACGCAGCTCAAAAACTTCAGAAAAACAAAAGTTTCAGAGTATTTAAGTTTTTAATATAAAAGCTATAGAAGTTAATAAAAGTTTGACAGAAGCTCCAGGGAAGCCCAGATATTAGAGAAAATACTGTACAGTCGAACCTCGATTTGACGACCCCCATATTTAACGACACCCTCGATTTGAAGGACGATTATAAATTTTCTGTGAAATTGCGATCACTCTGTTACAAGTTTGTGCGCAATAGATAGCTCCGATCCGGCTTACCATTTTGAGATGTTATTTGCTTGGAATAGGAATATACGAGAGAACCCACTGAAAGAAGTTGAAAATTCAATGATCTGGAATGTCACCTTTTCGCCAATTTTAAATAGAATAAATTAAATCAGTTATTATTGTTGTTTGAAATAAACTTGCATTTTTGCGGAATTTGATCTGTTACAGTAAAACCTCTATTTAACGACCCCTTTTTCAATTTCTCGTATGGAACCCTCTATTTAACGACCCCCCAATATAACGACCCCTCGATTGAACGACCCCCTAGAGCCGGTCCCCAAGGGGGTCGTTAAATCGAGGTTTGACTGTAATCCCTTTTCCTTCGACGTTGAGGACCTGTTTCTCATCCCAGAGCAAACATTTTTCATAGCTGATTTTCGGATTTTCTTGACTACCTACCACTTTTTCGAAATCGGTTGAGTCTCCCAAATCTATAGACTGACCCGAAAATCTTTCCGATGTTGACTAAGACTTCTTTGTACCCAAGTTTTTAAATTTTTCTACAGTCGAATATGTTACGAGCCATTGTAATGTAATGTTAAAAAAATATTTTCAGTAAATGTAGACAATTTTGTGCTATTTTTGTTCTTTCTTAGAACTTTTATGCATTGTAATATCTCACGCATTCCCTTTTTAACAAGTTGGTGTGGTATTTAACTATGGCAATTAGTGCCCTTAAAAGCATAAAAGTCTCACAACTACATAATTATATATTAAATCTTTGCAAAGTGTACTCAAAAAACATTTTTTTGGCAAGGGTAACAATTAGATACAAACAAGTTTTGTTTATTCACAAAAAAATCATTTGCATAAATGGCCATTTCTCTAAAATAGCTCCCTCTTGACTTGAAAGAACTAAATGTCATCTCAGAAGAAGTATTTTACATCGCTGTATCCTGCATTTTCGAACTCCTACAACTTCTACGAATAATGTTTTTTAAATTTTGGTTTTACACCCACAAATTTCTAGATTGAGCTCAAATTTTTGGTCTATGGTCTCATTTGTTAGAAATAAGGTCCGAATAATAGAAAAGACAATACTTTTTTTTTCGACTCAAACACTTTTTGGTTATTTTCAGTTATTCGCAGGGTTGTTAAGCGAAAAGCCGAAATGTCAAAAAAATTTTGCCTAAAATTGGGTTTTTATCCATGTTGAAATAATTTTTTTCTGTAAAGTTTCATAGTAAAAAATAGCGTAGAATATAAGCTTTAATGACACCAAAATTACGTAAGGGTCATATAAAAATCACGGTGTTATTGAAAACTTTTATTCTAGGATATTTTACTATGAAATTTTTACATAAAAATTTATTTCAACATGGATAAAAACGCAATTTTAGGGAATTTTTTTTTTGACATTTCGGCTTTTCGCTTAGCAACCCTAGTTATTGGGACCCCGTCCAATATTTTTTAGGTATAAATGTAGGGGTGTCGAGTACTCGACTCGGTACTCGAAACTCGAAATTTTTCGAATAATGCTCGAAATTACTCGATTTAGAGTACTCGACTCGACAACCCTATATAAATGTCAAAAAAAACCTTGTAATACTGAAATCAAAGAACTTTTTTCTTGTAATTGCTTTTCAATTGTTTGTTTCATCAATCTTTCAATTAATTTAGGCTTTCATATATAGTAAAAAGTTTTAACAAGAAATAAACTATTGGGCGGGGTCCAGATAACCAAAAAGAAGCCACTTTTTCCGACTAATTTAATATTTGCGTTTTTGTCTTGATTTTTTTTTAATTTTTAGCGTGTAGCCCAGGATTTCAGCTATCGAACTGAAAAACATAGAGCAATTTTTTGAAATATTGAGATTTAGGAGTTGAGATAAAATAACACCTCTAATTTCCAAACCCCTAAATCAATTCATTTATGAAATACCGTATTTCCTCTAATAGAAAGACACCCTCCGAGGGGGGTCGAAAAATAGAAGGACATGTCCTTCTATTAGAGGAAATACGGTACTTCACTTAAGTTAGAAAAATACAAATATAAAATTAGTCGGAAAAAAAGTTTTTTAGTCGGAAAAAAAATATTTTAATAATATTTTAATTATTACATCATCACAAACCCAAAACAACAGGGCTGCCTGCATGTTTTAATAATGTGGGTCACCCTTTCTCCCACATGAGCAAGGTATTTGAACAGCTCTACTATTAAACAGAATACAGTGATTTTATTTTGCTCTTGTTGTTGTTGTTGAACCAAGCAAGTCAATGACTATCACTACTACTACTATTGCCACTACTAAACAAGGAGCATTCCAAAGCTTCCAGTCAATCAACTAAAATGAACAATCAGTCATTGTGGCCCTCTATTTAAACACCTGTTCCCTGTCCACAACCATCTAGCTGTTCAAATTATTAGTGGTGGTGGTTTGATAAATCGGGGGGGCACTAGATACACCACTAATACTAGCCAAATGTTGCTTTGGAGGTGTTCTTTAGGCATATGTTATTGAGGGGGAGTGCATTAAAATAAGACTCCAAAGCCGTTCGTTTGGCTGGTCCTGGCTAAAAGGTTCCTTTGAGGCACAAATTTTCTTATTTATTTTTTGTTTGGAAGTCTGAAAAATAATTTTTTTTTGTTTTTTAAGTATTGGAATAGAGCTTTCAAAAACAAACTTGTGTGTTATTTTATCTTTTGATTGGAGTTTATGTTGAAGATGATGAGTTAAAAGGGCACTGCTTGATATATTTATAATCTACTACGTGTTTGAAGACGTAGTTAAAGTGCTTTTTAGCAATAAAAAATTTTTTTAGATCATTTCTCATTCTTTTTTTAGGTTTAACCTATTAAATAAAGAGCTTCTAAAGAAAAAGGATGTTAAAACGCAAGTCTTGACCAACATCAATTTTCGTTTGATGTCGTATTTTTTTAAAGACCATGATATAGAACTTTATTACCTTAATAAAAGTGGTTGAAAAAGGTGAAAGATATCTCAAAACCATCTCGGAGCCGGCGGTGTCCATCACTAGTTTCTATTTA
Source organism: Ditylenchus weischeri (assembly GCA_029231635.1). Lineage (NCBI taxonomy): Eukaryota > Metazoa > Nematoda > Chromadorea > Rhabditida > Anguinidae > Ditylenchus > Ditylenchus weischeri. The sequence continues at coordinate 331,491 of JAMRYI010000043.1, read as the reverse complement.
AGGTTATCCGATAGTTAAAAATAAATTGGGCAAATTTTTGGTTAGCACTTTGTGAAAGCTTACATTTTAAAACAGGCAAACTTTTTTGTTGCCTTTAAAAATGCAGGGTGGCCCATAAATACTGAACAATTTAAAAAAATCCGCCTTCATCTTTCTTTGGCAGTTTTGACAAAATTCTAATCAAAAGTAATTTTTGTCTTCTAATTAACTTTATTTAATCTTTTTTAGATGTCTTATTGCAATTGTCGGCCGAAACCTTACAAAAATTTTGGGATTTCACCAGTCCACAGAAGCTCTTATAATGCACTATTCATATGCCACCCTCTAATTTATAATTTTAGAAATTTTAGTGACAAAAAAATTAAGCAAAAAATATTTTCACATAAAAGAATTTGCCAACTATTTTCATAATATTTTTTTCCTGCCAAATTAATATATTTTTAGCTATTTTTGTTTAACAAATATAATTTTTTTGGCCTCTACAGGGTGGTCCGAAAAAACCTGCAAAATTTTAAAAAATTTGTGTAGGTAGCCCCAGGCAACCGGAGGCATCGAAAAGAACCATGCAAGTGGTGTTGATGACCGTCTGAAGCTTAAACGTCTTGTGAAGTCCTTCTCTTTCCATTTCACGCAGCTTCTCTGGCGCCATTTTGACGACGAATTTGACAGTCTGATCCGTGTGGTATTCCTTGTAATCCGTTATTTGTGACTCTTGCTTGGCACTTCCTTCCAACATCGGCTCAATGACAGATTCTTTGTAGGTCTGGGTCCACGTCTTAACTGGCAACTCAGTGAGTAAAAAAAAATCTGCCCATGGGTTTTAATTAATTGACAATTCAGACACATGCACTACACTTATTCTGCTTTATCCCAACAACGACTGACAACGCAACAACAAAGTATAACTGATTATTCAAAATTTCTTCCTTGAGCATCGATGCAGGCCTGAATTCGTGCTGGAAAATCATCGACGATTCGCTCGGAGATCTTGCTTTTTGATAACAGGCATTACCTAAAAAGCACAAATAACAAATCAACGAGCAAACAACCCACAAACAAACAGTAAAAAAGCGAAAAACGGTCAAAAGTGACATTTTAGAGTGACAATTGTCACTTTTAAACACTTGTCAAAATAAAATTCACGCTAGATTTGCCTAAAACAAAAATTGCAGGTTTTCTTGGGACCCTGTATCTTCCCTCAAATTGCATTTAATTTTTTTACTTTTTATTTAAAAAAATTGCATTTAATTTTTTTTACATAAAAATTTGCAATAAGTTCTAGTTTTATTTTTTGACATCTTTCCCGCCTCAAAAACTAAAAAAATACAAGAAATACCCAACAATAAATGTGACTCCTAACTCACTTTCTTCAAATTTAATAATTTTTCTTTTGCTCAAATTGAATGGCTAAAACACAAAGGAAATGTTTCAAAAGTAATCTTTGAATTTTAACTTAATTTCTAAACTTTTGTTCACACATGTGTCAATCACTTTTGATTGAGTTCCCTATTTATATGTCTAAAATAAAATTTGAATGACGTCTTAAAGCTCCGATCACTTACTTTTTTAGATTGTCTTGGCTTTTTTAACAAAATAAATGAGATTAGAGTAAAGGTTCAGCATTTTTTATGTTTTGGTCCGCAAAAACTGTTTTTAGGATGGAGCTATAAGGTTTCTTGTTGTTTTTTTATGCTTAGATTGTTTTTAAATGTCATGTGCTTGCATTTATATTGATTTAAAATAGTTTTGATTTGGGCTTAACCTATTGATGCGCATCCATACCAATTGGTAACGAAAATTGTCTTCACACCCCTATGTTTTTTTTATTTTTCAAAAAAATTTTGTTCTAAAATATTCTTCTGGTTTTATTTCGACTGGCAGCTAAAACTATATAGCTCGTGAGTAAACAGCACAGTAAATAGCACCGGGCCTGAGCCGAATACGTAACCGACGAAGGTGCAAATTATTTAGATACCGCCAAATGCATTCCAAGCCAGATACACATGCGGAATTCTAAAACTTGGCTGGACTGCGCCAAGGGACTGCTGGTTCATTACTGATATGGCGGAGGATTAGCCAGTTCAGCTACATACATCGGGCACTGGATTTTAGCTGCCAAGCCTATGCTAGCCAGAAAAACATCAAAAAACTATTTTAAATCGCATTTGTCTCTGCCCAGGATAATCTTAACGGCTGGAAACACACATAAATATCGGGGCATATTACAGAAAAAATTTAAAATTTTGAGGTGGGATTCCAATAAAAAAGTAACCAAATTAACATACAATTTGTTCTGATTTTTGAAATGACTCAATTTTAATCGTTTTAAGGTTTTGGTTGTTAATCATGAAAATTGGAAATTACCTCTAGGTCTTCCTCTCCCAGGCTTTTTACTTCCGCCAATTCCTCATTTGTCCCGACTTGTTTTTTGTTTAAGCAATCTCGTTTTATTGCTTCTCTTTTCTATTACAACAAAAACATTATTACTGTTATAAACATATTTTTGAAGTCAAAAATATAGCTTTAACCTCCTTCAAAATTCTAGACACTATCCAATAAAAAGCACTTAAAAACTTTTTTTCCTTTTGATAGTGCTATTCACACACCCAGCATTGTGTCAGCAAACATTTTTTGAAAGAGTGGGAATGATTGGTTTCTTATTAAATCAAAAATTATTGTTATTTTGACTAAAAATGTGCTGTTTCAAATGCTGGGAATGGGTTTCTAGAAAGGTAGCTTTTTGGACACCAACTGTGGACGCTTTGTCGTCTCACCAATTCACCGTGTTATTAAGTACTAACAATTATGAAAACATTTTGAAGATTCAGCCGTTTTGCTGAGTGATATTTCGGACTTTGGCTATTTCAAAATGTTTAATCTCCTCTAATTTCCATCATTTCGACTCCTTTTATGATTTTTTTTAACAACTTGTATTTACGCTAATGTGCGCTGGCCATCCCTCAACCTTTTCCCACCCTACACCTAAAGTTTTGCCTATGCAAAAAATATAATGCTATCAAAGAATTCGTTTCCGTTTTTTGCAGTCACGAAAAGCTTGGTCCCAAAAGTAATTTGAAAAAAAATCGACTTTGTCGAGAAAGCTTTCTTGGGACACCATGGCAAAACGGAAACGAACTCTAAGCTAGCACCCATAAATACGCTTAAAAATTTTAAAAAAATTTCCTAATTGTTCTTATGACAGTTAATTTTTCATTAAAAAAACACATCCATGGCTACTTTATCTTGTAAAAATGTCAGAAACGTCCCTTTACCTACACGTCACTTCAAAAAATGTGTCTGCAAGTATCAACCGTTCCAAGTTCTGGGAACATCAAAATTTATTCTTCAAAAAAAAATCTTTAGACAATTTTTTTCTCATCCCTCAACCTTTTCCCACTTCACAGCAAAACTCAACCCATTTCTAAACCACCAAAAAAATGTCTGTGTGTCAAGTTAATTCGACGACACATCCACAACAAAATAAATAAACTTATTCCTCATTCCTAGAGACACGTAAAGAAATTCCTTGAACTCATTGCTGGCCCTGAAGGGTAGCCAAGCATATCCAGTTACAGCCGGCCAACCAAAAAAAATTTTTAAACTCTGAACTTCCACAAATACCTAGCAGCTGGCTAGAGCTAGCCCAACATGTGTTGAGTTAAAGGGTGTTATTGTCATTCTCTTTGCTGGCTTTTAACTTTTTGGATCTTTATTATTGCTGGTTGGCCGCAATAAAAATCAGTTCACCTCTGTTCTTTTGGGGGCTAGGGCCGGAAGCCCCGGTGGCTGTCATTAGTGCTGTTGTGTAGTAGCAGTATATATGTGGGTCTGGGAATCGTTGTGGAATGTGAATATTACCATACATTTGTTCAAATGGATAAGTTCGGATTATCAATATTTTTGTCTTATCTTGGTTTGTTAAGCGTTTCTGGGGTTCAGCAGTTTAGTTGTATTCTAACTTTGGGCAAAAATAATGTGTTTGCTTATGGTGGAAATGGAACCCTACATTCCAATGGCCCGTCTTTCCGAAAGCTTAAAAATGTACCCAAATTAAATTTATTTCCAGTTTTTTACTGATCCAATATTTAATTTCATTTTTGTCCAAATTACTTTTTTTGCCGCCGCATGCCCGTAGAATTGCCTTGAGCTTGATATCGCTGGCGGGACTGCACATTTATTTCTCTTGCAGCTTCTTGATGTTTCTATAGTCTATACTTCTATTATCTTCTTGGTATCCTAGCTGATTTTATTATTGGTTGCATGATGCTTTCTGGAACACCGGCTTCTTCAATATTGCAGCCAGCATTGTTTTCATTTAAAACATGCTTGGTCAAAACTGCACCACAAAATCTTGGTAAAATCTAAAATCCGGCTGGGTCCAATTTTCTGTCTCTGTTTTCGATTTCCCTTCACAACAAATTAAAATTTTTTTCTTTTTTGTTAGCAATATACTAAAATATCAGTGTGACTCACTTTCCATGATCATTCTATTAACTATAAATTTGTGAACTAAATATGAAATAAAATGCATTTCTCCTTATTTTAATAATTAAACAATTTATTGCTTTTTTATATAAAAACATCTGAAACATTAAAAAACATTTTATAACTTCTTATTCATCTAAATCAATTGATTTGTTCCCTTTTCTAAGCTGTTACCCCAGGCGTGCTTCTTCTTTTATTTTTCTTCTGTCTCAAACATATGCAATTAACTATATATCTTAACTATGCCTATTATAGATCTACGACGCAGCCATGGCCCTAGGTAATGGAGCTCCACAAACCACAAGTTCACTTATGGCATTTAGTGAAGAAATTATCAAACAGGTCGGTTTTTAAAGTGTTTTAAAGATTGTGTAGCTCCTAAATCAGGGTTCCAATTCTGCCCTGATTTTTTGAATGGGCGTCTCCAAAATTTTCGATATTTCTAAGACAACCTGGCTATGTTTTAAGTGCTCTTTTGTACTCTCATCTAGTAAAGCAAGTCACGGGTGGCAATTTGGTATAATGAATACATTCTCTGCAACTAAAGCAATGGCTCATTTCGAAGGCAGCGGTTCAAAAAATTAAGGCAGATCCTAACTTTTTAGTTCTTTTAGAAGTTTTAAAATATTTTTTAAATTATGATCCCCCACACCTTTAGTTCGATCACATCTAGAGACCTACCTTTTTTTACGACACAGGGGCATTTTCGGCAGCATATCTGATTTAGCAGCAGAATTCAGAGTTTGGCCTAATTCAGCAGATATAATTTACAGCATAATCATTAAAAATCATCATAATTCACCAGATTCAAATATTATCACAAGAGGATTTATGGTAAGCCCGGGAGGAGGGATTAGAAGAATTACGATAATTTCAATCAAATTTAATGCTATTATTGTTTTTCTGACTCGGATCCCAAGAAATTATTAAGTGGTTTCATAAAATTTGCAAAGATTATCACCTCTTATCTTCAAACCAATCACTTACAATCGTCCAAAAAGGGCTTAATCTTGAAAAAGCTGTTTTCGTAGGTTTGTTAGCACACATAATTAATTGTTATTTAATCGTCAAATGGGTATATAACAATTTTTTTCTAAAATTTTGCATTTCCAAATGCTTTTTCACAGTGAGCACACAATAAATTGTTTGGCTAAAGACTCTAGTCACCGATTTGATTTGCAGTTAACTCCAGAGGAGATTGATGAATTCCGTGAGGCCTTCATGATGTTTGACAAGGTAGCTTTTTGGAAACCAAGTTTGAATGTTTATTTATTTTTATCAGTTTAGGACGGCAACGGCACTATTAGCACCAAGGAATTGGGAGTTGCTATGCGATCTTTGGGTCAGAACCCTACAGAAAATGTAAGTTTGCTACAAATGTCAGAAGTCGACTATTCTTATTGAACTTTTGCTCTTTTCTGCCCCGAATACTTTTTTTATTTTGAAACTTCACGTCGAAATCTTGTTTTCGCTTCAAAATGTGACAATGGTTCTGACAAAAGTACAGCAGCAAGTTGCTTAATTCAAAATTTTTTAGGATTTTTATTTCAATTCTTTCAATATATACAGGGTGATTCAAAATTACGTTAACATTTAAATAAAAAATCAGATAGCATAACTCCGTCGCGGCCCGTCTTTGAATTTTCGGGTGGCAAGCCCCGGAAACGTCTCCAATAATGCCATTATAAGACGGTGACAACAAATAACAGTAAACATGACAACAGAAAACGATAACTACAACGGATTCTTCTCACTCAAAATGCCTTCTGCCAGCTTCAATACACGCTCAAATTCTTTTACGGGAAATTCCATCACATTGCGTTCGAGAGTCGATTGCTGGACCTTGTTCCACTCAGATACTGCTTCTATTTTGAAAGAGAAATTGTGAAATCAACCCGATAGACTTCATCTCTTGCACTCCTCTTTCTTTCCTGCCCAATTCGGCTCTTGTTGACGCCAGTTTCTTAGAATCGACGAACCCCATTGCTGACCATTTGCCTTGCCACTCCGAACAGCTGCCCGATTCGCGCAAACTCGAGACCTTAATGACGAAGATAAACGAAACCGGCACGTAGATCCTCTTATTTGACTGCAGCCATATCTGCGAAATTGGTAGAAATTAATTTGATGAACAGACCTCGAGCGTAAAAAAAAGAACGACAAAAATTAGTGCAACGGATGAACTCGAGGACCAATAAGCAAATGAGACGCAAATTGGGAAACAAGGCAAAAATCAGGCGTATCAAACAAATAAAAGAACAAGAAAAACTGAAATTTGAACAAAAATATTAAATTTGAAAATGTTAACGTAATTTTGAATCACCCTGCATTTTATTTTTTGAACCAACATGTAGCCTTATATCTCAACTTTCTTGATAGCTCTTTTGATAGCTGGCTAGAAAGCTTAGATACAGGATTTCATTTTAATGCAAAAAATAAAAATAAATATTCAAATAATTGTAAGAAAAATGCCAGCTTATTTTTTTTTAATTCGGTAATTTGCTAGTGAAATTCAATTTGACTATATTCTGTCAAAAATATTTATAGAATTTTTTAATTTTTTAGGAAATACTTGAAATGATCAACGAAGTAGACATTGATGGCAACGGCCAGATCGAGTTCCCCGAGTTCTGTGTGATGATGAAGCGCATGATGAAAGAGACAGACTCCGAGATGATCAGGGAAGCCTTCAGGGTGTTCGATAAGGACGGCAATGGAGTGATCACCGCCCAGGAGTTCCGCTACTTTATGGTCCATATGGGCATGCAATTCAGTGAACAGGAGGTGGACGAGATGATAAAGGAAGTGGATGTGGATGGAGATGGCGAGATCGACTACGAAGAATTTGTTAAGGTTGGTTTTTTTAACTCGCCATTCCCTTATGCATCTCGAGAGAATTTCTCTCGAGATCAAAATTTATTTTTATCACTCCTGATCTCATAGGTCGAATTTCGTAGGGAAAAGCACTGCTGCTATATACAGGGCTAATCAAAATTACTGCAGCATTTTTCAAATTGTTTTTTGCTTTAAATGTGTTTTTGATCTGTATTCTGTGAACGGCTCTAAACCTTATTACGTACCAAAGTGTAGCCAAGACTTTTGACTACATTTCAGTGTATAGCATGGTTCACAGCAGAGTTATGCCAGCCTCCAGGAGGATCCTCCTGGAGTGGAGGTTGAGCCTCCAGCCTCCGCCTCTTCGGAGGTAGACTAGGAGGGAGGCTGATTTTTTAAATTTTAATGGAGAGAGGCTGAAAATCCCAAAGGAGGCGGAGGCCACCGTAGTCTCTTTTTAGCCTCCCTTCAGCCTCCTTTATTACTCAAAATGGCGCGCTTTCGAAAATTTGTTTTTAAACTTCAGATCCAAGGAGGCAGGAGGCAGGAGGCAGGAGGCGGAGGTCGGAGGCTAACTTTTTTCGGAGGCGGTTTTCGGAGGCTGAAAATTTTTGAACATAACTCTGGTTCACAGCTATAAGTAAAATATAGATTATATACACAATTAAAGCAAAAAAAAACAATTTAAACAATGCTGCTGTGATTTCGATTAGCCCTGTACTCTCTCATAAAAGCCCTAACCAAAAGTTACAAAATATACCTACAGTAGACTTTGTTTTAATTCAGTTGCCGGAGTTTGCCACAAATTTTTGACCGAAATTCTTTCCCTGAAAACACAGAAATTTCAAAAACTATTTCAAGAAATTGCAAGTAACCAAATATCAAATTAACCAATTTTCTTTTGCAGATGATGAGTGAACGTTGAAAAAATATTGGCGACCATGTACCAAATGCATCATGCACCAGATACACATCATCCTAACCAATAGCCTGTGGTGTTTAAGTTATTGGAGCTAGAAGCACAGCAAATCAAGGGCTACAGATTATATTCGACCTCAAAAGTCTTAGATTTAGCCTCTTATTAACTTTTTTAGACACTCGAAAAATTAATTAAAGGCTTAATTTCAGACTTTTGTGGCTGAATTTCAATTTGATCCAATAAAAATGGGTTATCAAAAGCCAAGTAGCTGTCTTTACCTTAATTCACTCACTAATTGTCTAGTCTAGTATGCAAATTTATGTGATTTTGCTATGTTATTATTATAGTTTTGGTTGGAATCTCAGCCGGTATGTTTTATATAAACACCTACAAGTGCCATGCATTCCTTTCTTCAATTCACTCAAATAAAATTTATTACTGTAGTGGTTGTGTTCAAAACACTTTATTTGAAAACATAAGAAGAACAGAAGTAGGAAAATGGAACCGTTTCATTTGAATACAACAAAGCTAGACTCATTAGCATCTACCAAACAATATTGCACAATACAAAGACATAGAAGTACACAAGAATGTACCAATAAATACTTGAAAAAAGACGATTTAGTGAAGCTACTTTTGGAGTTTGATTCACGCCCTAAATTGCCCTATTTCCAAATATTTTTTTTACAAACGAGGACGTTGAAATTTAAGCTTGCAATCAAATTAGTCTCGATCGTTAAAACTTAACCAAAAATAGTATGAGATATGCTAAAACTGAGTGCACAACTATTTTTCATCACATCTTAGCGATATCATGAGTGCGCTCGATGTCTTTTTAGCCATTTTATTAGGATAGAAATCAGTGTTTCCAAAATGAAAAGATTTTCTCACTGAAAAAATACAGGGCGAGTTTTTATAAACGCCCGATGGAATATTGGTCATAACTTTTCGAATTTCCTGTTGTCTCGACGAGATATTTTTTTTTGTTCGAAAGAAGAGGCTCGGGGAAAGAAAATGACATCAATTTTTTTTGTTGCTTTTTCTTTTTCTTGAGATTTCCTATTTTGAAAAAACGTTTCTTTTCAGATGCCTTGTTCCCATCGGCGACGATCTCAGTGCGTCGAATGGTTCATCGAAGAGGGCAAGAGCGTCTTCAGCTTTCAGCAAAGGTAAAGAAGAGAATTTGGGCGACGTGTGATAACACCGGATGCCAAAAATATCAAAAAATGGTATGCTCCAAGAAGGCGATTTGAAGAACAAGAAGCGGGTCGGAACAAAGGTTTGTTTATTTTTTTGAAAATCGCCGAAATTGTTGTTATTTGTTTGGGTTGAATTTGCGGCTGTTTTGAATGCATGTTGAAGGCATGTTTAATGTCATTCTCTTTCCCCGAGCTTACTCTTTCAAACAAAAAAAAAGATCTCGTCGAGACAACGGAAATTCAAAAAGTTATGACCAATATTCTATCGGGCGTTTATAAAAACTCGCCCTGTTGTTATCTAATTTTTCAGTGAAAAAGCTGAAAATTACAATGCCTTTTTGTGGTCTTTTTCTGACAAAATGAAATCTGACCAATATGAGCCCGACCTAACTTATAATTTTACGTTTGGCTCATACTGGTCATAAAAGACCATTAAAGGCATTCTCATTTTCAGCTTTTTCACTGAAAAGATAGTTAACTTATTTTCTCAGTGAGAAAAATGAGATAACTATTTTTTCAGTGAGAAAATCTTCTCATTTTGGAAATATTGGTAGGGATAGGTCAGTGCGAATTTGTGTTTCAAACAGCACAAAGGTATAAAAATCAAATCAAGCCCGAATTTAAAAAAATTCACGAGATTTTCTAAATGCCACTCCCTTTCGTTGATAAAAAGGGCATTTCTTATATATTTAAAAAAAATTTTCACCTTTTCTTACAAAATGGCTATTTTTGCTATTTAATCAAAAAATTAAAAAAATGACACAATTTTGCACTTTCTTAATTGACGGTTCCCCAAAATAATGCATTTTCATGATACTAATCGAACAGTCAGAAAATTTTCACTCCACCAAAAATGTATAGAATAATTTATGAACAAGCAAAACCTTGAGTTAGCAAACCCCTTCACAGTGAGCACAGCATAATTTCTCGTTCCAGAAGATGGTGCAGTATCTGCGCAAATGGGTAAGTCTAGCAGGCATCTCACCCACACATCTGCTCGACAATTGCTGGGAGGTCTCAGGAGCTCTAGCTATGGCTGGCTGCTGACTGCTGGAAACAGGAGCAGGGGGACGAGTGGCAGTCTCTTGGTTGGGGTAGTTGTTCTCACGTAGGAACTCGCCCACATCCTCGTATCTAAAACAAGATGTGTTTAAAAATAGTTTCTACCAAAAAAATCATAAATACGGCCGAACCATTGTAAAATTTGCAGAATTTTACACTTTTTCGATTTTTTCGATAAAAATGAATTTTGCTACGTAATCAGAAGTTGGTAAAAGGATATTTCTTGTCCATTGTTTTAAATTCTTTGAACAACACTTTTTTTTGTCATAAATATACTTTTTTGATCTCTTGTTGAACCGTGAATTAATTTGGTTTATAACGTCAAAAACAATATTTTTGACGTGCCCCTGTGGCTTGGATTGCCAACGTCTGAATTTTAGTTAGATAAAACTCCCAAACCAAAAGGGGCAAAGCAACTAACTAAGGTTAAAGTTCGTTTTCCGGTAATCTCTCAAAATCGTATTGTAACCACTTTTCAAGACGTTTTAGGCATTGAAACGTACAGAAAACGTGTTTTTAGGTGGCGGAAAGGCATTTGCAGAATATTTTTTTCTCGAAAAAATCGACTTTTTAACCGAAAAATCTGAACATAGCGAAGAAAATGAGAACATCATATACAAAAATTTATTTGGGGCTCAAGAAGAGTTGAGCGCAAAAACATTTTTAGAATTTGCATTCTTTTGTGAATGTGAGCCTACCTAGTAGTCATTCGGTAGTTGAACTCCACCGTATAGCAGGCCACTATGTTGGCTGAGTTGTGTAAGCACTGCTGAGCCCATGCACTTTCTGCAATTAAAAAAATTAAATTTGAATATATTGTTACTACAATTTGAAAAAACAAAAATTTTGGACCCTAGTATAGAATACGCCCCCCCCCCAAACTTATGCCTTTTAAAACTTAAGTAAAGAGCACCCAAATATATGTTGCAGACCCCAGAAAAAGTGCGTAAAACACTTATTAGTCACAACTTCCATATGCTGGCCTACCCCTAAGCCTAAGTAAAGAGCACCCAAATATATGTTGCAGACCCCAGAAAAAGTGCGTAAAACACTTATTAGTCACAACTTCCATATGCTGGCCTACCCCTAAGCCTAAGTAAAGAGCACCCAAATATATGTTGCAGACCCCAGAAAAAGTGCGTAAAACACTTATTAGTCACAACTTCCATATGCTGGCCTACCCCTAAGCCTAAGTAAAGAGCACCCAAATATATGTTGCAGACCCCAGAAAAAGTGCGTAAAACACTTATTAGTCACAACTTCCATATGCTGGCCTACCCTAAGCCTAAGTAAAGAGCACCCAAATATATGTTGCAGACCCCAGAAAAGTGCGTAAAACACTTATTAGTCACAACTTCCATATGCTGGCCTACCCCTAAGCCTAAGTAAAGAGCACCCAAATATATGTTGCAGACCCCAGAAAAGTGCGTAAAACACTTATTAGTCACAACTTCCATATGCTGGCCTACCCCTAAGCCTAAGTAAAGAGCACCCAAATATATGTTGCAGACCCCAGAAAAAGTGCGTAAAACACTTATTAGTCACAACTTCCATATGCTGGCCTACCCTAAGCCTAAGTAAAGAGCACCCAAATATATGTTGCAGACCCCAGAAAAAGTGCGTAAAACACTTATTAGTCACAACTTCCATATGCTGGCCTACCCCTAAGCCTAAGTAAAGAGCACCCAAATATATGTTGCAGACCCCAGAAAAGTGCGTAAAACACTTATTAGTCACAACTTCCATAACCTGGCCTACCCCTAAGCCTAAGTAAAGAGCACCCAAATATATGTTGCAGACCCCAGAAAAAGTGCGTAAAACACTTATTAGTCACAGCTTCCATAACCTGGCCTACCCCTAAGCCTAAGTAAAGAGCACCCAAATATATGTTCCAGACCCCAGAAAAAGTGCGTAAAACACTTATTAGTCACAGCTTCCATAACCTGGCCTACCCCTAAGCCTAAGTAAAGAGCACCCAAATATATGTTCCAGACCCCAGAAAAGTGCGTAAAACACTTATTAGTCACAGCTTCCATAACCTGGCCTACCCCTAAGCCTAAGTAAAGAGCACCCAAATATATGTTCCAGACCCCAGAAAAAGTGCGTAAAACACTTATTAGTCACAGCTTCCATAACCTGGCCTACCCTAAGCCTAAGTAAAGAGCACCCAAATATATGTTCCAGACCCCAGAAAAAGTGTAAAACACTTATTAGTCACAGCTTCCATAACCTGGCCTACCCCTAAGCCTAAGTAAAGAGCACCCAAATATATGTTCCAGACCCCAGAAAAAGTGCGTAAAACACTTATTAGTCACAACTTCCATACGCTGGCATACCCCTAAGCCTAAGGGCTAAGCCTAAACTTGTTGTTCCAAAGGGTAGTTACAACGATTTTTAGAAGGTCTGATTTGGGGGGGGGAGGTATTCTATACTAGCGCCAAATTTTGAAAATGACTTCAAATTTTAAAATTCAAAATGGTGCCATCTAAATCTTTGTTTGCAATTCACTTGTTTGGCTTTAGCTTTTAGCTCAACTCGAAATTTTAAAACAAAGGACAATTTCGTAAAACAAAAGACATTTGGTAATTTTTCGTAGAAAGTCACATTTTATCCAGTGCTTATTGAGTTTTGAGTGCCAAAAACAAAGATTTTGAAGTAAACTCTCCAATTTCTATAGCTTTGAGGTCTTAAATAAAGGACACATTTTTAAATAAAATACATTTGAGATCATTGTTTTAGCTGCTGCGTTCAGTGTTTCATTGTAGACACCAAAACCACGAAGCCAAAGCTGGACGTGGCCAAATTGTAGACAAGCTTTAAAAGACCGTTGCCTTTTGCTGCAGTGTCGATTTTGAATTTTCGAATTTGCGGGGAGAAAGGCAGCGTAATTCTCCGAAAATATTTAAAAAAAATTCGTTTTTTAATTATTATTTTCAATTTGCATTTGAAAATAGTTTCAATACGAAAAGGTTACTACAGTCAAACCTCGTTTATACGGCAAAAGTTCGTTCTCGCCTTGGGTCCGACACTTTTTTTAGCTCAATTTTCGAAGTCTTTTGCTAAATGTGATTCGCCAGTCTAGTCCGAAATATCGCAAGGATTCTGATTTTGCCATTCGTTTTTTCAAAATCTTTTATTTTCGCCATAAAGACCCGCGGACCTCGGTTATCCGGCACCTGATTTTCAAAAAGGGGTGCCGGATAACCGAGGTCTGCGCGTCTTAATGACGAAATTTAAAAATTTTTGAAAAACGTGCGATCTTGCGATATGTCGGACTAGACTGGCGAATCACATTTAGCAAAAGACTTCGAAAATTGAGCTAAAGAAAGTGTCGGACCCAAGGCGAGAACGAACTTTTGGGGGTGCCGGATAAACGAGGTTTGACTGTATAAGAAATCAAAGTAAAATTTTTTGTACACATGATAAACATTTAGACGTAAAATTAATTATTCTAATAAAAACTTACTGCAGTCTTCAGCATTGCAGTAGAGGAAGCTGAGCACGTTCCGGCAATTCGGGTCTTTTTCTCGGCCACAACAACGGCACTGTAATTCACTAGTTAATAAAAAACGGAAAAATTCTGTAATTTTTTTGCTATTTCTGCGCTTAAAACATTAAAACCCCAGATTTTTTTAGAAAAATCTCAAACAAATCTAGAGCATACCTGTTCAGATCCGTCAAACCAGGCCTTTTGTGAAATAGGGGGCTGGTCGGCACTAATCAAGTTAAGAAATACTTGGAAACGACCTCTCTAAAATCCACAATGGTTCAAATAATGAATCGATTGTGAAATGCCACCCACCCCTTTGTTCAACCGCTTTTTAATCTCAGCATCCACTCCACTGATCTTTTGCTTGACCTTGGATTCCAGTTCCTTTCTGCCCGGCAAGTTGATTGTCCTCTTGAATTCATATGTCTTGGCTCCAATTTTGCCACATTTAGGGGCAAAGGCTGCTTCTTCAGGTGAGCCTTTGGCTACTTCAGGCAGGAACTGGTGACCCCCTTGGCTACCCGCCAAAGCTGTCTCTATTTTCTCACTCAGGCCACACAGTTCGCAATATCGGCTGAAATAAAACGTTTATTTGGCTCTCCCCTTTTACCGTCAAAACTTTTTTTGAATTAAACTATTTTTGGATTTATCCTGTTATCGCCTAAACCCTTTATAGCCATAACCTGTTCTATTTTTAATTTTTTTATGATTTAAATACTTGTGGCAGCTAGACTTACGCCAAAAATTGTTATATTGGTTCTAAATCATGGAAAAGATAACAGTCATTTTTCGGTATCAATCATAGCTCAGTAATACTTACCTCACCTGGAGCTATCCACCCCAGCTTTGTGGGTTCGAGTGGGTGAAAACTCAATTTTGGTTCAGACAAACCGAATTCCCCACACGATTTAAAGTTAGAATTAGTGGTTTCTTTTAGATTTTCACAAATTTTCATTTTTCAGGCCATCTAGGTGGATACCAACCTATCCCAGGGACACCTAACACTTTTTGGAGTCCGGGTGCGTAAAATCGAAAATTTGGTATTGTAAAACCTAACTTCCCATGCGATTTTAGGTTATAAAAAGTGATTTGTTTCTATTTTTTAAAAAATTTAATTTTTCAGGCCAGACAAGTGGATATCCATTTGATCTAAAGGTACCTGCCCCAGGTTTTGTGATTTAGGTGGGTAAATCATTGGTTTTGGTTTTATCAAGTCCAAATTTCCACATGATTTTACGTATGACAGGACTCATCGCTTTTAATTTAAAATTTTTTAGGGAATTGTGATGGATATCCACCTCGAATCAGCTTAGGGTGCAACATGATTATTCTTGTATTGTCTTGTTTGACTTACCAGTATTGTCTTTTGTCCCTTTCGACTATGCCACTGAATTCGTCGCATTGTTGGTTGAGCAGACCAGTCTCAGGAACCATGGTGTAGGGCACATCAAACCTAATTCCATTAGGTCCTTCCAGGATAGGCACTTGAAGTGTGATGCCGATTTCGCCAGTTAAATAGCCAAAATCATTGAGCACATTGATCCTTTTGAAGTGGAGCGAGTAGTTGCCGGGAGCTTTAATGAAGTAGACCTTGTTGCCTTTCTCGTTGACCACGTCCACATCGTCTTCGGTCAGTTTAATCTCGTTTTTGACTAAAATTTGACTAATTGTTTCATCAAGAACCAGCGTTTGCTTAGAGGCTGCAACTTTTGCTTCAGTTTTTTTGGTTTCTACGACGAGTTTTTTTTTCGTAAATTTTGGATTCATAGCTTCTTCCGCTAAACATTAAAGCTAAAAACGGTTTATAAGTATTTTTTATTGTTAGCAAAAAACCAGCAAAAAAGTTTAATTGGTTAAAGTTTTTAGCGACATGACAAATTTTTGAGCGGCTGACCGACGGCAAGGAAATAATAACTTTTTTTCTCCTTTCATGTGTGCCCCTAAATGGTTACCCATCTTCAACGGGCTTTTGGTTTTTTGTAAATTTTTCTGGCACATACAGTTGAGCCTGTTTTGGATTATTTTGGGTCTAGACTAAGAAATCAAAAAATGTTAGAAAAAGACGAGGAATTTTCATAAACGGAAATTTTCGTCGAAACGTATGCCATCTTGAACTCAACCTAGAATTTTTTCTTAAAACTTCCAACCCCGAAAACCTTCTCACCTCCTCGGCAAGAAAACACACTGATCTCATCTAACAAAATGTACAAGTCGTCATCTGATGGGGCTGTCCTCCTTTGTTCCACTCCTGGATTCGCGTCGACCACACTTAGGCTAGCCAACACAACAAGCACCAATGCACACACACCCAAATTCCTGCTTGAATTGAGCAAGGCCGGCATAGTGAGCACAAATCAAGCCGAAATTGGCCGACTAAAAAAGTGGCAAGCTGGTAACTGCCAGTATTTTCAAAAAAGCAAATCAGTAGTGTAGTATTGATTGAGAAAAGCTGCTGCAGTGAACCCAAGACGCAAGAGCAGTCAATAACAGCAATCTTCCCTTGAAAAACCTGCAGCCACCACTAATATCAGGAGAAGAAGGAGCAGTGAAGGTGCTCCTGGTGGTGGTCACCCTGAATGAGAGAGAAATGGATTGATTTCATCCAATCCCTATCCCCCCACACGCCGAAGCCCACTGGCGATGGGCTACAACAAGAAGAAGATTATTTGGGAAAGAAGAAGAAGAACCGGTCCTCTTTGTCTACCTATATACACCAGCTTTGCGATTTTATTCTGCTTCTGCAGGGTGGTGACGAATAGATGAACGGAAGACCTGGCTGCACTACTGGACTGGATTCAAATGGCTGCTGGAAAAAAGTGTTGGTCCTCTGCAACCAAGTGAATGAGTAATCCCAACGGGCTGGAAATACACGAATTTTTTATGAAAGGTATATGAAGGAGATAGAAAAACACTGTTTCAGACAGTTTTTGGCTCCAAATGTTCGGAGATTTGCCAACTGAGGCTTGCTTTCAAACCACTTTGAGGATAATAAAAAAGAAAAAAAGTTGAACAGGAATTTTTTTGTATGGAAATCCTACAAGGGAATGCAGTTTGGAAAAAAGGGATAAAAAGTGGAGAAATAGTGGTTGTCAAAGGTTGGCTTTAGAAAGAGAAAAAAGCTGTGACCACTATACTTTTCCCAAAAAAAACATCTACAGGGTGTCCCAAAAAAAAACCACTACACTTTGAGGGCACCATAGGACCAGTTTTAATTTTTAAGTTTTTGTGCACGATCTGTCATCTTGTAAATAAATTAAATAATAAGTAAAAATAATAATAAGTAAATAATAAGTGTAAGTAAATTCTCTAGCGAATGGCTTGCTGAAATTTGACACAAAATGCCCAACTTCGCGAGTCTCTAAAATTTTTATTTTTTTACTTTCTTAAATATTTCCTTTTACAAACTTGCTGTATGCAAATGTTCCCCGCGGTTAAGAATAATTTCAGGACTTTATAAAAAAAATTTGAAATTTTTCCGCACCATGATACCGGTATCATGGTTTTTTCCTATTTTATCAAAATTTCACCTAGAATCACCAACCCGACGCATAACTTTATTGACATAATCAACAACACCAAACAAATGAAACACCAATAATATAACAACAACTCTATTCTTCCATGGCTTCATCCTCGAAGCTTGCTTCTTCTTGCTCGCTCTAGTCGAAAGCATTAGCATCCTCTCCAACGCTTTCTTCGTCGCTTTCTTCTTCGCTCACCAATCGCAGCACTTCATCTTCGCTTTCCATTTTGCTAACTAAATAAAAAAATCTATACAAGACTCACATAATGCACCACTTACATTGTACACAAAATCAAATAGTTTGAGAGCAATTGAGTTGACCTGAAATCTTGATAAAATAGGAAAAACCATGATACCGGTATCATGGTGCGGAAAAATTTCTAAAAAAAAATTTTTTTTATAAAGTCCTGAAATTATTCTTAACCGCGGGGAACATTTGCATACAGCAAATTTGTAAAAGGAAATATTTAGGAAAGTAAAAAAATAAAAATTTTAGAGACTCGCGAAGTTGGGCATTTTGTGTCAAATTCCCCCTAAAGTCTTACCCCCTTTAAGCACGAAAACAGGAAAAGACCACACAAACTTAATCACAATAAACCAAAAGAAAAAATCAATAATTATTTGAACATTTTCATTTTGGGCCCATTTCTCTAATGAACACAAAATCGATTTTTGAAACCCTGTGGCTCGGTAAAATAGTCAATTTTTATGTCTTGACATTCAAGAATTTTTTTGCTGAAGTACTTATATGGAGTAGGCTTTCAGGAAAATTAGTCTATTTTACCAGAATCGTAAAAATTTTGCGTCAAATTAAAAAACGCGTCAAATTCACCGCGCGGCAAAAATAAATGAATAACGTGACCCCTTGCGGCAGCGGTAAACACAAGCAAAAACGCGAGGTGCCACCCACAATGGACGTGTTTTTTCGACGCGGTAAACGCGGGCGTTTTACGCTACCGCGTGCCGCATCCTTGTGCACCCACAATGGCGCGTTTTTCGACGCGTCTCCGCTACCGCAACCGCGTCCATTGTGGGCCAAGCATAACAGCTTTCACCCCTCCTTTAAAGGAAGTACGGTAACTATAAGCAACTTGAAAGTTTTTTTTTTGAAAGCCTTCTGTCAAAATTTTTTTGTTGTTGTTTTAGCTTTTTTTAATGGTGCACTACAAACTACTCTACTTTGATATTAGAGGTTATGGCGAACCTATTCGACTCATTCTAACCTATGCCAACCAACCCTTGAATCTTGGAGCATTTAAAAATTGAAAATGCCATTTGAAAAAGTGTCTGTGGACATCGTCTGATGGAAAACCATTAGCTGAAAGCTATGCTATATTGAGATATCTAGGCAGAGAATTCGAATTAGTAGGAAAAACCAGCTGGGATCAGGCTAAAGTTGGACTTCATAACAAAATAAATAGTGTTGTCGACCGGTCGAAATTTTCGACTCGACAGGTCGAGTCGAGGTCGAAGGTCGAAAGTTTCGACCGGTCGGGTCGAGTCGAAGGTCAAAAGTCGAAATTTTCTACCGGTCGGGTCGAAAGTCGAAGCTTTTGGCCGGTCGAGTCGAAACAGTAATAGTCAGAAATAATAGCCGAAAAAGATAATAGAAGTTGCTATAAGCGATTTATAAACATAACATAACAAAATATGAGTTCTCTTTGTACAATCAAGGCAAAAGTCGAAATTTTCGACCGGTCGAGTCGAAGGTCGAAAGTCGAAAGTTTCGACCGGTCGGGTCGAGTCGAAGGTCGAAAGTCGAAAAAAGTCGACCTTTCGACCTCAAAGGTCGAAATCGACCGGTCGGGTCGACAACCCTAAAAATAAATACTAAAATAAATAATTTTATGAATTTTCTGAGGTACACAAAGATGTTGTAAATCAAGTGGCACCTTATTTGCGTGTCTGTAAGGGACTTATTCCAGGAGATAAGGTATTTTAGGAGGCATGGAATGGGAAGGTTGCTGTTCTGTCCGGTCAGTCGGAAACTTTTCCGGATAGGTTTCCGATTAGCAGTGTAAAATCGGACAGAAATTACAAGTGGTCACGCATACTATATTTGATAACAATAGAATTTTTCTGCGTATTATATAAGTAATTCTATAGTTATAAACGTACAGTTATCGATTATATTCTAAATTATACGAGAAATTCTACTGTTATTGCTATACAGTCAAAGCTCTATATAACGTTCGCCCTGGGTACCTGCTTCAGGTGAACGTTATATAGAGCTGAACTTTATGAAAGGTTATATAGAGCGTCAACTCTCGAAGAAGCCTTGTCTGAACGTTATAAGGAGAGTTTTCAATAAATTTTGTGCAAACATCTAAATTATTACGACAACATTTCAACAACAAATTTTTCTTTAGCGACATAATAATCGGTAAGTGGTTTCTGTTTTATTTTTAACAATTGTTCTTCGGCCAGGAAGTCATCCTATTTGTCAAACAGATGAACCATTTTCGTATCAGTAGTCTTCTGCCAGACGAAGCTTCAGAACATATTTGCAAAACGTGAGGTTTTCATTGGCCTCTTTCGCTTCGGTTCCCAAAATGTTTACTGCGATTTCAGCCAAAATCAATGTTTTACCAGTAGCTTGTCCACAGCCAGATAGTTTGCAAGCCTGCCTTACGCATTGTTGCTTGGTCAAAGTTTCGCCCAGAGTCGGTCTATTTAGCAACAATCTATTAAAGGACCCTGTTTCTTCCTTATTAGGGCAATATCAGAGATTTGAATGTGCGCGGGACCACATAAATTTTGGCAATAATGTTTTTGAATTACTCTTTTGTTTGCATTTTAAATCTTAAATGTTATGTTCTATTCGATATAAGTCACATTTTGACAGTCACAACTGTGGAGCAGTGAATGTCGGGTAACTTGTCCGATCTGGCAGTGTCGAGCAACGTTGTGCTCGACTAGTAAATTGTTCTAACTTTTGAACAAATTTATAAATTTATTTTCTAAACAATAAATGCAAACAAAAAAACAATTCGAAATTATTATTGACAACGTTTGTGTGGTCCCAAAAATGTTTCCTAATTACTGGACTTCTGTACTGATTTTTCAACTTGGTTTCTATCAAAACAAGACCTAGAATTTAATTTTAGGTATGGTTTTGTTAGAAACCAAGTTGAAAAATTCGTACAGAAGTTCAATAACTAGGACAAATTTTTGAATTCCCGGGCACCACCTCTTATTAGCGTGGGCATGCCCCTTTAAAAAACTACTTAGAACGGTTGTGGGACATTTCCGAGTCGCCGTTTCCGAGTCGGTCGTTTCCGAGTCGGCCGTTTCCGAGTCGGACATTTTTACATTTTCAAATTCATATGAATCATTTTCAGTGATGGCTATGCAAACGACAAAAAGGAAAACCGCTTCAGATCTGCAATAACTTTTTGATGCACCAGCACGGGATGAGCAAGGACGGTCTTCGCCAATACTGGTGCTGCAGCATGGATGCTTTCGGATGTCGTGGCCGGGCAATCTCCACTTTTGGGTAAAATGATTTGAAGGAAACTGTCAAGCACAATGGTCGTGGTGCAAGTCCAAGCGAAGTTGAGGTCAGTACCTTATTTATGAATCACTTCTGGATTTTAGCTACATTCATTTATTTAGCGTCGAAGAGCAGTCACTACCATCAAGCAGGAGGCAATCAAAAATCTGGCAGTCAATAGCAGCACGATCCTCGCAGCGGCTAAAGCAACTCTCAGTGATGAGTGCGTTCAAACTTTTTCGAAGGATGTCAACGTGAAAAAAGCTATTACAAGAGCACGCAGATTTTTGGGAGCAGCAAATGTCGACGCCGCACTTCCTTTTATGAACTTGCCGGAAAAATTCCAGCAAACCGCCAACGGAAGTAATCTTAACTATTGAAACTTCCATTCTAACGTCGATTCATTGTTTTAGGGCGATTCTTGCTCTATGACTCTCGCGATACTGAACCAAATAAACCGGTCTTCCTAATCTTTGCTTCGGATCGTGGACTGGACTTCCTGCGGCTTTATCGGAACTGGTTCATTGATGGAACTTTCTTTTGCTGTCCGGTGAATTTCTAGCAAATGTTTTCGCTCAATGTTTTCAAGGAAAGTTCAACTCTGCCCGCCGTCTCCTTTCTACTGCCGAACAAGTCAGAAGCTACATACCAACGCGCCTTTACGGCACTTTTTGATCAATTGCCAGAAGTTATTCCAGTCAGTATTATGTCTGGTCTGCCTTTTTCTCTTTTTTTTTCAAATCTCATTATTTTTTAGATTTCGAGAAAGCGCCGACAAAAGTTCTTGCACAAATCTTTCCAAATACCGCCTTCAATTACTGTCTCTTCCACCTAACCCAAAATGTCCTTAAGAGCATCCAAAAGAAGGGTTTGATAAACTTGTATCAGACTGCTGCTGTCAAAACAACGCTTCGCTTATTCAACGCTCTCGCCTTTCTGCCGCCTGCTGAAGTTGGACCAGCTTATGATGGAATTGTTGTAGAGTTGGAAAGGATGCTGGCAGAAAATGTGATTCCTCAGGACAGCACTGCCAAACTCAGAGGTTTCTTTCTGCTGTTCTGTCTAACCTTCCCATCTTTATTCTAGACCACTACGTTTACTTCGGCCGAACCTACGTCAGACGCTTGAATCCTGCTGGTGAAGTGGTCGATCCTCTCTATCCGATTGCTTCTTGGAATGTCTTCAAGTCAGTGCTGAACAATCGCCCAAGAACAAACAACGCTATGGAAGGTTGGCATAAGGAGTTCAACCGAAAGTTCTCTAAGCGCAATCTAAAGCTGAGCCATTTCCTGATCCGTCTTCAAGAAGAAGAACATCAAACATGGCAATTGGCGCTAAGGTGAATTTTATATTTCACTTGACCGTATAGTGTACATTGCTCCACTTTAGAAATGCTGCTAACCCAGCGGATGCATTGCGCAGTGGAAGATGAACAATCGTTGCGACCAAAGAGCGACAAATCTACCGACTTGTGCAAGATTATGCTGCTGCGCCAGTGCTACTTCGTCAACAGCTTCCGTATTTGCGTCACGTGCAGTACCATCTCTCCAGCTTCCAACCACAACTGGCCGAAAGCGATGAAGATGAACTAGAAGTGGGAGAACCGACTGCCCAACTTCTCGAATAACTGATTGGGGACGAAGAATTTGATGATATGCTAAGTAACGTTGATTGAAAGAAAATGTTATCCTATTGAATTTATTGTTTTGTTGTTTGTTGAATAAAATTGCTGCTTTAAACTTCAGCCATCGAAAAGGAAAAAAAAAGAAATTATGTTAGGGTTGATTCAAATTTTGACCAGAAGAGGATTTGGTTGATTTCAAACATAGACTCGGAAATGTCCGACTCGGAAATGTCCGACTCGGAAATGGCCGACTCGGAAACGGCCGACTCGGAAACGGCGACTCGGAAATGTCCCACAACGCTTAGAACTGCTGTCAACTTTAACTTTGTTTTGTGCACAACAAATTCGTCTTTAGACAAACTAAAATTTAAAAAAGCTACAAATTGATAGTGAGCGATATGTAGAGTGTCTTTTTGACTAACGGGACGTTACAAAGAGCTAAACGTTATGAAGAGTGAACGTTATGTGGGATGTTCTTTTGTTCTTATTTCAATCAGACCAACCAAAACATTTTTTGGTGAACGTTATAAACAGCTGAACGTTATGAGGGGTGATCGTTATATAGAGCTTTGACTGTGTTTAATTGTATTTATATACCTTGTTTTTGACGATCTTGGCTCTTCCGTATTTCTTCTAATAACTGAGCATGCCCAGTTATTTTTCGATCAAGGTCTAGGGTTCCCAGTTCTTGGAGACTGCCCAGTTATTAGAAGAAATACGGTATATTTTCTATTGCAGAAGAAACTTTTTGATGATATATTTGTGCCTGCAACAAAGAAGTACCTGCCAATTTATGCAAATACTCTAAAGGAATCAGTATCTGATTATATTAGGTTGTCCCATAAGTTTTGCGAAAAACCTTTAGATTTTTATCGAAAAGCAATTTTCATAAAAACTTGGCAAAATGGCACTTTCTAGAACCAGAATTTCATCCTGAGCACGAATCTGGTGTCAGAAATACCATAACTCGTCATCATAACAATATTTTATTCAAAGTAACCACCCTCACATGGGTGGTCACATGGCGCAGATGTTCAGACGTGTTTTGCTCTTTCGGCATTGGACGATCTAAAAACTTGATTTTATCCATTTCTGTCAAATAAAAACGCATTTCTGAGGCCGGATTCGTGCTCAGGATGAAATTCTGGTTCTAGAAAGTGCCATTTTGCCAAGTTTTTATGAAAATTGCTTTTCGAAAAAAATGTAAAGGTTTTTCGCAAAACTTATGGGACAACCTATTAATATTACTAACTGCGGACTGACTTGGGTGGACTTCCTGATTGCCGGCTTTAGAACCACATTAAACAATTTACACCCTGAAGAAATGGAAAGCTTTCCGGAACTCATACGAGTCTATTTATTGCCTTCTATTGAAAAACATGTGAAAGATCGAAAATATATGCTTATTTAATAATTTTGCGTATCTTTTTTTTTCTCAAATAGACGTCTTTTTCAAAACTGACAAAATGTACCGGGTATAAGCCATTTGCCCTCTTTCATTTTTCCGTGGTCATTTTTTAATTGGCCAATTTTAATTTTATTTTTTCATTCGATGTGATTCCTTCGACCTTAGCCGTTATTTTCTGGGCCACTGAAAAATGAATCACGGAAATATGACATATACCCAATGTGCCTAATACGTATTTTTAAAATGTTATTTGAGGGCTGCATTTTAGTGACAGCCCAATGTAAACAAAACTTGTAAATAAGTAAAAATTACTCTGACAATTTCAATTTTTTTTTAGAAAAATGCCCCAAAAACGGATCCGCAATAGAAAATACTTCATTATTTTTCGGATGTCTTGTTTGCTGTGGTGCCTAAATTTTAAGGTTATTTTTTTGAAAAGAATTTGCACTTGTGATATTGATTTTCATAAGTGATATTCCTAATAAAATTTTGCATTGTGAACAAGTTTGTATAATATCACAACACTAGTTTGTCGAGTATTAGGTGGACCGGAAAGTAATGCAACACTTTTTCAAACCTTTGTTTTTTTTTGGCATGTGATGGTCATTTCATACTAATCTTTTTTTGTTTTGTAGCTCAGATATCACACTTTAATTTTGCAAATTTTTATCAAGTTAAAGCCGAGGGGCGAGAATTCTTCGATTCAAAGCCTACCAATTTCTATGTGAGAGGAATTGCCAAATTGCCAAAACTATGGGAAAAAGTTATTGACGTGGAAGGAGATTGTTTCATTGATTGATTTTGTTGTATGCTGAATAAAATTGAGTTGTTATTTAAAAGTGTGACGTCTGAGCTACAAAACGAAAAAAAAAAGATACAAAAAACATTTAATAAATGCAGCTCTAGGAGATTTATAGTCAAATTTAAATTTAGCTGTTACGCAGAGTAATATTTATCATTTCCCATGTAGAATTTCTATTATATAAAAATCTAGCAGAAGTAAAGATGCAATACATAGTCACGATTAGGGTTGTTACACAGTTAACTCGATTTTTCAAAAAATTTTGCCCTTATTTCTTGTTTTTCTGCAAATTTTTTTCCAAAATTTTGAGCAGGTCACCCCACGTTTGGTATATACCGTATTTTCTCTAATAGAAGCCCAGTCTCTAATTGAAGCCCACCCCCAGAGGGGGTTAAAAAATATAAGCCCATGGGCTTCTATTAGAGAAAATACGGTAAACTTTTCAGTTAAGTATACAAAAATGTGTCTATTTTATGGCAAACATTTTCAACTAATT
This sequence comes from Ditylenchus weischeri, assembly GCA_029231635.1. Classification (NCBI taxonomy): domain Eukaryota; kingdom Metazoa; phylum Nematoda; class Chromadorea; order Rhabditida; family Anguinidae; genus Ditylenchus; species Ditylenchus weischeri. Next base: position 306,155 of record JAMRYI010000043.1, on the reverse strand, counting down.
TCGATTGGCTAGCCAACATTCTAGGCTTTCAAACGTGGGGTGACCTGCTCAAAATTTTGGAAAAAAATTTGCATAAAAACAAGAAATAAGGTCAAAATTTTTTGAAAAATCGAGTTAACTGTGTAACAACCCTAGTCACGATTCAGATCTAAAAAAGGTGATACTAGCACAGAGATATGGAAAAAAATTCTTTTGTGATTTATGAATTTATTTTAGCTAAAAAATTAATAAAAAATAAATCTAATATAGAATAATAACAAAAAAAGCCCGAAAAATCCTCGTGTTTATGTGGAATAATGCCCAACAGCAAAAATAAAGCTCTAGATAATAATGCTAGAAGAGGTGTATAGTTTTTTGACATATTAAAGAAATATGACTTTGGAAAGATTGACTACAACATTTGATATCAGTAATAATTTTTAGGAATTAGTAAAATTACAAACATTGTTTGATATGTGGCTTAGGGATTACATTTGTCAGTGCATATTTGGACATAAGCAGCTCTAAGGTTGGTAAACATCAGTTCTATTTGGCCCCCACCAAGGAGTTGAGGGCAAAAGTCGGAGATCAGGCGGATTTCTGCACCCAAATGTTGCAGTTGAGCACGCACCACTACCTGGAAATTGATAATTTCATTTATCTACTTATTATATTTGTTCTAATAAAAAACACTCTCTAGAAAAATATTACTACTTTTAGTCAACAAAGGGCTTTAAACGAGGACAGACTTTAATGGGGGAAATTTTGACTGAAAAGGTGGATATTTCGAACATCATTTATTTTTAACGGGTACACGACGAAGTTTTCCCGCGACAAAATTCTCCCAACATTATTCTCCCGTGACAAAATTCTACCTAGAGTTGTGAAATGGACATATGTCCGGGCATATGTCCGGACATATGCCCGGACATTTTAGAAAATGTCCCGTTAACTAAAAATCGGACATTTTCTTGTTGTTTTTGTCTCAGCGATTATTTTATTACTCTTTGTCCGGCAAAATCATTCTTCACTTCTGCTCGCTGAAATTCTTCTAATTTCTGCTTATAATTATGTTTCAGGTTGCCATGTCTAAGCCTCTCGCCTGGTGTTGGGGATATTTCGATCGAAAGGAAGAAAAGAACAGCAATGGGAATCGGGTCTTTGTCGGCTACTGCAAGTTTTGCAATGAGCGTTATGTGGCACATCCTGGCAAAATGGAAAGGCATTTGAAGGTTTTTTAATAATATTTTTTCTTGCTTATTGATATTTAATTTGTATAGGACTGCAAAAAAGTCGGAGTTGAAGCAAGGAAGGAGATCGATCGCCTATCAAAAAAGCCAAGTGGAGAGCCTCCAACGAAGATCATCAAGGAATCGAACGAGAGCAGCGCGAGGCCAAGCACACCGGGGATCAAGAGCTACTTCGACAACGTCAGCAAGGAGGATCAGGATGAGGTGGACATTCTTCTCACTAGGGTTGGTCTTTGTTGAAGATTGTGATCTATTATTTCCTCTTTCAGGCCTTCACCACCGGAAACGTCGCGCCCAATTTTCTGGACAATCCGTTCTTCAAGCAATTCGTGGCCAAGCTTCGTCCGTTGTATAAGCTTCCGTCCCGTGAGTACAAATTCTCGAAGATCCTTGTGCCAGCGGAGTTTGATCGAGTCAAGAGTATGGAAGAGGCAACGAACAAGGTTTGTTTGACATGAATTGCTTCATGTTACATTGACTTATAATTAGGCTGACTTTCTGGAAGAAGTACAGAGGCGAAATGGATTCTGTTCGAGGGGTGCAAGGCGCATATGCTCAACTTGGAGGCCAGGGACATCTGTGAGAAGACCATTGTGAAGTACCTTCTTAAGGATTGTGGTGAGATCGCAAAGTTTTTCGGGTAACATTTCTGCTCCTTTTATTGTATTACATGTTGCTATTCCCTCTTTTAGGAAGAAGACGCCTCAGCTCAAATATTTAGTCGACCAATTATTTGGTCGTCTAATTTTTGTTTCGAGTACGGGTCTAGATTAAATTGGCGAAAAATAAAGTTTTTTTTACCAAACAATCGCAAAAGAGTGAAGGAACCCAAATGTCACCCCTATCTATGACCCCTTTCCACATACTTCGTCAATTATTTGAAACGAATATGACCCACACCATCGTGTTCAGCCCATGCTGTTCTACCCGTTGTCACACATGGGTGCACCAGGGTTTCTCGTGTTCAAAAGTTTGCACACCGATTGTTTTAAAAGACTATACTTGCAAAAAACTTCGAATTTTCATCACGGAAGTGTACTTACATAGATAAATGCTGGCAAAAGTTCATCTCCAGTCCAAACATGGCTTTTACCGACTGAAGAGAACTGCGACACACACTAAACCTTTTTTACATATATTTTCAAGCTTTTTGAATTTTAAAACCTCACAGCACTAATTTCAGAAAAAGTCTCAGCTAATATAGCCAGTTTGTTAATAGGGTTGAATACTCCACTTAGTCGCTGGAAAGTGTGGATGGCTGACTCGTAGAATTTCCGGCGAGCTGTCACTCTGACAGTAAACGTGTCCATGGCTTTGGTATTTTCACTGTCCGTCGGCCATAGCTCACTGTAAAATAAGAGATGATAGCAATTGTGTGTAAAAAAGCCAACTGTGCTGAAATCAGCAACCCAGTTGGCAACCCACTTATTGACATCCAAATATTTCAAGAGTCTAGCATCAGTGTATGCATTGAGGTAGACCACCCTCTCCCAGTACTTTCTGTCCATTTCCTCACATCTCACCGAATACATTATGAACAGCTCGGCGTAACTAAAATTACAAAGATAGCAAAGTCGGGAAAATTTTAAATGCCACACCAACCATTGAGAGAACAGATGGTGAATCACAAAATCACAGCAAGGGGTGGCCACTTGGAAGTCATCCCTGTTTTCCTCTCCAACTGATAGTGTTGTGTCCTGTCGAATTCCAGCTTTGGATGTGGAAGATGGCTCTAATAACATTTTTGTTTTTTTCATACGTTTTTTTATTCTTTATTTTAATTTCAATAAAGGGTGTCCCAATATTTTTGGCCCCTTTTAAATAGCCGTAGCTTTTTTTCTAATCCATATTTTTAAATTTTGTAAACTCAGAACGACTCAAAAATATTAATGTGAAAAAAGGATTTTTGCTTGGTCCCCCTGTGGTTTGGGTCTTGTCCCTCCAAAGGCCATCCACAAACTAGGACGCAAACCACAGGGGGACCAAGCAAAAACTAAAAGAGCCAAGCAATCGTGTTTGTCACTTTACCGTATTTCCTTCACTATTCAGGTTTTTTTTTGGTACTAGGATTAATTATTACCCGATGTATAAAGGCTATCTTTTTTCAACGTTCTTTGGTTTCAAGCCGAAAAGTTCAGACAGTAACTTTGAACGGGCTCAACTGACAGTTATTTGTCTTGAAACCGAGCAGGGAATCAGAAAATTATATCTACTCACATCTTTTTAAACCCTGAAACTAGCTGGCTTACCACTGGCTGGAGATCCCTCCTCTGCAGTAGTTCCTAAAATGTCTAGGTTCGTCGAAGAACCTATGGAAAGAGTTTCTTCTGTGGTACTCGAACAACTGTGGGTTGTGGTAGTACAAGTTGAAAAACTACTTCCTCGGGTGTTTGGGACAGCCATATACATGTCTTCAGGTGGAGGTAGCTTGGGAAACAGTCGTCTGACCAGCTCGTAGGTGCGTCTGATAAGAGAATGAAGCTCCAGAATGGCTGCATCATACATGACAGAGTGGGTGCCGATGTTGTTGTAAGACTGACAAAAAACCTCAACAACGCCTCGGATAAGTCTGTTTAGGGGGTGGTGGAAAGTGGTTATGCACTGAAATAGGTTTTATGTGGTTTTGAGTTTGGTTTAAGATGTTGCGTATCTGAGATTTCAGGTGTTCGACCTTCCAGACCATGGGTCGAAAAAAACGAAGAATAAAATTTAAAAAAAACCCTGTTTTAGGGAGAGATTTTATTACAGGAAATACGATAACTAGTACCCTGGCATGAAAATTTAAAGTAATAGGCAAAATGATTAGCGAGACTTGTTGTTTACTCGATTAAGTGGCGGAACTGAAAATAAACTTGTGGGTTATCTACGAACCTTAATCGCCCTAAATTTTTTAGGAAAGTAAGATATTCAGTAAACCTAGATCCGCTATTTTTGATTGGGGTGTGGTCTGGATGCTAGTGTCCAGGTTTTTTACTAAAATCTGTTCGGTCCTCGGCTTTCTTCGCTGACATAAATCAGTAATTTTTGGAAATCGGCTGATAAAATGGATAAAAGATAAAAAAAACTGCGTGAAATGGATGCTAAATTTTTAGCACCCGACCAGATTAACCGATCCGAGTCATTTAAGTATCCTAATTTTTAGACAGATTGTAGAATTAGTAGATATACCTACCAGATGCCAAAACTCAGCCACAGTTGCATAATAACTGCTTGACCAAAGTAGATCATTTCCAGGGATGCGCTCTAGTCTATCGTCAAAGGTGAGCCTGGAAACATATGTTTTTGCAAAAATTCAGAAAAAGAAAAAGTCAGCATAAATAGCATTTACCGTATTTCCTCTAACAGAAGGACCCCTCTCATAGTAGCCCCTCTAGATGTTGATTGAAATATATATGCCCCGCTCTAATATAAGGCCCCCTAGAGGGTCATTTCACCTACACCTCACTATGGTTGGTTTATTGACTGGTCATTAAATATCGGGTTAATTAACCGGTTAAAAAAAGTCAAAAAATCATTTTATCAATAAACCGTAACAATTTTCATCAAAGTCAAACAAATCAACATCAAACTTTTTGAAGTTTGGGAATTGACTGTATAGCGAGAGTTGACTGTAGAATGACAGTTGACTATATAATAAAAGTCGGAAGCATATTTTTGATGGAATAAACTGTGGCATTTTTAACCAAAATTTACCTGCCAGTAAAAAATATTAAAAGACCAATTAAAAAACCGGTTGATTAACCGACTAAAAATCGGTTAAAAACGATCACCCAACCCCAGAAAAAACTGTTTTTTGAATTTGCGAAGAAGACGAAGAAAACGTGTACCTGTACCCGGTTGCATAAAACGATCGGCCCGAAAATCGGAACGATGATTATATTATTCCGATTTAAAAAATTTTAAATCGACCAGGCAGAGGTCTTTATGGCTGAATTTTCGTCGGCTCCGAAAGGTTGAAAAACACAAGGCCCCCCTCTTTAAGAAAGGACCCCCTAGAGCATGAGTGAAAAATATAAGGCCGGGCCTACTATTAGAGGAAATACGGTGTGCATAAATAGCCTTAAACTTAAAAAATACCCTTTTTGTAGTTTCAGCTTGGCCAGAGTGGAGACCAGTCTGTTCCAGGCCTTTTTGCTGACTTCCATAGCTTCATGGTCAGCTTCCAGACTGGCCCAGCTGTCGTCATGCTCGCCCTGGAGTGTCTGTAACCCAACTTCACCCCCTGCATCATCCAGATCGTCTTCCAGGAAATGGGCAAATAGCTCTACCCATTTCACTTCTGCTGGTACTGCCCATTGGTTTTCTACTGGCTCTTTTCTGAAATGTTGTTAGACATTTTGGATATTCAAGCATGGTTTATTCCACTTACTCAACAATGTGTATTTCAGCTCCAAAAGCATTTCTGTTGAGATTAGTGCGTGTGTAGATGGCATTCGTGATGCGCAATTCACCGGATAAAATGTTACCGTACATGGATCCTGTGATTTTATCGAAGGGCGTCAGTTGGAGAACTCCCTGTAAATTTTGTAAAAAAATTGAAAGTCTGAATTTCACCCTCACATTACTGAATTCCGCCTTCGAATTTTATATCGCCGTTTTTCTTTGAATTTGTATTATAATTTTTCAAACAAGCGTGTATCCCTAATCTTGTCTTTCTCATGAAATATCAAACTTTGCTCAATAATACCAGAGTTGTAAAAATATAGAGGTTTTAAAAAAACGTCAATTTTCAAGAACCTCTAAAGTTTTAAAACTGAAATTATAGAGCAAAATTTGACAACATTAGAAAACCAAGGTCCAGGACCACATGCTAGTGCAAAAAATTTAGAAAATTATAAGGTCTTCCCCAGACTCTGCGCAGTCATAATTTCGCAGTCATCACATTTTTGTTTTGAGTACGAAAAGGCTAGTTTTATTTAGAGATGGCGGCGGGACGGGACGGGACATTCCCGTCCCGACCGGTGGAGTTTCATGCGATTGTCCCGTCCCGGTATCCCGACCGAAAAAAATTTGACCCTTGTCCCGTCCCGGGAAAATTTTTCGGTTTCCATATTTATTGTCCCGTCCCGGATTTTTAAAATGTGTCCCGGAACTGGCGCTAAAATTATGTTATCTAAAAACTCTATCTCTTGATGTTCTTGAACAAAGTGTTGATCTAGTACCCTTTTCTTGTACTTGTTATATGAGAATAAACGAGTGTATCAAATTCATTTCTCGACCGTGAAAACCCTTCCGTATCAACAACATTCCCTTCCGAGGAATTTCTCATTGTCATTTCATTAACTGGTATGTCAAATTCGAGCTTTTGCGTCCCGACCGGAAAAACCAGTCCCCCGTCCCGGAATTTCACTTGGTCCCGGATTCCCGTCCCGGAACAGATTTGTAGGTTGTCCCGTCCCGGTGTCCCGTCCCGAAAAATTTTGTTAAAAATTTTGTCCCGCCCCGTCCCGGAATAGGCCATCCTCCATCTCTAGTTTTATTAGTGACTAAATATTTAGTGACTAATTGCTGTTTTGAGTACGGGTCCAGAACACAGAAAGTTCAACTCTTACACTGAGAAATTGGGCAAAACTTCGACGACGCTTTAGTCAAAATTTGATGACTGCGAAGTCAGCTTTACTGCGCAGTCACGTTTCACTACTCAGTCATAAAAAAATTTGGAGTCGACTTTGCAGTCATTGACTGCAAAGTCTTAGCCTCATTTGATGACTGCGAAGTCATGACTACGCGGAGTCTGGGGAAGGCCTAACAAAAATTTGAAGAAAACAGGTAATATAAAATTTGAAGGCGGAATTCTGTAATGTGAGGGTGAAATTCAGACTTTTGAGGGCGCAATTCAATTTGAATCAAAATGAAATTAGTCAGTAAAAGGTGATAGGATGTTTTTTTTTAATTTTTAGAAGCTAATTTTTTGAGTTAATTTTTAGAACATACAATTCAAACTCACTTTTCCATTGGCCACTCCAATCTTCTCGAATTCTCCTTCAAAACTAGCTGGAGGTGCTCTAGAACCTTGGTTGGCCATTCCTCCAAAGCTTGTTTCACCCGCATCCATCTGTTCGTAGACCACAGTGCCTCGGACAAACCTATTCCTCTCCCAAATCCCTTCATGGTAAGTGCCATCAATGGATATGAGACAGCCTTTGCCGTGCTTCTGATCATCGAACCAGATGCCCAAGTATCTTTCCCGGTTGGTAGATTGCACTCCATAACCATGCTTCACACCATTCTCCCACGCTCCCACGTATACTAGCTGGCCGATTTGAGGCTGGACAGAGCGCAAAACACCATGTCCGTGAGGCTGGCCCGTCTGACAATAGCCTGCAAATTTTTTGACGTTTTTTTCTTCTTTAACTAAATTAAGGCAAAGTCAACCCTGAATTTAGTGTCTCCTCCTGGGCCTGTCCCCAGGGCTGACCTTAAATCGAGAGTTGACTGTATATTTCATTTCTAAGCTCCTTTTAAGCCATTTTTGCCCGAATTAATTTTTGGTCAAAAATCGAAATTTTTAGCGTTGGAATGGCCACATTTAGGGGAGAAATAGTTGGTTTTATTATTGAAATGCGGTCAAAAAGCGGCTGTGATGGTTAAAATGTCGAAGTTTTGACAACTTTCAAAAATTAATTTTGGCCCTTTGTTAACTATTTATGGACTTTTTTGACCTACTTTTCCTGATGTCTGAGTAAGTTACCACTCAAAAAAGCTTATTTAGCTACCTTAGCTACCTTTTGAACGGAAACTTTTTTGCGTTCCTGAAAATTGTCAGAAAAAGAATGTAAAAAGCACAATGCCAAGACGACGATTTTGAATTTTCTTTGGAATTTTCGACCCTACCTTTTCGACCCCGGAGTATACCCTACACCCCCGCAAATGAATTTTTTTAAAAGTGTTTCCAAACACCCTATATCAACCTAAAATCACCTCAGAAGTTCAAAAAAGACATTATTTTTGTGTTCTGGTCAAAAAAATTGAGTTTTGGGCATTTTGAAATTTCGGCCATTTGACTGTTTTACCCTGTTTTGGTCACTGGAGCTGGGCAAAAAGAGCCTCTAAATGCATTTTTGATCAAGAGTCTTGCTCGGAATTATGTCTAAGGTAAGTGAGTGCGCGCATCTCTAACCAACCAAGCCCCCTGCGCCCCCGAAGGGGTGCGCACACCCACATACCTTAGACGCAACTCACTCGAAAGTAACTCTGGATGCATAAAAAATGTATGCATACCAGAGTTTCTTTATGCGGTAGGCCCCAGTCAACAAAGCTATGTTCAAATTCCATCTTTTTGGGATCAACGTATTCTCAACATCTGATTTACTGAGTTGTAATACACAGAAATCAGATTTAAAAAAAATCGACTTTTTATAGAAAAAAGTAGGTGAAAACACCTTTTTATCGTGTTCAACGTGTAGGAAAATGGTTAAAATGGTGTTTTGAAAAAGTTCAAAAAAAATTTCATTTGGGGGGTGTATACTCCGGTAGCGCCGAATTTTCTTTTCTTTAACCCTAGAGCTGTACAATGGGTAACCACCCATCATAATTACCCGGGTAATTATGCACCTCTATTCAGCCCTTAAATGTGCACACTATGATGCAGCACGTTTTGGAAAAAAACCAATTACATATTTGAGTAAAAGTCAAATACCAATATTCCAAAAGACCAAAATTTGACGTGAAAGTGCCGTATTTGGGTGTCCCATATATGGGACAGTGCGCATTTAAGGCTTCTTGATTTATTTCGAAGAGGACATCTAAAAAAGTCTGTATCATAAAAACATTCATTCACCTTCAAAAGTATCTCCATTGGCCCATTCTATAGAGGCTAGTCCATGCACTTTCCCATTTTTCCACTGACCCTTGTACACATTCCATTTGTGGGTGGTGGTGGCCAGTCCCCTGTCCTGCACACCCTCCCCCAACAATGGTGATGCCTCAGTAGATGTGAAGAACACACTGCTGATCAGAGGACTTGGGGTAATGGACTCCAGGGGCAACTTCATAGTACCCAGTCCTTGAATTTGGCCTTCGTGAAATTTGCCGTGGTATTCTTTGCCATTGGGAAACTTCAAAGTTCCACTGAAATTATTTGTATTTTAGATCATGATTTTTCGCTACTTTAAGCTCCAACCTGCCATGAGGTAGTCCAGCTTGCCAAAAGCCTTGGTAAGTGGCCCCTTTGTAGATGGGATGCGCAGTGGAAAATGTGTGTCTAAAATTCGAAAGTAAGATTTGCTTTGGCTAGCCCAGTTCGAAAAAAATTGGAGGGATTATAATTTTGCCAATCCTTTTTTTTAATTTTAGCCATTTTTCTTCTCGATTTAACGTAACCATTTAGGATTTAGGTTGCATCAAATTTTCTTTGCTGCAAAACTGTTTGGACGATCGGCAAAATCGGGATCCTTGAGATATTTCGGACCAGCTGACCAATCAGAACTGACATAGTACTTTAAAAATCAAGGTCAAAAAGTGTGGGGGCCTAGACGGGAAAGACTTTTTCATGGGTCGTTAAATCGAGAAGCGACTGTATGAGTTCCATGGGTAAGACTGAATTAGATGGGGACGAAAAAATCCTGATACCTCTTCCGATTCTCTTCCTGTGCATGCTCATTTTTTATTTCTCAAAACACGATAAAATCTACTTACTCGCCGTGGCGATTGGGCGAAAGTCCTATTTGTTCAGATCCAAGGGGCTCTAGAGAATTGTAGTCTCGAGCCAGTTTGTGCTTCTTCATTAGGGACACCGACTCCAGAAAGTCTCGCTGAAAAAAACTTGATTTGTAGATCAATTGTGTGAAAGGTTTTTTTTGGCGAAAATGAGCAGAAAAGCCAATTAATAGACAATCTCAACAAAATCTCTACCCACCTTCATTTGAAAACTTGGAAATTCAATAAAGAATTCATATTCGGGCGCAATAATTCTGGCTGAGAATACTTCTGGCGCAGCCCCTCCACCAGTCTCAGTAGCACCATCCTTGAGCTCGTTGGTATTGCCAGATGGTTTTTGACCATTTCTCAGTAAACCATCTGTGACCCAAACCAGTGGGTAGTCCATGAGGATATAGTCTTGCTTTTGAATAAGAGCAATGGAATTGTTGAATACGATTAATGCTAGCCATCCTCTGCCAAGAAGATTTCTAAAAGTTAACTATACAGTCGAGTCCCGCTATAGTGCGACTCTGGGGACCGGAAGGTAGTCGCACTATAGTGGGATCGCACTATAGTGGGACTCGACTGTATAATAATTTTGTATCTAAAAGTGGAGTGCCGGCAGTTCCGGGTTTGCAGTTTCTGACGGATTTCACTCATCCCCTGGTGGTCGTTTATTGGAAGGTGGGCTTTTATTTTTCAACCTGTTGTCGCCGAAAATTTTGCAAATTTGTTAAAAAGTGGACGAAATTTGGCTGGATGTGGCCTTTATCTGTGGTGGTTGAACAAAGCTCATTTAGCCGGCCCTATCCTCAATGGGTGCCGATTTTGAGCTTGGTCCCCCTGTTGTTGTTTTTAACTAATAAGGTTTAGGTTCTTGTTTAAGTTTTAGGCAAGGGTTGGCCAGCGTATGTTAGTACGGACGCAAACATATTTTAGATTTAATGTTTGAGCTTTTCTCAACATATGCTGGCCAACCCTTGCCTAAACCTAGTCCAGAAAAATCACGAAAAAAATAGCAGAGTGGACCACTGCAAAAAAAATAGACCGATATGTTATATAGGGCCCGTATTTTTTAAAGCCGCTTTTTTGCAGAAATGTTTGTCTTTTTTACGGATACAAGAATAAATACTAATAGAAGAACAATACTTAACAAACAATTGGGCTTCTAACCCCTATTGGACTTGCCTTCCTGGTTGTTTTTCAGACTTAGGCAAGGCCAATGTATGTTAGGACAAATTCAAACATTTTTTGTCACTTTTTTTTAAATCTGAGGAACATGTTTGAGTCCGTCCTAACATACGCTGGCCTATCCTCGCCTAAGCTTAAAAAATTACAAAAAAACAGGAGGACCAAGCTCAAAAATCGGTACCCAGTGAGGGATAGGGCCGAAAAGCCATTTAGGGGGGCCTCTTCCGCAACTGCTACATGACTTAAATGAAGTTATTAAGGGGAGGACATCTCAAGTCATTTTGGGTTGGGTGGACCATGATGAAATGAACTACCGAAATATCTCATCATAAAGTCGCTTAGTAGTTTTTATTGCTTTTTGAAACATTTCTTCTTCTTTTAGCTAAAGCGCTTAATACCACTTTAATATCACCAATTAGTGGCTATAGACGCCGACAGTCAAACCGACAGTTATGTCAGCTGGATTTATACGCATCAATGATTTATATAATCAGCAAAATCTGAGGGCAGCATAAAGCATTGGGTGGCAGAGGCTCCCTGATATCAGAACATTCCCGTTATCATGTGATATGATACGACAGGCTTATCATGCCAGTATCACATCATCGCTGCCACATCACTATCATATCACGCAAGAAAGTTCGAACCTGTTATCATATCATTGTAATTTCAGACGGGGAACTCAGGGTCCTTATCACTATCACATCAAATAAAAAATTCAAGTTTTTTTCTTGAAACTCATCTGATAACAAAAAATTGTATTATATCACGTGATATCAGACGTTATCATATCAAACCACTATCATATCACACAGAAAATTCCTGAGCTACATCACTATCATATCAGACGAAAAATTCAGGACCCTCACCACATCGCTATTATATCAGGCGAGAATTTTGACGGTCTTATCATGTCATTATCATATCAGGCGGGAATTAATGTTTCCCTATCATTATCATATCAAGTCCCAAAAATCGTTATCAGGGAACCTCTGTTGGGTGGACACAATGACTACGAATAATAATAAATAAACGAATAATAAATCAATCAGCTTCGCGCTATAATAAAATTAAAGTTATAAGATGATATTGTACTGTTTGATGGTTTGATGTACTGAATAAAAATCTTTTTTTGGGCATGGGCGTTTAATAGAAGGTGGGCTTTTATTAGAAGATATACGGCAAGTAAAAAACTTACCTAATAGCCGATGTAGTAGACTTGTTTCCATTGCTGACTTCACACCTGATCTTGACTGCTTGTCCTGCATTCGCTGTCAGGTTGTGTTCGGTGGACCAGAGAAGCAGACGGTGGGGTGCCCTGAGAGACTTGTCAAAACCACCACTCGACAAACTTTGGTGGAAAAAGTTGCAGGTCTTGGAAGCTATAGAATCGTTCCTCTCTAATACATGCTCAAACACTTTCCAATAAGTGGCTGGTAGGGTGGACTGCTGCACAAAATAGTTTATTATTAAACCTTTTTAAAGGTATTTTTTATATATTTTTTTGGGAAATACCGTATATTCTCTATTAAAGGCCCACTCTCTAATAAAGGCCCCCGTCAATGACCTATATCTCAACCCAGAAAAATAATTTTGCAAATCTGTTTATTGCGTTTTCTTAGTTAGCACGAGTTTACCTAATTCCGCTTTTCAGATTTTGGTTGAGCATACAAAAATCTCAAAATCGAATTATATTTTTTCCCAACTTTTTTAGGGTTGTAAACAGTGTTGTCCATTTGGCTCGCGCGAGCCAAACGCAAGACCCTAAATCGCATGACCTAGCGAGCCATATGGGTTCGAGCCATCTGGCTCGCCATACATATCTATTGGCGAGCGAGCAGCTCGCGTCCTGTTAACAGGACGCGAGCTGCTCGCTCGCAAACGAGCCAAACGCACAACACTGGTTGTAAAATAAATGCCCCGGGGCCTTTAATAGAGAATATACGGTATAGAAATTTTAAGTAGGGTGGTGCGGTCAATCGACCCTATTATATCTATTCGGCCCTCCTCGGTTTTTAAATAACCAGGTTTTGGTATCCGGTTTTGGTTCCTAGTTTTATGGTTTTTTTCTGTCGGTTAACCGGCATGGAGCTGGTTTTCGAATTTTCGTCGTAAATTAACTAGAATGTAGCTGCATCCAGTTGCCGTTTTATCAGATTTTCAATAAGCAACTCATAACTGTAACAATTAAGAAGTTTTTACTTGCTATAGGCAGCTTTCTAGTTTTAATTTTTTTTTGCGTGTGATCCATAGAAACTGATATCCGCCAGAAAGCTGATCAATTTAACCCTCCATGACATATTTAATCACAAAAATTTCAAATAAAAAATAGCATTATTTTAATTTTGCTATAGCGTGCAAGTTAATGCAGTGACTTGTTTTTCGGAACAAGTGTTTGATCACACATTTATTGATGTTTTGCAATGTACATTGTCAACTGTGACAACTACCTTTCCATTGCCCCAACTTCTGAATTGTGTGTTTGCTGATCAGGCAAAGAAGGAACTTGGAATATACCGGTTTGCTGGCGCCATCATTCTACAGCTATTTTCATGCATTTATTCTTACCTCTTGATCAACACCACAATGGAGAAAATAGTAAGAAATTCCATCTCGTGTTCACAAAATTATTGCTCGAGTTTTTGAAGGGTTGACATCGCTTGAATGACTTCCTCAATCACCACTACCCATCCATCTATTCTCTGCAATTAACTACTTCTCCACCAATGTTTTTGTTCAAAAGAATTTTTGCGCACAATATGTGATCAACAATAAATACAGTTGTTGAACTTTTTGATTAAAGTACACACTTTAAGGTGCATTCACAAAAAGTGTCAGAAAGTGTCGACCTAAGTGTCGACCTAAGCGTGTGTTTAACGCGGAAAGGGCTGTAAATTTTTTCCTTCGCTGAAAAAAAGTTCTGTTAGTACCATCTTGTAGCTAAAATTCAGGGCTGCAAAATGAGCTACAGTCGACCCTCGATATAACGCCACCCCTTGGGACTGGCCCCCAAGTGGCGTTATATCGAGGGTTCATTTGACTAGATTTTAGTCAAAGCTGACCAAATCGGTCAATTTTTGGGTGGCGTTATATCGAGGTGGCTTTATATCGAGGGTCGACTGTGGTAACAAAACACAACTTAATGAAAATTTTTGGTTAAAAATGCTTAGGTCCGCACTCAGGTCGACACTCAGGCCCACACTCAGTCTAGTGTCGACCCGAGTGTCGACCTGAGTGCAGACCTAAGCATTTTTAACCAAAATTTTTTGATCAGAGGTAAATTGTCAATAGCTCATTTTGAAGCCCTGAATCTTAGCTACCAGATGGTGCTAACAGAAAAAAATTCTATGGAGTAAAAAAGTTTACAGCCCTTCCGGCGTTAAAAACGCGCTTAGGTCGACACTTTTATGCGAACTTACCTTTAGGGTTGCATGTTTTTATCAATGGCGGTGTTGGCGTCGACCAGCTTTTCCCTAATTTTGATGCATATCTTTTAAGAAAATTTGCAAAATTTACGAATCACTGCTATTGTAAAACATTTCCGAAAAAAAATCGGGAGGAGAAGCCATGCCTTCAGTGTAAGTCAGCTCACTTTAAAAACCATGATTTCGACGAAGGACCAAAATTTGATGGATCAGAACTCTGGATCAGAAAGCCGGCCGGATTGTTCTTTAACCCCTTAAAGGACCATGCAACTTGATAAGCACAGCAATTTGTGAAATTTGATTTCGCGCGGGACCAACCTAATTTGGTGAATAATATTTACGAATTATGTTTAGTTTTTTTTAATTTGTTCGAAATTTTGAACCATCCGGCTAGTAGAGTTCAACGTTGCTTGACAGTGCCACATCGGACGAGTTAGGCGACTCGCGCTGCTCTACAACTATTTAATGCTTGGATGTGTTCTATGTTGACCAATAAAAAAAATCAAATCTAGAATGAACACAAAAAAATAATTCAAAAACATTATTGACAAAATCAGCGGAATCAAATTTCACAAATTGCTGTGCTTATCAAGTTTCATGGTCCTTTAAAAATCGGAAAATTTTTGGGTCGATCCTAAAATTTTAGTTGCTCAACCAAGATCTAAAAAGTGGAAAAGGTAGAGCTCGTGGGAGTTAAGGCAACGTAAGAAACAGGTTGTAAAATATTTATTGTAGAATAAGGTAAACCGTCTATTAAGGGTTGTCGACCCGTCGAAATTTTCGACTCGACGGGTCGAGTCGTACGTCGAAAGTCGAGAAGTTCTCCACTTTCGACGCGTCGAGTCGACAACCCTACTTGTATTATTAGACCCCCCCCCCTCTGATAATAGACCCCTCTCGACTTTGAGGACTTATATCTCAGCGCAGAGTAAATACTTTGCACATCTGTTTTTTTGCGTTTTCTCAACACCCACGAGTTTTATCAACTTCACTTTTTTGATTTTGGTTAACCCGAAATTCTACCTGTTTTGAGAGGTTGAAAAACAATAGACGGGCTCTAATAATACAGGGTGGTCTTTTATAATCTCCCTAGTTTGTTTTCGCCATAACTTTTTGAATTCATGGTTTTTCGGCGAGATCTTTTTTTTATTCGAAAGAGCTGCTCTGCGCCGAACGATTGGTACCAAACATGCTTATAACACTTTATTCGAAACACCAAAAAAATAACCAAAACAAATCAACAACAATTTCAACAAATTTCGGATATTTTCTGAATTTCTAATCTCGGTATTTCTGTTCTGTGCTTCGTCCGTTCACGGCAAGGCTGTACTCCAATCGGCGTTCATATGCTCCAATGGCTCTGTTTTCTGTGGCGTTCGCACATACTGAAAATGAAATTTAACAAATCATCAAAAAATCAAAGAAAACCTTGCTTCCAATTCGTTTCTTGTTCTTCAGATCGCCCTCCTTGAATTTTGCGTACCACTTCTTGATTGATTTTGCATCCGGAGCTGTTACTCGATGATCGGCTTGATTGGCTCTCTGTTCACGTCGATATCTCTGCTGGAAGCTGGATACGCTCTTGCCCTCTTCGATAAACCATTCTACGCACTGAGATCGTTGCTGAGGCGAAAAAGACACATTTTTTAACAAGCCGTAGCTGATCAACAGAATCATGACAAAAATCAAAATTTGGTACCAATCGCTCGGCGCAGAGCAGCTCTTTTGAATACAAAAAAGATCTCGCCAAAAAACCACGAATTCAAAAAGTTATGGCGAAAACAAACTAGGGAGATTATAAAAGACCACCCTGTAGAGGTTATACGGTAGGTACTCAAACTGGAGGGGTCCCGGTACTTAGAGAAGAGCCACATAATTAAAATGTTTACGGTAGTTAGGCAAAGTTTTGCAAAAATCTGTCTCCACGCTTTTACTTGAAAACACATAATTAAAAGGCAAAAAAAAAAGATTCCAATAATTTCATGCTCAGCCCTAAAAAGGTAATTTTTCTGAAATCTCTTTTTTTTCAAAAATTAAACCAAGTTAATTTTTTTTATCCACCAAAAAGGTTTGCATTAGCAATAAACCAATGACTAAATACTTAAAATTCCTGAGAGAATTAGTGTTGCTAAAATATATGCTGAAAAGTTCGTCAAAAATGATGTTTGTCTGCTGCCGCATTAATGCGTTCATTGGATTAGAGGCGCTGAAGGACGCATTCCAAGACAGCTTTTCTAGATGGTTTTTTTTGATGAAAGACTATTTTTTAGGTATAACTTTCCTCCTTGAGACCACCTCAGGGGGCCGTTATATCGGAATAGGCTGGAAATTTTAGTCACCTTTAGTCAAATGCAATTGAAAAAAGCCTGGGGGAGGGCCGTTAAATTGAGATTTAACTGTAAATATATTTCATAAAATACCAATTCGGTCACCTTTGTCTAAAAAGGTGCCATTTTATTCAGCACTTATTGAGTTTTGTGCGCCCAAAATTAAGATTTTGACGTATTTTGACGAAATCGATTTTTGTTGACAATAAAAAACTTAACTGAAATTCAGATATCTACCCTGAAATAAGAGTAGCGTCATACAACTTAACTGTGACTCTTCAGTTAATTCGGAATTCCTTTTTTTAATTTAATTGCAGACACGATCTAGACGTCTAGTTTTATGTAGGAGCTCGCCCAAATGCCGTTAAATGGAAGGTTGCACTAAAAAAAGAGCAATAGGGGTTGTTGTAATGTGTTTTTTGTCCTTTTATTTCGGTTTACTGTTGCTATTGATGAGTGTCAGAGTATTTTTTTTATTAAATGGAAAAAGGATTTCTACACATTTTCTGAAACAATTAGATTTTTTAACGGGTGTAACATAAGTTGCCGGAGAATTTTCAAAGCCTAATCTTTTAACAATCTTGGGATCATATCTCTTTTCTTTTAAGGGGGGGGGGATTGGTCATTGGGAATTGGGAATTATTAGGAATTGGTCATTGTTGAATGTTTTTTGAATTTTAATCGTGACTTGAATTTATTTTTTCTGAGTATGATAGCTGAAATGAAAGCCCAGAATCTTGGCTACATTTTTGTATATGAAACGTGGGACTTGTAAAGAAAAAAGTCAAAAAATATCCACCAACCCAGTCAAAGAAAAACCCCAAAAACCATCGACTTTCGGAAATTTCGGCCGTTTGAGCCGTAAATCGGTTGCAGTAGGTGTGAAAGCCTGCGCTGATGAAATTGTTGGATAGCCAAGAGTGTGAGGATAATTTTGACACCAAACTTGTAAATTAAAAAAGATATGTGCAGCCAGTGGTAGTGTGTGACTTAGGCGATGCGTATATAAAGCCCCCCCCCCCTTAAATACTATTTTGTAGCCCTTTATCTCCTCTTTCCAGTAGCATATTTAACTTAACTTGATTATTTTGGATAAGTCCCCATCTAGCTCCAAACACTTGTGAGCTCATTTTGAGAAGCTAACAAGCGTTTTCATCACTTTAAGTAATCAATTATTTTTTTGAATTTCAAGCGTCCTAGCAACATCGTATCACCATCTTGTAGCGCAGCTTAAAAGCTACAAAATCCGTTTTACAGAATGAGGTTTAAAAATGTGAGTGTTGAGATATGGCCCTTTGAAAAAATTGATTTCTTTAAAAATGGCCAAAATGCAAGTTTTTCCAATTTTTTGAAGAAATTGATTTTTTCCAGAAGACCATATTTCATCATTCAGTTTTTTTTTAATTCTGGAAGATGGATTTTGTAGCTCTTGGGCTGCGCTACAACATGGTGATAAGACGTTGTCGTGACGCTTTTAATTCAGTAAAACATTTGATCACCAAAAGTGATGAAAACGCTTGTCGACTTCTTAAAATGAGCTCACAAGTGTTTGGAGCTAGACGGGGACTTATCCAATATAATCAAGCTAAGTTAAACATGCCACTGGAAAGAGGAGATGACGGGCTACAAAATAGTATTTAAAAGATATGATCCCAACATTGATAAAAGATTAGGCTTTAAAAATCCTCCGGGAACTTATGTTCCATTCGTCACTTCTTTAATTAAGAGATCAATGTAGAGAGTCAATTTTGGTATATTATATAAGAGCTTCTGATTACTCTGGGTAATATTTAAGTTTGGCTGCAAAATACTGTATTTTGGCCGCTGATTTGCCGCTTTATGCTGTAAAGTCGACTCTCGATGTAACGCGACCTCTGGGACCGGTCAAAGGTCGCGTTATATCGCGAGTCACGTTACATCGGACGTAAATTTGACTGACTTTCTTTTGCTGGAATCGGTCCAAGGGTCGCGCTATGTCAAGAGTCGCTTATATCGAGACTTGACTGTACTTGCTCAATATCATGTTTTATTCACTATTTCAGATGGTCTAGGGCCTAAAATACACAGAAAACATAGTTTTAGGATTCAGACGGTACTTATTAGCATTTTTTTTAAATTATATTTTGAATTTTTTGTATTGGGAGACCAAGAAGTCAAATTTTATTCGAGAAATTTTTTTAAAAAATGTACCATAAAATAATGATTAAAACATGATATTGAGCGAGGACATCACAAAGCAGCAAACTTGAGACCAAAATTTAGTATTCTCGGTCAAAATATCATCCAATTACTAGCATACAACATGAACCATTTTTTATCAAGATGTAAATCAGGGTTAGTTTTGGGCGTCTTAATCCTGAGTTTTACAGGGTGGCCCAACATAAACGCATGAATGATTTTTCACCATTAAATCTGAGGTACTTTGACGAGATATTTTTTTTTATTTGTAAGCTGAATAGATGAGGAACCGAATGACACAAAATTTATTGATTTCGTGCTTGCTATCACTGTTAAAAAACATATTTGATTGAAAAGTTAATTTTTCATCTTTTGGCCAAATCCACAATGCTGAAGAGAAGGCAAAGTGTGTCAAATGGCTCATCAGATTTACAGATCAGTTCATCTGTTAAGATTTTGACACCTTATGAAAATCAAAAGTCAACAACAAATCTAAACATAAAAATCTGAACGGATGAACGGATCTGTAAATCTGATGGGCCATTTGACACACCTTGCCTTCTTTTCAGCAATGTGGACCTGGCTAAAAGATGAAAAATTAACTTTTCAATCAAATATGTTTTTAAAAGTGATAGCAAGCACGAAATCAATAAATTTTGTGTCATTCGGTTCCTCATCTATTCAGCTTACAAATAAAAAAAATCTCTTCAAAGTCACAGCCATCCCAAAATGGGCAGAAGGTGAGTTGGCGCAGTGGATAACTCGTCCATTTTGTTGCGTAAACACTAGAAATATTTTCCTTGGGATTTGGCGGGTTCAATTCCACATCTGGACTTCCATTTTTCAATTTTTATGCAAAATTTTTTGGTATTAGCCCATTCGACGTGAAATTGAAAAATAGAAATAGGTCATAAATATCAGATTTACAATCTTTCCTATAAAAATTTGAGTAAAGGTCAGACGAAAGTCCAGAATTTACGTCAAATATAAGGAAAAAATGAGGGGGATAATTTTCTGGCATGAAAAATGCGAAAAGTTGCATTTTTCGAGACGTTTTATGTAGCAAACAAAAGCTGAGAATCTCCTCTTTCATATTAATCAGAAAAATTGTCTAAAAATATTAGAATTGTGAAAACTAGAAGCCATATGAAGTCAGGAACCCGTTTTTTCTAGTTAAATTCCAAGAGGTTTTCCGTTTCCCGCAAAATTTATTTGAATTGTTCAAAAGTCACCTACTGCCCATTTTTGACTGCTCTGAAAAGCCGTGAAAGTACCTCAGATTTAAAAAGTTATGGTGAAAATTCATTCATGCGTTTATTTTGGGCCACCCTGTAAGTCATATGCGCTCGCTTCCAAACCCATAGTTCCTTGATTATCGGGGTATTTGGAGCAATTTGAGGATATCATGTAGGTTAAATGATCTTGTTTTGACCCCCACCCTCTTTGTCCATTCCTACACATTATTCAAATTCTATACACAAACCTAGTTTTTTAATTTTTTCTTTTAAAGGTGCATGCTTACCTGTTCAGAATTTGTCCCCGCCAATTTTTAAATATTTTCCCAATCATTGAAGTTCTGTACGGATTTTTCAACTTGGTTTCTAACAAAACAAGGCCTAGAATTTGATTTTTACCATGTGACCGAAAAGTTCCCGGACAAAGTTTAAAGCCAATTTTTTCAGTAAAATAAGAACATAAATGCATTTTTTGGTATCATCAGAAAGCCCAGGTACTCCTCTCTTGAATAGTGTATCGCTTGTCGTTTTATGTCAATAAATTCCATGCTTTAGAATGTCCGATCTGAGAGCAGGCATTGTGCGACTTCGGGAAGAAGGGAAGAAGCAAAGTGAGATCGCTCGTGATATGAATGTTCCAAAGCAAACAGTTTCGGATGGAGTGGTTGCTGTAGCTGGTCGCCCACCTCTTGCTCTGTCTTCATTGCGGCCTGTTTCAAGAAATCGCTTGATGGCATCCAAAACTGTTTGCTTTGGAACATTCATATCACAAGCAATCTCACTTTGCTTCTTCCCTTCTTCCCAAAGTCGCACAATGCCTGCTTTCAGATCGGACATTCTAAAGCATGGAATTTATTGACATAAAACGACAAGCGATACACTATTCAAGAGAGGAGTACCTGGGCTTTCTGATGATACCAAAAAATGTATTTATGTTCTTATTTTACTGAAAAAATTGGCTTTAAACTTTGTCCGGGAACTTTTCGGTCACATGGTAAAATCAAATTCTAGGCCTTGTTTTGTTAGAAACCAAGTTGAAAAATCCGTACAGAACTTCAATGATTGGGAAAATATTTAAAAATTGGCGGGGACAAATTCTGAACAGGTAAGCATGCACCTTTAAAAGAAAAAATTAAAAAACTAGGTTTGTGTATAGAATTTGAATAATGTGTAGGAATGGACAAAGAGGGTGGGGGTCAAAACAAGATCATTTAACCTACATGATATCCTCAAATTGCTCCAAATACCCCGATAATCAAGGAACTATGGGTTTGGAAGCGAGCGCATATGACTTACAGGGTGGCCCAAAATAAACGCATGAATGAATTTTCACCATAACTTTTTAAATCTGAGGTACTTTCACGGCTTTTCAGAGCAGTCAAAAATGGGCAGTAGGTGACTTTTGAACAATTCAAATAAATTTTGCGGGAAACGGAAAACCTCTTGGAATTTAACTAGAAAAAACGGGTTCCTGACTTCATATGGCTTCTAGTTTTCACAATTCTAATATTTTTAGACAATTTTTCTGATTAATATGAAAGAGGAGATTCTCAGCTTTTGTTTGCTACATAAAACGTCTCGAAAAATGCAACTTTTCGCATTTTTCATGCCAGAAAATTATCCCCCTCATTTTTTCCTTATATTTGACGTAAATTCTGGACTTTCGTCTGACCTTTACTCAAATTTTTATAGGAAAGATTGTAAATCTGATATTTATGACCTATTTCTATTTTTCAATTTCACGTCGAATGGGCTAATACCAAAAAATTTTGCATAAAAATTGAAAAATGGAAGTCCAGATGTGGAATTGAACCCGCCAAATCCCAAGGAAAATATTTCTAGTGTTTACGCAACAAAATGGACGAGTTATCCACTGCGCCAACTCACCTTCTGCCCATTTTGGGATGGCTGTGACTTTGAAGAGATTTTTTTTATTTGTAAGCTGAATAGATGAGGAACCGAATGACACAAAATTTATTGATTTCGTGCTTGCTATCACTTTTAAAAACATATTTGATTGAAAAGTTAATTTTTCATCTTTTAGCCAGGTCCACATTGCTGAAAAGAAGGCAAGGTGTGTCAAATGGCCCATCAGATTTACAGATCCGTTCATCCGTTCAGATTTTTATGTTTAGATTTGTTGTTGACTTTTGATTTTCATAAGGTGTCAAAATCTTAACAGATGAACTGATCTGTAAATCTGATGAGCCATTTGACACACTTTGCCTTCTCTTCAGCATTGTGGATTTGGCCAAAAGATGAAAAATTAACTTTTCAATCAAATATGTTTTTTAACAGTGATAGCAAGCACGAAATCAATAAATTTTGTGTCATTCGGTTCCTCATCTATTCAGCTTACAAATAAAAAAAATCTCTTCAAAGTCACAGCCATCCCAAAATGGGCAGAAGGTGAGTTGGCGCAGTGGATAACTCGTCCATTTTGTTGCGTAAACACTAGAAATATTTTCCTTGGGATTTGGCGGGTTCAATTCCACATCTGGACTTCCATTTTTCAATTTTTATGCAAAATTTTTTGGTATTAGCCCATTCGACGTGAAATTGAAAAATAGAAATAGGTCATAAATATCAGATTTACAATCTTTCCTATAAAAATTTGAGTAAAGGTCAGACGAAAGTCCAGAATTTACGTCAAATATAAGGAAAAAATGAGGGGGATAATTTTCTGGCATGAAAAATGCGAAAAGTTGCATTTTTCGAGACGTTTTATGTAGCAAACAAAAGCTGAGAATCTCCTCTTTCATATTAATCAGAAAAATTGTCTAAAAATATTAGAATTGTGAAAACTAGAAGCCATATGAAGTCAGGAACCCGTTTTTTCTAGTTAAATTCCAAGAGGTTTTCCGTTTCCCGCAAAATTTATTTGAATTGTTCAAAAGTCACCTACTGCCCATTTTTGACTGCTCTGAAAAGCCGTGAAAGTACCTCAGATTTAAAAAGTTATGGTGAAAATTCATTCATGCGTTTATTTTGGGCCACCCTGTAAGTCATATGCGCTCGCTTCCAAACCCATAGTTCCTTGATTATCGGGGTATTTGGAGCAATTTGAGGATATCATGTAGGTTAAATGATCTTGTTTTGACCCCCACCCTCTTTGTCCATTCCTACACATTATTCAAATTCTATACACAAACCTAGTTTTTTAATTTTTTCTTTTAAAGGTGCATGCTTACCTGTTCAGAATTTGTCCCCGCCAATTTTTAAATATTTTCCCAATCATTGAAGTTCTGTACGGATTTTTCAACTTGGTTTCTAACAAAACAAGGCCTAGAATTTGATTTTACCATGTGACCGAAAAGTTCCCGGACAAAGTTTAAAGCCAATTTTTTCAGTAAAATAAGAACATAAATACATTTTTTGGTATCATCAGAAAGCCCAGGTACTCCTCTCTTGAATAGTGTATCGCTTGTCGTTTTATGTCAATAAATTCCATGCTTTAGAATGTCCGATCTGAGAGCAGGCATTGTGCGACTTCGGGAAGAAGGGGAAGAAGCAAAGTGAGATCGCTCGTGATATGAATGTTCCAAAGCAAACAGTTTCGGATGGAGTGGTTGCTGTAGCTGGTCGCCCACCTCTTGCTCTGTCTTCATTGCGGCCTGTTTCAAGAAATCGCTTGATGGCATCCAAAACTGTTTGCTTTGGAACATTCATATCACAAGCAATCTCACTTTGCTTCTTCCCCTTCTTCCCAAAGTCGCACAATGCCTGCTTTCAGATCGGACATTCTAAAGCATGGAATTTATTGACATAAAACGACAAGCGATACACTATTCAAGAGAGGAGTACCTGGGCTTTCTGATGATACCAAAAAATGCATTTATGTTCTTATTTTACTGAAAAAATTGGCTTTAAACTTTGTCCGGGAACTTTTCGGTCACATGGTAAAATCAAATTCTAGGCCTTGTTTTGTTAGAAACCAAGTTGAAAAATCCGTACAGAACTTCAATGATTGGGAAAATATTTAAAAATTGGCGGGGACAAATTCTGAACAGGTAAGCATGCACCTTTAAAAGAAAAAATTAAAAAACTAGGTTTGTGTATAGAATTTGAATAATGTGTAGGAATGGACAAAGAGGGTGGGGGTCAAAACAAGATCATTTAACCTACATGATATCCTCAAATTGCTCCAAATACCCCGATAATCAAGGAACTATGGGTTTGGAAGCGAGCGCATATGACTTACAGGGTGGCCCAAAATAAACGCATGAATGAATTTTCACCATAACTTTTTAAATCTGAGGTACTTTCACGGCTTTTCAGAGCAGTCAAAAATGGGCAGTAGGTGACTTTTGAACAATTCAAATAAATTTTGCGGGAAACGGAAAACCTCTTGGAATTTAACTAGAAAAAACGGGTTCCTGACTTCATATGGCTTCTAGTTTTCACAATTCTAATATTTTTAGACAATTTTTCTGATTAATATGAAAGAGGAGATTCTCAGCTTTTGTTTGCTACATAAAACGTCTCGAAAAATGCAACTTTTCGCATTTTTCATGCCAGAAAATTATCCCCCTCATTTTTTCCT
Organism: Ditylenchus weischeri; assembly: GCA_029231635.1. Classification (NCBI taxonomy): domain Eukaryota; kingdom Metazoa; phylum Nematoda; class Chromadorea; order Rhabditida; family Anguinidae; genus Ditylenchus; species Ditylenchus weischeri. Next base: position 281,387 of record JAMRYI010000043.1, on the reverse strand, counting down.
TATATTTGACGTAAATTCTGGACTTTCGTCTGACCTTTACTCAAATTTTTATAGGAAAGATTGTAAATCTGATATTTATGACCTATTTCTATTTTTCAATTTCACGTCGAATGGGCTAATACCAAAAAATTTTGCATAAAAATTGAAAAATGGAAGTCCAGATGTGGAATTGAACCCGCCAAATCCCAAGGAAAATATTTCTAGTGTTTACGCAACAAAATGGACGAGTTATCCACTGCGCCAACTCACCTTCTGCCCATTTTGGGATGGCTGTGACTTTGAAGAGATTTTTTTTATTTGTAAGCTGAATAGATGAGGAACCGAATGACACAAAATTTATTGATTTCGTGCTTGCTATCACTGTTAAAAAACATATTTGATTGAAAAGTTAATTTTTCATCTTTTGGCCAAATCCACAATGCTGAAGAGAAGGCAAAGTGTGTCAAATGGCTCATCAGATTTACAGATCAGTTCATCTGTTAAGATTTTGACACCTTATGAAAATCAAAAGTCAACAACAAATCTAAACATAAAAATCTGAACGGATGAACGGATCTGTAAATCTGATGGGCCATTTGACACACCTTGCCTTCTTTTCAGCAATGTGGACCTGGCTAAAAGATGAAAAATTAACTTTTCAATCAAATATGTTTTTAAAAGTGATAGCAAGCACGAAATCAATAAATTTTGTGTCATTCGGTTCCTCATCTATTCAGCTTACAAATAAAAAAAATCTCTTCAAAGTCACAGCCATCCCAAAATGGGCAGAAGGTGAGTTGGCGCAGTGGATAACTCGTCCATTTTGTTGCGTAAACACTAGAAATATTTTCCTTGGGATTTGGCGGGTTCAATTCCACATCTGGACTTCCATTTTTCAATTTTTATGCAAAATTTTTTGGTATTAGCCCATTCGACGTGAAATTGAAAAATAGAAATAGGTCATAAATATCAGATTTACAATCTTTCCTATAAAAATTTGAGTAAAGGTCAGACGAAAGTCCAGAATTTACGTCAAATATAAGGAAAAAATGAGGGGGATAATTTTCTGGCATGAAAAATGCGAAAAGTTGCATTTTTCGAGACGTTTTATGTAGCAAACAAAAGCTGAGAATCTCCTCTTTCATATTAATCAGAAAAATTGTCTAAAAATATTAGAATTGTGAAAACTAGAAGCCATATGAAGTCAGGAACCCGTTTTTTCTAGTTAAATTCCAAGAGGTTTTCCGTTTCCCGCAAAATTTATTTGAATTGTTCAAAAGTCACCTACTGCCCATTTTTGACTGCTCTGAAAAGCCGTGAAAGTACCTCAGATTTAAAAAGTTATGGTGAAAATTCATTCATGCGTTTATTTTGGGCCACCCTGTAAGTCATATGCGCTCGCTTCCAAACCCATAGTTCCTTGATTATCGGGGTATTTGGAGCAATTTGAGGATATCATGTAGGTTAAATGATCTTGTTTTGACCCCCACCCTCTTTGTCCATTCCTACACATTATTCAAATTCTATACACAAACCTAGTTTTTTAATTTTTTCTTTTAAAGGTGCATGCTTACCTGTTCAGAATTTGTCCCCGCCAATTTTTAAATATTTTCCCAATCATTGAAGTTCTGTACGGATTTTTCAACTTGGTTTCTAACAAAACAAGGCCTAGAATTTGATTTTACCATGTGACCGAAAAGTTCCCGGACAAAGTTTAAAGCCAATTTTTTCAGTAAAATAAGAACATAAATACATTTTTTGGTATCATCAGAAAGCCCAGGTACTCCTCTCTTGAATAGTGTATCGCTTGTCGTTTTATGTCAATAAATTCCATGCTTTAGAATGTCCGATCTGAAAGCAGGCATTGTGCGACTTTGGGAAGAAGGGAAGAAGCAAAGTGAGATTGCTTGTGATATGAATGTTCCAAAGCAAACAGTTTTGGATGCCATCAAGCGATTTCTTGAAACAGGCCGCAATGAAGACAGAGCAAGAGGTGGGCGACCAGCTACAGCAACCACTCCATCCGAAACTGTTTGCTTTGGAACATTCATATCACGAGCGATCTCACTTTGCTTCTTCCCTTCTTCCCGAAGTCGCACAATGCCTGCTCTCAGATCGGACATTCTAAAGCATGGAATTTATTGACATAAAACGACAAGCGATACACTATTCAAGAGAGGAGTACCTGGGCTTTCTGATGATACCAAAAAATGCATTTATGTTCTTATTTTACTGAAAAAATTGGCTTTAAACTTTGTCCGGGAACTTTTCGGTCACATGGTAAAATCAAATTCTAGGCCTTGCTTTGTTAGAAACCAAGTTGAAAAATCCGTATAGAAGTTCAATTATTATGAAAAAAAAATTTGAATTGGCGGGGACAAAATTTAAACAGGTGAGCATGCCCCTTTAAATACACTTTCTGGCAAGACTAACAGAGGTTCCCAAACCAAAATTCAATTCTTATTTGTGCCATTTTTTACAGAAAAAAATCTTAACCAAACCCTGCTAAATGCCTAATTCCACATTTAACTTCACCTAATTTGATATCCAAACTTTTGAATGAGTGTGTCACATTTTTTTAGTTCCTATTCTACCACAAAAAGTGATCAAGAAGAAGCGTCAGCACCAACTAATTGGATTAATGATGGCGCCACCCAGCAGCTTCATACACATGATCATATTCACAGCAAACCACACCAACAAAACAGAGAACGTCGATGATACTCCGAAAATAGTCGAGATGGGTGGTAGATCGCTGCGGATTTATCAATTACCACCACCCCAACGAACTCAATTTACACCTAGAGACCACAAACTGGTCGATGTTGTTATTGTCCCTTTGCTAGGTTTTCGTTCTAGCCAAAAGTGGCCTTGGAACAAGAGGGGTTCAGACGCGCACTCACTTGTTTACGGCCAAATTCTGGACCGGTTTTTGCTTTTTGGGAAACTAGGAATGTCTAGCTGTCCGAAAATATCTGAGGAGTGATTGTTGTTGACTGCGATGTGCTGTAAAAAAAATTGAGACGATTTAAAAAAAGTTGTAATAAAAAAAGTTCTCAAGGTCGTTGTAGTGGAGAGGATGATGTTTTTGGATGTGTTATGTGAGTGTCTTTGGTTTGGGACAAAGGCTAGAAATTGCAAAAACAAGTGTTGCGAAGTTATTTTTAAACTAATTTATCAATTTGTCTAGGAAGTCTAGTCTAGAAACAAGTCTAGAAAGTTCGAGTAGCTCTTGAATGTTAGTTTGCATTGTTTTTAACATTGGTCATCAATTTGTGTCTCTGAACAAAAAAAGTTGCTGGAAATAAGGCGTCAAAAGAAAGAATAATAGCAATTCACCTAAAATTTGACCCTCCGCTCAGTCCGACCAATTTTGGAACCCATTGTTGCTATGCTACTTCAATATTGATGTGTTTGCACTAAATTTGTAAGCGTTTCGAGCTCTGTCAGTTTTTTGGAAAACTTTACAATTTTATCATTGCCAATGTTCATAATCATTGACCACAACACTGCCACAACCACTCCCCTCCCCTCCAACATTTTATGGCTTTATAGGGGTAGAAAACACGAAAAAACGATTGGGAAGACCATCTCCGTGTAAAAATTTTGACCAAAACCATGATACCCACCCTCATGGTTGAAAATATAGGGTACCTGGATACCCATTAAAAATATTCTACGTTTTGATCACTGGATATGGGCAAAAAGAGCCTCTAAATGCAATTATGATCAAAAGTTCTCCTAGGATTCCTGTCGAAGGTAAGCCTGTGCGCGCATCTCTAACCCTTCAAGCCCTCCAGCCTTCATGCGCCCCCGAAGGGGCTTGGAGGCTTCGGGTTGATATACGCACACACACATACCTGAGACACAAACCATTCGAAACTGACTCTGGATGAAAAAGGAGCTGCCTGCTTGCAATGGAGAAGGAATATATCTGGGGGAAATACTACATTACTGCTACCATTGTGAAAGTTTCATTTTAGGTTTCTTAAGTTTCATTTTAGCACCACACTGGAGCAGGCAGCTCCTTTTTCACCTGTTACAGTTACTACCAAGAGATATAGATATATATCTTCAAGATATATATTTCTTGATATGGAACTCATACGCAAAGTTGACCCCAAAAAATTTTATGCTCAAAAATGATTTAAATAATTTTATTTACTCTTCAAATACATCATAATTCCAATCCGAATCAAAAAATTTACGAACACCAATTTCACCATCATTACATACAAAAATTTCTGAGATATGTTTAAACAAATAATATAGAGTATCCGGCCCTTCGAATTTCTTTCGCCATAGGTACTCGGAAAGGAAGTTCATAAAAAGATGCCGACATGTTAAGAATATCCATAGACAGCAGATTGAAAGAATAGCAAGAATGAAAAATGTTTGATGGATATTAGCAAATAATATTTTTGGCGGTTTTTAAAAAAAAATTTTTTTTGGGGTCAACTTTGCGTATGAGTTCCCTTGATATATAAAGGGTCAGCCCTTGGCCCGGACCAAAGGGGCTTCCTGTTGAAGTAGGTTGCCTGCCGAAGGCAGGCAGGTAGAAAATCTAAAAAAGTCAAAATGTTTGATGGAAAGTGGTCGGAAACAACGTTTTTATCGGATTTAGCGTGTAAGAATTGCTTAGAAATGGTCAAAACCTGTTTTTGAAAAAAATCCGATATGGAGGGGGGAACCGTATAAGTACCAAAGTTTCTCTATGCGGCAGGCCCTAGTCAACAAAACTATGTTCAACTCCGTCTTTTAGTCTTTCTATGGGTGTCCAGGTACCCTATATTTTCGGTTCGTACTCATTTCATCTCAACTCATCCAAAATAAAAATCTCAATCCAGCTTGAACTAAGGTCTAAATTAAGTCGGGAAACACGTTTGAGCCCGTCCTAACATACGCTGGCCTGACCTAGCCTAAGCCAAAAAAACTCAAGTTTCAGCTAAAAAAAGTTGGGATGAAATGAGTGTGTACGATATTTTTGACCATGAGGGTTGGTATCATGGCTTTGGTCGTCCCAATGGTCTTCCCGGTAGTTTTTTCGTGTTTTCTACCCATTTAAAGCCATAAATAGTTGATAGCAGTTGGTTAAATGCGTTTTTGACCAGGGGGCAAAAATAACTTTAGCCAAAAATTCTTCTAGAAGGACCATTATTATTATTTTTATTTGAAAACTCTTTCTAAGCACTAGCATAAGACACTAATACGGTGCCATACAGCCGAAAAGCATCAATCAAATGCAGGATTTTCCAGTCGATCTCCTCAAATTGCCAAAATATTAGTGATCCAGTTGAAGGTCTTCAGTAAAGACTCTTTAGTCAAGCAGCAAACACCAGTCAACTCATTGATAATTAATAGCAGTTCGGGGATTAATAAAAAGTAGTTCATGCTTGAAATCTATTTTTATCGTTTGGTCACAAGGTCTGAAAACCATTTCCTACTCTTTGCTCTTTGTTTTTTTCTCCTTCTTGTGGAGAGAGCGCATTCCACCCGCTTTTTTTGAGGGAGTTGTTTATGATGATGATGTTGATGGTTACTACTACCACCACTAATACTACCACTAATACTTCGCCCCCACATTCCAGCAAAGACCCAGCCCAAAAAACCATTAGTTTAAACCATTATTCTTACTTAATTTATCATTATCCTACACAGTTAAACTTGCTAAAAATAGTCAGTGGTTGAGCACAATAAAGTGTACAATGCACTTTTTTGATAAAAAATATGCAAGAAATATCGTCAATAACTAATAAATGAATGATATTAAATTTTAAAAAAGTGTTTAAAGGGGCATGCCCACGCTATCACATGTGGTGCCCGGGCATTCAAAAAATCTGTACAGAAGTTCAATGATTCGGAAAAAATTTGAATTGGCGGGCACCACCTGTAATAACGTGGACATGCCCCTTTAACTGCAGGTTCTAGAGTTAATTATGTGTACAGTTAACGCCAACAACGGTTAACTATCTTTTGATAGTTGACTACAAGATATGTCATATATTGCTAACTGCATGGTTATGGTTAACTTATGGTTAGCTACGAAAATAGTTGACTGTAAAGTACAGTTAAAAAATGCACATTTTTAAAACACACTTTTTTAAATTTGACTTTTTTCTAAACAAACTGTCACATTTTAGTCGACTATTTTGTCTCATAGCTATATTTTAAACAAAAATCAGTATTCGATAAAAATCGATAGTATATTGTGAATTGTGAAGAGCAATGGCAGATCAAAAGAGCATCTAGTTATTTTAGGGTTGATGGTGCACCCAAGTGATTGATGGTCGAGAGCGAGTGATGATGCTGTATCACCACCTAGATGGCGCCAACCCACTTTGTGAGGCACTGTTTTCTCTTTTTGGAAAATGATAATAGCGAAGTGGAAAATAAACGGAGAGGAAGATGAAATAGATAGATGACTTGCCGTTTGAAAAAAAAAAAGTTTATGGTCTCGCACAACAACAACTATGATATCTTGAGGGGTGGACAACGCCCTAATGATTCAATGATAATGGGCATGTTGGTGCACAGAGAATAGATTTAAAAAAATATATGAGATATACTTTTGAAGTTTTTACTAGCCCATTTCCTTGACAAAAATAAAATAACTAAAAAAACGGTTGCAGTTAAGAATCCCCATCCCCACGCACAGTGCTCGGATGGAGAAGATAACCTCATATTCGTGTTTCTCGACCCCGATTTCATGAGAAAGCCGCGTATTTTTTTAGTTCTGATCAAAAAAAAATTCGAACCACGAGGGAGAGGGGTGTATCATGGTGCTTTAGTCAAAATTTGAAAATTTAAATTGGCGCCTTTTGAATTTTTAAAGGGAATCAGGGCTGTATTGGGAGGGCAAAGAAATAAAAGGGGCCACTTTTATGGCAAAATGATAAAAAAAGTAGATGATTGTACAGGGTGCGGCAATTTTTCTCTGCGTCTTTATTTTGCCCATAACTTTTTGCATTTGCGGTATTCAAACGAGATCTATTTTTGAATCGAAAGCTGACACTCTAGGCAATCGAATGACACCAAATTTGCAGAAAAATCTTTATTTGAACACACGCATCATCAACAGACATATTTAACAACGATTTTCATTCGTATTCTTGCTCAGTACTTTTTCCATTAACTTGAAGGCAGTATTCCAGGCGTTTTTCATAGGCTTCGATTGCTCTGTTGATCATCTGTTGCGGGAGGCTTACAAAGGCACGTTCAATTCTCGTTCGGAGCTCATTCATGTTGGCGATTGGAGTTGTGTAGACTTGGCTCTTGATCCATCCCCAGAGAAAGAAGTCGCAAGGTGTCAAATCAGGTGAATATGGCGGCCAGGCAAACGGAGCAGGAGAAGCAGGAGTTCTTCGGCCCATCCAACGAAGAGTGAAGTTGTCGTCCAACCAATTTCGAACAGCCAGAGACCAGTGAGGAGGAGCACCGTCTTGAAAACCTGAAGCAAGAAGTCAACAACAATGAAAAACACGAAACCTCTACCTTGAACATGTGGAAGGAAAAATTGCTGAAGCATTTGCACATGGTTGGCACCATTCACATTTTCATCGAAAAAGAAGGGACCCACTACTCTACGACGACCAATTGCAGCCCAGACTGTGACTCGTGGCGAATGAATAGCCTTCTCTTGAGCGGAGTACACCATGGCTAAACGAAGAAAAAATAAACTTCGCAATCATGTTTTGAACAATGATAACAACAATAAAAATGTCATTCGATTGCCTAGAGTGTCAGCTTTCGATTAAAAAAAAGATCTCGTTTGAATACCGCAAATGCAAAAAGTTATGGGCAAAAACAGAGAAAAATTGCCGCACCCTGTATTCTTGTCTGTCTTACCATGTTTTTGAACATGGGCCGTGGCAAAAAGAGACTCTATATGCATTTTATGATCAAGAGTATTTCGCGGAATCACGTCTAAGGTAAGTGAGTGCGCGCATCTCTAACTCTCAAGCCCCCTCCGCCCGAAGGGGCCGAAGGAGGATCAGGGGGGCTTGCAGTTGGGATGCGCAAACTCACGTAACTTAGACACAAATCACTCGAAAATGAATCTGGATGCATGAAAGAGCATGCATACCAGAGTTTCTATATGCGGTAGGGCCCAGTATTCAAAACTATGTAAACATCTTCTTGTTTGTGGCCCCTGTGCGATTAGTGGCCCCTTTTTATTTATTTTCCTTCCCTATACAGCCTTTATTCTAGGGTTGGGTCCCGGGAATATTCCCGGTTTATTCCAGCTCCGAATCTTAGATTCGGAGCACGCGGATCTCTTTAATCGGGTTGCAAATAAACAAATTATGGAAGAAACAGAGGAAGAAGCACAAAGAATAGAAGAAACTAACTATTTTGATGAAAATTTTGATGTGTTCTTTAACGATTTTGATTGATTTGTTATGATTTGTTGAATAAATTCGGTTTTTTGGACATAAAAGATTTGGACCGAATCGGACCGGAAAAAAGATTTAGACCGGGAATATTCCCGAAAAAGATTTGGACCGGTCTTATTTCAACCCTACTTCATTCCCTTGAAGAAATTAAAAGGCGCCAATTTAAATTTTCAAATTTTGACTAAAAAACCATGATACCTTCTGTCCCCACCCTCTGTGGTTCCGGAAAATTTTTTTGTTCAGAATTAAAAAAAACCTCTTATAAAATCGGGGTCGAGAAACACCAATATGAGATTATCTTTTCCATCCGAGCACTGTGCGTGGGGATGGGGATTCTGAACTCAACCCAAAAAAACTTAGATTAAAGGATTTAGACAAAGAAATATATGGAAAAAATCTATGAACAGATTTATCAAAAAAATTAACATTCTAGTAACTACAAAAAATTCAAAAATATCTTATAATAAAGATGAGACTTAATACTTAAAAAATAAAAATTATTTGAAAAAAAATTGGCGCTACTTCGACATACATCACCCCACCGCTCAACATCCCCTTCGGGGGCGCAGGAGGTTTGATGGGTTAGAGATGCGCGCACTCACTTACCTTAGACATAATTCCGAGCTAGACTCTTGATCATAAAATGAATACAGAGCAGGGCTGCGTGACAGTACTGCTCGCAATCATGTCTACTGAATCCGATGTCACAATTTCGGATTTGCTTAGCGGAGATAAAGTTTTACGTCAAATTTTTCTTTTAAATATTTTTTCATTGCTTGGAACTTCTGCTTAACATTTTAAAGTTTTTTTACTTTATAGTGCTCTCCGGTGCAGTTATCTGCTCTGTTGAATGGTATATATTGTTTACTAGAGAAACAGTCTTGTCACACGCTATTTTGCATACCAACAAAGTTTTTGAAAAAATGACACAATTGTTTTCTCGGACCAAAAATTATATATTTCATTCTTATAATTGCTTCAACATACCATTTTTGGAGATTGATTCTGCCTGTTGTTGTTTTTTCGGGGCGTAAGACATAAATTAACAGGCTCAAACACAATTTTCTTACATTTTCGTTATATAAGAAAAAATGTTTGAATTTAGTGTAGGCTAGCCTACCCTAAGCCAAAAAACAACAGGAAAGATCGAGATTGAAAATGAATACCTATTTTTTATACAGCCCTTTAATTGTGTGATAAATCTTCTTTTTGTTCGGTATATTTTCTGCTTTTTAAACACTATTACAACCTTTTTAGACACACTTACGAGTGCAAAGTCACTGTTTTAGAAGCGTTCAGTATTCAATTACTTGCCTTCAGCACTATCTTCAATTTATCGATCCAAAAATGGTTTTGTTTTCGTCCAGTTCCTTACACTATTCTCTCCACTTCATACTTTACGTCCAAAAAAAGTTTACAAACATTACAAAACCCTGTGAATAACATTCCTAAACTCTAAACCCCTTAAACACAAAAGTAACAACACACAAAAAGAGGCAGTGATCAAGCCACTCCCCTTCTTCTCCAACCCAAACCCAGCATTCCAAACCGAGTGGCTATTACCTATAAAAGGGAAAAAGACAACCATTCTTCAATTCCTGCACCACCAACCATGAGTGTTCTGTCCCTATTATTGCTTTTGGCTATCACCTACACCCAAAGTGCCCCCTCGCTGCCCGACCCTTCAACGTCCACTTCCTCCAAAACTGCTTCCCTGTATGTTCTTGATGTAGTACCTGAGCAAAATGTAGCTTCTGCTGGATCTCCAATCTCCTGGCAACCCCAGAATTCCAAGAAAAGGTCTGAGGCTATTACCTCCAGCTCTGAAATACTCTATTCTTCTGGACCTTCTTCGGATTCTGCAGATTTGTATGGAGGCTCTGGAGACTCGTTTGTGCTGAAACCAGCAGTAGAAGTCAAATCAGAAAGTCAATTTGTGCTACCTCCAGCAGAAAGTGTAGTTCCCAAAATGACGGGAAGCATTGAAAAGTCGGCAGAAGAGAAGTGGAACACCAAGTTTGCAGCTGAGAAAGATAATTTTGGAGGTCCTATTACTAACCCTGCTGCTTATTACATGGAGGGAGCTAATTTAGAGGATGTAAGTGGATATTTGAGTTTGAAAATTTCTGAAGATTTCATTTTCTCTAATTACCGCCCCTCCCCTTAATTTCAAGTGGTCTGAAACTTTTGTTTTTTCAAACTGTTTAAGCTATGTAAAAATCTTTCGAAAATCTAAAAGCTACTTTTTAGAAAGCTCAAAAAGTTCAAGAAGCCAAAGTTTCAAGCAGGAGAAGACTGCGCCAAATCACTTTACAACAATTCAGTTTGGGCCAAAATCATTTGTAATATTTGGCAAATATTTACCGAATATTGCAAATAATTTTGGCCCAAATTGAATTTTTGGAAAATGATTTGGCGCACTCCTGCCTATCCTGCCCAAAGTTTCACTTGGATGCTACTAAAAAAACGCATAATTGTGTAAGGGGTAATCTATTCTAAGACACCTTTGGCAAAAATTGCTCAAATCTCTAAATTTGAAACCATCAGTGACTTTAAAAAAAAAAGCTTGGTTCAAACTAGGGTACTCCTATAGAAAGGTCCACACCATCTTTTTTTATTCTTTTATACAAATTACACGATATAACATAAACAGACAATACAAAAGCACAAAAAAGAATCATGATATTTCATATACCGTATTTCCTCTAATTAACGCACCCCCCCTTGATTCAAAATCGTGTTTTGGCATTGCGTTTTGACCACTTTGATCACTTCTCAGGCAAGTTACCGCCCATTTTGTAGCCAGAAAGATGAGCTATTAAATGGTTGGTAACTTGCCTGAAAAAATGATCAAAAGTGGGTCAAACACAATGCCAAAAACACGATTTTAATCAAAAAGAGAAATACTTCCTTCACTTGAGCTACAAATAATTAGGGCGTATTTAAAATCATTTTTTCGTAAATTACGATGAAAAAAATGCGGTGTGGACCTTTGTATAGGAGTTCCCAAACTAGAAGACTGCAAGTCTTATCAATCAAAAAAATTCATTCTCGGCATCGAAATTAGCAAAACGATCAGCTTCTTTTTGTGATTTTCTATTCTCACTTTTACTTTATTGCCATTATAAGTTTACATCAGTGTGTAGCCCCATACCACAGCTCTCTTTTATCAAAGTTTACTCGGTGATTTTAGAAATGTTGAGATTGTGGGGCTTAAAGCAATAACTTTTTTGGTACTTATTCAATTAGACTCTGCCTATAAAAATGACCTGATGCCTCCTGTTCTTTTTTGAATTGTGCTACGGTGGAGGCTAGGCCAACGTAGCTAAAAGTAAACACAAAAACAACTAAAAAGTAGGAAAAACATATTCGAGTTTGTCCTATTGTACGCTGGTTTATCCTACGTCTAACAAGGGACCCACCCAAGCTGAGGACCTATATAAAAAGTGTTGGCCATGGTCGGTTTAGTGTGTGAAATTTTTATATTGTCGGCGAACAGCGAGAAAAATGATGAGGACAGGCAGTCCGAAAGTACGAAAAAGTGCTTACTCCCTCCTGTGGTTTTTTGAAATTTTTAAGCCAGAGTATTCAGCAAACTTTAAGTGCCACTGCGCACAATTTTTTCTTTGTTTGTTGCGCATATTGCGATAGTTTTTTGCTATATTTATTATAACGTAGGCAAAACCGGTGTAATTAGTCCATAAGTGGTTTTCGAAAATTGCGGGAATTTGAATTAGAATTATACTACACCGTGAAAATGGCTGAAATCAAAGATGGAATACTTTCTGGCTGCCTGTCCTCATCATTTTTCTCGCTGTCCGCCGACAATATTGAAATTTCACACACTAAACCGACCATGGCCAAAATGTGCCACTTGTTGCACTAAATTTGAGAAGAAAAATGCAAAAGTTCAGAAATTAGGAACGATTTTATCGTACTAAATTAGATGAAATTGTGTAAACCGTGGTAAAAATTAATTTCTACTGATGTTTTTTTCATCCAAGAAACAAAATTACGTTTTATTCTCCAACATAAACTAATGCTCCCATTATTTTCAGATAAAGGCTCCCAAATGTCAAATGGTGGGTTGTGATGGTCCCTTGCCCAACGACTACGACTTCCAGATAGGCCAGCAAGAAGAAGGCTCTCTGCGCCAGAACAAAGCTTGCCACCAAACATTTATGCCTCTGAACGGCTGTTTAGACAACAGAGGGTATCCAGTCGGCATGGTGTGCACTATTTGCTGCGATTGCACAGCAGACTTCATCACCCAAATGAAACATTCCAGAGGCTATCTCCAAGGCTACAAATCTTAGAAAAGTAGCCAATTCACTAGTTTTAGAAATCCCTGTATATTCTCCAGAAACGGGTATTTTGTCCTCACCTGTATTTATTACTACTATTTATAATCGACTTGTAAGAATTGTAAATATGTTCCTAGTACATATGTACATTAACTGATTCCTATGCTTTATTTTATCTATATTTTGTGTTGCGGTAATTTTGTTGTTCCAAATTGTCTTGTTGAATCTCATATTTTGGCTATCTTGGAAAAAGCATAGTAATAAAATATACAAATGTGGTTAATTTGTGGACAATCTATAAGCAGAAATTTGTTACCTTAAGGCTGATGGGGTGGTTGACAAAGAAGGTAAATTATGAAGAGGAACTTAGACAAAAATACCCTTCTTTACTTGGGTTCATGACTCAAAATTCTGCAAACAAAAATAGATCCACCCTAATTTTATACAGCTGAGATCCTGAGAATCATTTCGCACCATAAATTTATCGCAAAAACTTGTAAATATAAAGTACAGCGGGCCAAATCTTGGTTCTTATCCTTTATCCCGACCCCACCCTAATTTAAAAGGGTGCCGGGACACTGGAAAATAGCCTAAAAGTATGGAAATTGAACAAATTTTTGTCAGCTTGGTCCTACTGCACAAAGAAACTCTGGTATGCATGGATGCATGCCGCCAAAAAGGCGAATCAACTTATTTGTGTCAAAATAAAGTTCAACAATCAAAACTTGGGTGGGGTCGGGATAAAGGATAAGAACCCAAATCTTCAACTAGTTGAGTCCAATTCAGACAGGCTACAACTCGAAATTTTAGTTTTGAACACTGCCGTATTGTTTCTGGTGAATGGGCCCTATCTCAGAATGCGACAGGCGTCAAGGAGGGTCGAAAAATAGAACGGCACTTTGTAATTAAACGGCAGTGGTTTTCCTTGTATGCTGTGTAATTGCTTTCAGCTTGATGTCACTTGCTGGATTGCTTTTCGGACTTTTTGGTGCTTTCAAAGATATTTTTCATAGAAATTCCAGTTTCTTCTATTATCTTCTGTCGCAGTCGATTCAATTGACCATTTATCGCAAGGAAGATCATTGGCTTTTAAATTCTTCGGACCACTTAACATAACGAAAGGCTGAGGGCAATTTCGCCACGAGATAACAAACCTTTTTTAAAAGACCATGGCCACCTGTTTTAAATTGTCCCCCGCCAATTCAAAAATTTTTGCCTTATTATTGAACTTCTGTACGGATTTTTTAGCTTGGTTTCTAACAAAACAATGCCTAGAATTTAATTTTAGGTAAAGTTTTGTTAGAAACCAAGCTGAAAAATCCCTACAGAAGTTCAATGATTAGGAAAATTTTTTTTAGTTGGCGGGGACAACCGTTGTCGTAGACGGCAATGGCCCTTTAACAAATCCTTTACATACCGAACGCCTGGTCTATCAGCGTTCGTTATATAGACATTGCTTTATGGCGTACAAATAAGTGTCCGCATCAAAAAATTATCCGCAGAAATCCGCAAAACTATTTTTAAGACAGGATCGTTAATTTTTTTCAATCAATATCGATAACTTTTCTATCAGTAACTTCCTAACACCCGCAATGTCAACGCTAAAGTTTCTTTTACCATCATCATTATCTCATCTTTTTCATTACAAGGAACTGTGTTTGGAATTAAAGCCCTCATCAATCCCCCTTTTGTCTGTTTTTCATCGATTTTAGAGGAGCAACGCCAGTAGGTGTGTTAAACACCTAATCGGGAACTCTTTTTCCACCAAACACTGTAATGCAAGAGCGAACAAGAACACTTTACTTTCTGTGAGTGTGTGTGTTATTGACTTTTTTCGGTGTTTTGAAGACTTTTGTGGTTTGCAAAATGGTGGTAAACAACATTCCAAGTTTTTAATAGACCACAAAAATACGCAAACCAACCTGATGGATGCCCACAAGATGTCTTATTTGGGGAAAGTTTTTGAAGGGCAGTTGAAAGAGATTTTTGAGCCGTCGGTAGATCTTGGAGCTTTCAGCCTCGTAGTCCAGACTTAGCCGTTCAATGTAGGACTCCAGATCAGGCCTAAAAATGTTGGTTGTTTCAGAAAATTGAAAAAATACCCTAATTTAAAGCTTCCAATTGCTAGTAGCGAATAGCTCCCGAAAATTTTAGAGAAAAAGGGAGGGGGAGTGGTAGGAGGGTTTTAGCTACTAGGGTCAAAATTCCTAAAACACGTAAAATTTTTAGGTTTTTTGCAAAAAATTGTCCATGATTGTCCTTAGATTGTCCTTATTATCCAGACTTTGACGCGTAGTTCTAACCAAAAATGACTGTCGCAAATAATATAAATAGGGTACAATTGAAAATATTTGGAAAAATTAAAAAAATCTCACCCAATGTCCAAATCATAGAAAGAACCATATCCAACCACATCCACAAAGCAGAAATGCAGCTGAATTAGAGCACTCATCACTTCATCCTGCTCAAATTTAGCTGCTCCTCCGTTCTTTTGTAGACCATACCTGAGCTTTTGGCAGTCTGAGAGACATACCCTTGGAGCATTGCTTGTCGCAAGCCATGGATCAAGTTAGACAGCACCATCGACCACTTTAGCAGAGCTTGTTTCAAGCGTTGCAGCAGGTTAAGACCTACTTCTTCTTGATGTCCACCATGCGATTTGTCTGAATCATTATTTTTTTGGCAGAGATCAAAATTAGTTTGCGAAACTGATTTTGAGCCAAGATTTTTGCCGGATTCGATTCATGCAGACCAAAGTCGCAATAATAGTAAAAAGTGGAAATAGTTTCAAGCATGGAAAATTTGCCCAAAATTGTATAAAAAAGCTATAACTTGGTTCGGACCCTACCTGAGATGGCTTATTAGACATTGGGCCAAAACCAGTGATGTATCGGCACCAGGTGCGCTAGCAGCCAATGCCTTAATCGGTGCCGTTGCAAAAATTGACCCCTTGCTGGTTCAGAGATTTTTAAAATGCGGTTGAACTGGAAGAAACTGGTGCTGAACCGAAAATTTTGAGATTTTAAAGTCTGGTAAAAACATCGAATTCTAACCAAGGCCATTTTTCAAAAATTGGATCCCCGATTTGAGCTTGGATTTGCTCTACCACACGCTAATTTTAGAAATTCCTATTTAAATAACGAGTGGTCCAAAAGTTCTTTGCAGATTTTCTTGTGATTTAAGTTAACTTAACTTTAATCTGTTAATACCATGTTGTAGCCCTGCATCTCCTCTTTCAATGGCTATACAGCTTATTAAGCTCAGCATTTAATCTCAGCATTTTGCTCCAAACACTTGTGTGGTCATTTTAAAAAGTTGACAATCATTTTTATCACTTTAAGTGATCAAAAAGTCTTATTGATTATTTAGCTCTACAACAGCATCTTAGCACTATGTTGTTGCTCAGTTCAAGAGCTGCAAAACAATATTTACAGAATGGTTTTTAGGTGTTGAGATATGACCCTTTGAAAAAATTGATTTCTTTAAAAATGGCCAAAATACAAGTTTTTCCAGTTTTTTAGATTTCAGTCATTTTTTAAAGAAATTGGTCTTTTGGAAAAATCCATATCTCAACATTCAGATTTACAAAAAACCATTCCGTAAAAAAGGTTGTGTAGCTCTTGAACTACGCTACAACATTGTGCTGAGATTTTGTTTAAGAGCTAAACCCTATATTCAATTTTTGACCAGTTAAAGTGATGAAAATGCTCGCCAACTTCTCAATATGACCTCACAAGTATTTGTAGCCACATTCTGACTTCTCTAAATTATACATAATAAGTTCTGTATGCCATTCAAAAGAGGAGATGCAGGCAGGGGTGCCATAATACCGCTTTTAAGCGGCATTTGCCGCTTTTTCGACTTTTTTGCCGCTTAAATTTTTAAGATGCCGCTTAAGCGGCATTATCCGCTTTTTCGATAATATTTGCCGCTTTTTGCCGCTTTTTCTCTAAATTAAGCTCGCACATAAACATTTTGTTGAAAATTTTTAACCACTTCATGTTTTCTAAGAAACATTATATTCTTTAGTTTTAGATATGGACAAATTCATCAAAAAGACAAAAGAATCGTCGGAGCAAGCTCATCTTGAAGAGCACTCTGATGATTTGGAAGCAGATGTTCTCTCATCAGGGGAAGAGGTTTTCTAATTTTTTCTGGATTTTTTTGCATTCTGTTGTTTAGGAGTTCACTGAAAATGCGAATAAGAAGCGGAAGAAGTCGCATGATAAGCCAAAAGGTGGGATGAGCAAATACAACCCGGACTGGACAGATAAGTACAAGGGTGACTACATCATACCGTCAGACATCGATAAAGGGTACTTTACATGCGTCGCTTGCGGGAACAAACATCTTTCGTTAGGCAAGAGAGGTGAAACATCTTTTCATCAAATGCCTACTGTGAGTCGATCTTCTCAATAATGAATGCTCTTTGGACAGACGAAAATAATAGCTTTCTCGTGTCAACGATCAATGCCTTTATCTGTGTCAAGTGTAATTTTGAACTAGATAGTGTTAGCGCATACGAGTATTTCTTGGGCCACAAGAACTTGTTAGATAGGGCCAAAGCCGGTGAAAAGTATGATATGTTGAATAAATGGTACGTACGATGTATTTCCTTAAATTCTAAGTGGTTCAAACACGTTTAAAAAATGCCGCTTTTTCGCCGCTTTTTTCAAACCAAAATGCCGCTTTTTCCGCTTTTTTTTTTACCGAAAATGCCGCTTTTTTTACTTTTTGCGATGGCACCCCTGGATGCAGGGCTACAAGATGGTATCAAAAGATTAAAAATAAGGTAATATAAATCATAAGATATAAGGCTTTGAAAATCCGCAAAAAACTTTTGACCACCCGTTATATCACTTACTCTGTTCCAGAATCCTGTCCAGCAATGCCAGTAGAGTAACCGCAGTCTTGCAAGCCTGTGTCGCCTTAAACAAATCAGCAGTAGCTTCGGACGCAGAATTGCCTTCTAGACATCCCAGCACCAGAACATTTCCATCTTTGAGTGGTTGAATGCTGATTGGGTATCCAGACACCTCGAGTTGAGTGGTTGGCGAGTCTACCGCCGAGGAATGGTACTTGCTGAAGTGAAAGGCAGTGTGATTTGCCCCACTTGGATTGCCCATGACACACACTGAAGTGGTGTCTCTGGTGGCCCCCAAATCCACAATGCAGCATTCACTGCCTAGCTTTAGAGGAGTGGGCTGCGAGAAGTACTGGTAGTTGATCTGTTTGAACTGGCCATTAGCGTTGGATCCAAAGCAGTAGGCCTCTCCAGTCGTCATCAGTACAATTGAGTGGTTGTGTCCACAACATATCTTGAGAATGGGCCCGGCTAGTAAAAGGCGCACTTTTTGGGGCTCTTTTCTGCAAATTGCGGGTTTGGTATGAGGCAAAAATGATTTTTGTGCGACATACTCAAGTTCGATCCCACTTCGGATCCGACCACTTTTCGATTTAAATTTTTTTACCAATCCTGATATTGATGAGCTTGTGCAAGAGAAATATGCGGCAAATCGCATTGCAAGAATTAGGACGAATTTGTTCTGATTAAGGCAAAATCATATTGCGACATTACAATGACATCACACGGCTTTTCAAAACGTCGCAAAATGTATCTTTTTACTTTTTGACATGTGTCTGCATGGCGTGGTGGTAAAGCTTTACGTCATACCATTTTATATAGGGGAAAAAAATTTTGAAGTCACGAGATCAAACCCACCTTTGGACGCCACCGATTTTTTTAATTTTATCATCAGCCTATAGATTGGAAAGTAGAAATAGGTCGTAAAGATCAGATTTTCAATTTTTCCTGCAAAAATTTGAGCACGGACCCGAAAGTATAGCACAGACCCGAAAGAATTTATGTCAAATAAAAGGCGAAAAATTACACAAAACTTATTTTGTATCGAATTTTTTATGATAAAACTTTTATCGGTCTTTTATCGGGTTTCAATTTTTGTCGATTCTGACCATTTATACTCAATTTTTGGGTGAAGCAGCCAGGAAAGGTATGAAAACTATGGCAATAATTAGGGCTGCGATTAATATGGATTTTCATATTTTTTCTACAACTTGTTTTGGCTTAAATACGATGTAAAAACATGTTTCGCGGCGGTTTCAATTCAAAACTCGCGAAAAAAATTTCCATATTTTCCATAAAATATGGAAAGTTCCATATTTTGCCATTTTGACCATATGTTGGCCATATTTTGCCGTTTCTTCCATTTTTCCCGTATTTTTCTCCATATTTTTAATTTTTTAGAGAAATGTCAAAAGCTCAGCTGCAAAAGTGGATTTCTGATTTTCCAGAAGGTGTGTTTACGACTGGTGGCAAGATTGTTTACTGTCAAGCATGCTCCAAACAAGTAATTTTTGACACATCTTTCTTCTCAACATTATTGATTTTGATTTTCATGTATCTTGCTCTGAAGTGTTTCAGCTCAAACAGCACAGCCAGACTGCTAAGCACCAGAAAAATGAAGATGAATTTCAGCGCCGAAATAACAGACAACCGCTTCTAGCCGATGCCATGGGAAAATCAGCTGGTGATTCGTTTTCTCTGGAGCTATGCAACGCGCTTATTGGAGCAAGCATCCTGTTGTTCAAGTTGAAAAATAGATCGTTTCGTGGATTTTTGGAAAAATATTGTCAGAGGGATGTTCCGCATCATTCAACGTTGGCAAAAATTTATTTGAAGATATCGTATCAGCAGGTTAGATTTTGTTAATGTGAATTGTGTTCACGTAATTTTTAGGTTATTAATCGGATCAAAGCTGAAATAGGAACATCGTATATCTGGGCATCAGTCGATGAAACAACCGATATCATGGGTCGATACGTAGCGAATTTTATCATGGGAAAGCTTGACAGCCGAGGTTTTTTAGCTCAATAAACCTTTTTATTTAATGTTTTGTATTCAGCTCCATCGCGTACTTATTTGATTTCCGTAAAAATGCTAGAACAAACAAATCACCCAACAATTGCGCGCTTTGTGAACGATGGATTAAGTATGTTTTTCTTAGACAATTTGGAAAATTATTTTATTTTGCTTTAGGAGGTTTACTTGCTGGTGAAAAAGAAAATCGACTGCTTATTTTTGTGACGGATGCTGCAAAATATATGAAGAAGGCTGCCGATGTTCTCTCTGCTTTGCTGGCCTACAAGCTAGCCTACATCCAGTCTCAGTTTGCAATGATCCCTGTTGCGATTACGAAGCTTGAAACAAGTGGGATGGCTTTGACCTAGATGTTTTTTTCAACGTGAAATGTGCTCTCGAGTCAGCTCCAGGGGAAATTGGGGAGCATCAATTACGTGTTGGACAAAAACGAGGGAATCAAACGTCTGGTGGAAATTGAAATGTTATCAACGGCGACAGAAGCGACTTAAATATGGATCCGAATAAAATTGCCTCTATGAAATATGCACCTATTATGTCCTGCGATGTCGCTCCTTTAGTGTCTACAAAAACGTGCTTGCCGAAAACAGAACTAGTTTTACACCAGAGAACCTTGAAATGTATATGGCATGTATGTGTGAAGCAAAAAAGTAGCTGTATTTTTTCCAATAAAGTTGATTTATATGAAATTTACTTTGCCATATTTTTTGAAAAATTTCCGTATTTTGACCTTATTTTGGAAAATTTACGACCATATTTATGGCCATATTTTTTATTTTTCCGTCCATATAAATCGCAGTCCTAGTAATAATCTATTTTACTCCCTATAGATCAATCACATCTTCCTAAAAATTGCCATTCAAATCTTCTTTTTTAATTTCTTGGTTCCTATTATATTTATTCTAAGCAGTCTTTTGTCATTGATTTTTAACCCATAATTTAACCCATACCAAAAAAGTATCATACAAGTCTTTTTTCACGAAACTTCTTAACAGAACGCCAATTTTGTACATATTCGAATTCATTCTTATTTTTCGCACAGTTGGCTGTTTTTTGCTCTGTTGATATTTTCCCCCAAAGTCTCGTTTTAAGTCCTCTAATGGATGGATTCCATACTTTCAATATTGCTTCGCTTTTGCGTAACGGATCGTAGGGATTATTAGGAGGAAACATTACGTGCCCGTCTCAGTCTAAGTTTTCCAATGTCCGCTTGCCGCGAAAAAGTGTCAAAAACGAGCTTTGGTGGTGGACATTGATTGAAGCTTCAAATGTAATTGACAAACAGTAAATATTCTAAATCCCCACCTAGAGACAGTATCACTTTGTCCTAACTGTCCACATTGGTTTTCACCCCAACTCCACAGCTCAGCGAATCCTGTTGGATGATTGCTCTGAAGAAGCATGGCCTCCGGATTAGAGCAAGATTGACTATTGTAGTCAGTTGGTCTAACAGTTTTGAAAAGGGTCGGATTTGAGCTCTGCATGGCACTAGCTTCTGGAGACCTGCAGGGAGAGAGTAGACAGTCAGTTTCACTGGCTAATGTTGATGCTGAATCATCTGTAATAAATGATTGAGATTAAAAATTTTTGGAAACCTTTGCAAACCAGATCTTGGTCTATTATACAGGGTGATTCAAGAATTTTGGCCACTTTGTGTACACTAAACGAAACACTATATCTTTCGTTTTCATTTGTGTACACTAAACGAAACACTATATCTTGGGGAAGAAGAAGCCATAACTTTTTTTGCGACCCGTTTTTCGAAATTCTGTAAACGCTAATCGACTCTGTTTTCCATGGCAATTTTTTTGGTAATAATGTGAAAAACACTATTTTTGTTTGGTCCCCTGTGGTTTGGGTCCTGGTCTGTAGATGGTCTCTGGATAGGTAAGGCCTAAACCACAAGGAGGACCAAGCGAAAATCGTGTTTTGACTTTACATACCAAAAAATTGCCATCAAAAACTGAGTCGATTGGCGTTTACAGAATTTTGAAAAACGGATCACAAAAAAAGTTATGGTCTCTCAAAAGTGTCCAAAATTCTTGAATCACCCTGTACACTTTTTCTGACAGTTTTCAGGGCTAAAGTTCCTCTACCCCCCTGGCCCAAAAACTCGTTTTTTCAACTCCTATCAACTATTTATGGCTTTATATGGGTAGAAAACAAGGAAAAACGATTTGGAAGACCATTTCCGAGAAAAAAATTAGACAAAATTTTGACCAAAACCATGATACCTACCCTTATGGTCGAAAAAGGTAGGGTACCTGGATGCCCCCAAAACTCATAAAAAGATGGAATTTGAACATAGTTTTGTTGACTGGGGTAATAAAGAAACTCTGGTATGCATATATTTTTTATGTATCCAGAGTCTCTTTCGAGTGATTTGTGTGTAAGGTATGTGGGTGTGCGCATCTCAACCCCAAGCAACCAAGCCCATTTCGGCCCCTTCGGGGCGCACGGGGCTTGAGAGTTAGAGATGCGCGCACTCACTTACCTTAGACATGATTCCGAGCAAGGATCTTAATCAAAGATGCATATAAAGACTCTTTTTTGCCCATATCCAGTGATCAAAACGTAGAATACTTTTTAATGGGTATCCAGGTACCCCATATTTTCAACCATGAAGGTGGGTACCATGGTTTTGGTCAAAATTTCGTCTAAATTTTTCTCGAAAATGGACTTCCCAATCGTTTTTCGTGTTTTCTACCCATATAAAGCCATAAATAGCTGATAGGAGGTGAAAAAACGCGTTTTTGGGCCAAGGGGGTGTTAAAAGGAATTTCTGCCGTTTTCAGTGTCTATTTGGTTCTGTCTAGCTCGTGTACCACTTTTTTTTAGAAAATGGCTACGCTGGACAGAGATCTTTTGTTTGAAATCGCTGAGAAGCTGGTCTTCGGTAGAACTGGCGAGGTTTTCTCTTTGAGATCCTTACTGGAATATGGCTTCAAGTTTATGGTAATATCATTCACACTTTTTCTGCTCTTGTTGTTATCCTTTTATTCAGGTAATCAATCGAGCTTGCAAGAGAGCGCTTTTGTCCCAGTTTTCGCTGATTAAAACAGTTGGTCTTCGTGGCTCCTACGAACCAGTTTCCGATTGGTTTGACAGCGCGGACAATGTATGTTATCAGGTTTTGTTTTTTGATAAATTCATTACTTGTGTTTAGAAACCAATGTTCTATGCAGACGTTCGTTATGACATAGGGATGATTGCAATGCTTATTCAGTACGTGAAATTCAAGCCGCAGAGGATGCTTTTCAGAGATTTGTTTCAAGAGAAGTTGAAGTGTGAAAACGATAACAAAATGGATAAGTTAGAGGGCCTTGGTGCCCTGCAATCTTTTTCACTCTTACTTAAACTTAAAGGTTGGTATTTCAGATGCTAGATATTTACTTAACGACTTATACATTTAGAATACGGTCTAGATTTGAGCGACTATGCCGGACCTGGACTGCTGTTGAACTATTTGCAAGTAGAAGATTCTCTGAAGTGTTTAGGTATGTGATTTTTCTGGTAACCATGTGTTTAAGAAACAAATGAGTTTTTAAATAGGCTATTGTATTATAAACCTGCTCACCTTTGATTACTTCATTTTACTTTACTTCTATCTGTATCTTTTCAGTGATGCTCGAGTATATTTTGGCTTTGAACGCTAAGGAAACAGAACTCCAAGTCTCAGAGAAATTCCATTGCTTAGAAGAAGAGTCCATCAACTTGCCAGATGCCAGCAACTTTTCACTGCAAGTTTTTTCTTGACTCTAGTGTATTCTTTTACCAAATTCATCTTTTCCAGAGTCAATGCAACACGTGTGGAGAACTTTAAGGTGGTCTTTCGACCTGCGGCGTACAAGCAATCAGACTTTCCGTCGACCAAGTGGATTGAGTTGCTGTCTTACGTCATGGATTCGTGTATCAACCTAAAGAAGCTGCATGTCTGCATCAACGTCGATGATTACTTTCCGAAAGTGCTAGATAGTCTTCTGAAGTCAGTTAAAGCTATGAAAGATATTGTGGTGCCGTCGTTGCTCGCTAAAAGTGGTTGTTTCATTCGAGTTGAGTTCGATTGTCTAATAGAGTCCGATGACTTCGAAGTTAGATTTGCTGTTAAAAATTTTGATTCATTAATTTATGGATGTTTCAGCAACTTTTGACCAATGAACACGAGCTCTTCACAATAGGAGTAGCAAAACCGCTGGAAAAAAAGTATCATATCAGTCATTCGCTTCAGTTTAACAATCTTGCCGAGCTATCTTTTGAAATCACGGCTTTTGAGGACACGGAGATCAGTGTATCAGATTATGATGACTACGGTTACTATCAATATGATGACTATGGAGGATCTAGTGACGAGAGTATGTTTTGAAGAAAATTTACTTCGCTGGTTTTGTTTTGAAGCTGATTTTTTTGACTTTTATGTGTTGCAATAAATATGCAAATTAGCTGTGGTTTCTTGTCTTGCTATTATTAGGAAGTTCACTCGACCATTTGTTGAGGTCAAAAGAGTGCATTTTTTATATATTTTTCAGCAACAAATATTGTAAAGAAGGCTGCAGTGTATGAATGTATGTTATATACTAGAAGATATTGTCATCCGTTGCTATAATCTCGTTTTATGTACGGAATAAATAAATGTACCGTACTTTATCTAATAATTACCCCGGAGTAATTATTTTTAAACCCTCCTCGGAGAGGGGTAATTATCATTCCACTATTTCATTGAGCATTATTAAAAGATTTTTTATAACAAAATGCGGCACTACAGTCGAAACTCCGATTAACATACACCCTTGGGACCGGGACTTCCCGTATGTTAATGAGAGGTGTATGTTAATGGGGGAGTATGTTAATGAGAGAGCCAGATTCCATAATTTAGCTCAGCGTATGTTAATAGGAGAGTCCGTTCAATTCCAGCATAAAATATTTATATTCTACAACTATTATATTCTACAACAATTAAATCAAGGATTAGGCGCAAAATATTCAACAATTGTTCTGTGCTTCAGTTTCTTCATCCTTTCTTCGGACAGGTAATCGTCCAGCTGATCAAATAGTTTGAGTGCGGCAGGATTTGTGACATGATCTGCATAGCTCCGGAGGATTCTCATAGCTTGACTGGCTTCTCGGGCAGTGACTGGGGGCTCTTCTTCTTCTTCGATTTCCACAATTTCGGGAGTCGCTGGCCACCTCTGCTAATTCCACATCCTTGTTCACGACATCCTCTGCGATTTCGGCCAAAGTAAGAGCTCCACCGGTTTCTAGTTGTGCATCTACAGCCAAATATTCTGCCACAGTGCCTTCCACTTCGCTGTTTGCTTGCAGTACGGCCCAGAGATGGTCCATGTCGGCCAGAATGTTTTCCTCTTCGTCATCATCTACATGCTGTAAAAATACATTCAACAAAAATCAAGAAAGGACAAAAATGAAAATCCAACCTCTTCATTTATCACAAATCCAGCTTTTCGGAAGCAACGGCGTAACGTTTCTGGCTTGACTGCATCCCAAGATCGGCGGAGAAATTGGAGAGCGTGCAGGAGATTGATTTTGTATTGGCGCTCGTCGTCGATGGCTGAAATTCTTTCACACAGGAGGAAACGGCGGTAATGGACCTTCATGTTCTCAATAATCCCTTGGTCACATGGCTGAAAAATAATTAAATTAACGTTGTCTCATCTCATCAGCCAGTTTTAAGAAAAACCTGTGATTCGGCGGTGGTGTTGGGAGGAAAAAACTTCAGTGTGATCTGATCCAACTTGATGTTTGAATGGCCACTGAAATTATCCAGGAATAGCAAAACCTTTCTTCTGTCCTGCTTCAGCTTGCGATCCCATTGCTTGAGCCAAGTTTCAAAAATGTCAGCTGTGAAAATTGAAAAATAACTTGGAATTCATTTATTTAAAATATTACCTGTCATCCACGCCTTACTGTTTGCTTTGTACTGAACAGGCGGATCCTTGTTTTTGAAGCACCTTGGTTTGATGGATTTTCCAATCACCAGCAATGGAAGCTTTTCCGTTCCACTCATATTCGCTCCGACCAGCACAGTGATGCGCTCTTTGGACTTTTTGCCAGACGTGCATCGTTCACCTGCAAGGAAAAATTAGGCAAAACACATTTGAGAGAGTCAACCTTTGAAGGCCAGAGTTTTGTTGGGAAGCAGCTGCCAGAAGAGACCAGTTTCATCGGCGTTAAAGACATCGTCTGGAGAGAACTTGCTGATTGCTTCTCGAAGGAGTGTTTCTTGCCATTCGCTCAATGCCGTCATATCGATCTCCCCGGCTTCTCCTTGGTTAGTTCGGAACCTGATTGAATGGCGATGTTTAAATTTTCCCAGCCAGCCCTCACTTGCCTTGAACCCTTTAATGCCGAGGTTTTCCGCCAGTTTTAAAGCTTTTTCCTAAAAAAACTGATGTAAAAAAGCAGGTGAGAAGCAGAGAGAAATATTCTTACCATGAGCAAAGGACCTGTCACTGCGACGTTCTGGCTTCTAACCGACTTGATCCACCGCAAGACTGCTTCTTCTAAATCTTCGTGCTTTACTGGCTGCAGACGAATTCCCTTGGCTTCGGCACCTTCATTTATTGCATCGATTATTGTAGCCTTGTCTTTAAGAATCGATTGCACTGTCCCTTTCGGAAGATCGAATTCCTTTCCAACTGCTGCCATGCCCTTGCCATCTTCTGAAGCTTCGATGATTTTCTTCTTTTCCACCAGAGTGATGACGCGGCGCTTTCTGATTGGGGTATTCATTGTTAGCCTAAATAAGGAAAAAATAGCCGTCAAAATGTTGTAGAAAAACAAAATTATTTAAAAAATTCGAAAAAAGGATCGACTGGTATGTTAATGGGAGAGCCAATTCTTAGAGCGGGACCGAGTCTGGCCGTATGTTAATGAGAGGTGTATGTTAATGGGAGTGTATGTTAATGGGGGAGGTAATTTCGCCTCATCTTCGAAGAAACCAACCAAAGCTTAGCCAGCCGTATGTTAATGGGAGAGCGTATGTTAATTGGGAGTATGTTAATGGGAGTTTCGACTGTATATGTGATCATACGATGCATAAAAATATGACTGACGTACGACTCGCTACAAGTCCAAGTCGTTACAGCGACTCGCTACAAGTATTTCTGGTTTTTTTTGTCTTACCTTGATTTTTGATTATAAAACTACACATGTGAGCCCGTTTTAACGTGCGCTGGCCTATCCTGAGCCTAAAGCTACACCTAAGTATAAAAAAATTAATTGTTTTTGCACAAAATTAGACATTTTTAAAAAATTGGTGTAGCGAGTCGTTGTAACAAGTTTAATGTGTAGCAGATCGTTTTAGCGAGTCATATTTTGTAGCGAGTCCTTGCCATACGAAAAAATACACGTTGCCTTTTGCTGCTGTTGCTTTATTGTAGAAAACAAAAAATAATTGGGTAAATATATACATCTCCTATATAGTATTAGAAATGTTTTGTTTGTCTGTCTGCGGACAATTGATGTTTTGGGTTAGTTTGATATGTTTTTGTTTGGTTTTTTTGTCGATTTTTTTTTAAATTGAAGCTTGGAATCTCAGGAGTAGAATGCCTGTTGTGGATTTTGGTTTTGAGATTTTTTTTGGTTTCAATTTTTGGGTTTTAGTGAGCAAATTGTCGTTTTTTTCGTTCAAGAGTCAAAATCTCGGAGCTAAATGGGTGAGACGGCCAAGGCGCGTAATGCATATTGTAGCCCTGAATGTCAGCTTTCATTTAAAAAAAAAGATTGGCGAGAAATGACGAGTTTAGAATGGGGCGTGGCGAATAGTATGGAGGTGGTCATTTGGTGGGAATTTGATTTTTGGTCTTCTTTTGAATTTGAATGTTTTTTGTCTCGAGAGGAAACAAGTGTAAAGTAGATATTTTATGTATAGTTTATAATATTTTAACCGAATTTGAATAAAGATTTGTCTTAATGAGGATTTAAGACAAAAACTTCTCTATTTCAACTACAGTTTTTTGTGACCGTATTAATTTATTCTTCACTTTGCTGCCGTGAAACAGTGAAAACAGACGGTTTAAGCAGGAAAATAGGCATTGCAGGAAAGCAATTAAAGTGTTCTGCATAGGCTCATGATTTAAGGTTAATTGTGTTGTGTTTTTTTTAAATTTTTATTTGGCTGTTTTTAGCTTTTAGCATTACATTTGAACCTTGACCAAGGCGAGGGTGGTCCGCCGATAGGCGGGCCCCCCGAGCTAGTTACATATATTGCAATACTTGATCAAGCCTTGATAAATACTTGCAGAGACATTTTGGTCAAACTTTGCATTTTAATTTAAAATGCCATAATTTTGCGGGAATTCGAATTTTCACATCGCGATAATAATTATTTTCATCAGTTCCTGGCTCTGTTTATTGTTTTTGTTGTTGTAACTTTATCCGTTATTCACTTTAGATGCGTCCTACTATGCGTCAAGTTACCGAAAGGCCCATCGTGCACTCACACGACACAGATGAAAGATGGAGCTTCTCAAGGATCGCAGGTCATTTGGGGATGCCGAAACAAAGCGTTATTCGTGGTTACAAGCGTCAGAAGAATCCGAAAGTGTGCAAGAAAGATGGTCGGAGTCGAAAGACAAGTGCTAGGTAATATCATGTCAAGTTACCACAAGCATTTCTCAATTTTTATTTAAGACAGGATCGCATGATTGCAAGAAAATCTCGTGAAGATCCTAACCTCACTACGCCGGAAATAAGGGAAGAGCTTGGTTTAAGCGCTATCAGCTGCCGAACAGTGCAACGGAGAATAGTTGAGGTAGCATTGAACAGCTTGTTTCTTTTTATAGCTGAATTCATGAATCTAGGTTGGTCTCTTCGGTCGTCGTCCAGCCAAGAAGCCATTCATTTCGACAAAGAATGTAAAGGAACGCCTCAAGTTTGCAAGGGATCGCCGAAACTAAACCGTAGATGACTGGAAGTGTGTGCTGTGGTCAGACAAATCCAAGTTCAATATGATCGTGAGTGACGGCAAAGGTTATGTGAGGCGTCCTGTCAATAAGCGTTTCGATCCAAATTAAACCAAGGGCACAGTCAAGTTCGGAGGAGGGAACATCATGGTGTGGGGCTGCTTTTCGTGGCATGGATTAGGACCTCTGCATTTTGCATAAGAGTTGAAATTTTGTTAAAACCGTTCTGCTTAGAATTGAAAAGTAGGTAAAGTTGATCCAGGTCAGAATTTCACTTTACGTCAAAAATTTTGAGTTTTAGACTATTTTTTTCAAACACAAAATAACTTGTTTTTTTTCAGCCCGAGTGCCTTATAATGGGGTTGCCCAAAAAGGGATTTAAACCACTTTTTTGTGTGTTTTAGCTGCTGAAACGTGTAGAAAACATGTTTTTAGGGCCCGGCCGACCATTTTTAGAAAAAAAAATTTTTGACCAAAAATCGACTTTTTGCGTTGGGGGGACCAAGACAATAAAAACAACAAAAATATTAAAAAATGATTTTTTAAATAGGCGCCAAATAATTTTACCGTGTTTTTTAACGTTAGGACATGGCAAAAATAGACTCCGTATGCATTTTATGATCAAGAGTACTTCTCGCACCCCTTCGGGGGCGCAGGGGGCTAGGAGGCTTGGGGTTGAGATGCGCACACACACATACCTTAGGGAACGTCCATAAATTATGTCAGACTGACAGCCCGGTTTTGGGGACCCCACCCCCTGTTAGAAAATGTCAGAATGGGCCGCAACCCCCTTATTAAAATCTGACAGTTTCTGACACAACTTTAGACTTCCAAATTTCACATTGTATATAATGTTTAATAATCTAAGAACTCAACAATCATTCAGAAAATTCACAAAATTGTTTCAAAGGTATTTTTATATTATAGTTGCATACTGAAATTTCAATAGCATACAAAATAGTTTTTCGTAAATATGTGTTAGCTTGGTCTTGACTCACTCATTCGCCTCTTCTTTTCTAAGGCCTTGTTTTTGATGCTTGAGACCATTTCATTGGCCGAAAGGATATCCAACTTTCGGAGCTTCAGGTATTGGTTCAATTTAGGACTTTGACTTTGCGTTAGGAGATGATGGGCTCGTCAAACCAATTGTTCTTGTCAACGTTGATGGTGGGCCAGACGAGTCTCCACGTTTTGAGAAACCTTAGCAGCTTGGACATTGATTTTCAGGGTTTACAATGCAACATTTTAAAATCACAATAATCTAAGATTTTTAGGAATTGAAACTAGATTATTTGGCAGTTTTACAAATTCTCCTGGCTTTTCGGCATACAATCCAGTGGAAAGAAGAATGGCACCGCTTTCAAGCATCTATCCGGTGTTGTACTACCAGTCGCCACATTTGGGACTCACCTTGATTCTTCAGGCAAAACCATTAATGGAGAATTAGAAGGCGGAACTTTAAAGCTGCGGCAGAAATACTTTGTGACGTTTGGTCAGAAATCGTAATTTTAGTATAAAAATTTAACCTGGAATATTTGAAAATACGTCTAGACAATCAATGGCCACCAAGTTTTTGCACAGTACATCGAAAAGATGCCGCGGAATTGCCATCTCTTCCTGGAGAACATTGGCTCACAGAGCATGTCCGCCAAAGTCGTTACACACTGCAGATCCGAAAATGCGGAAAAGACTGGTGCTGTGGAGGTTACCGATGCGCAAAACTTCCAAATTTCCTACCATCATTTCTCCTGCGCCTATCCCATGTGTTTTGACGCAAGAGGACCAAGAGTAGCTGAAGAGGGTGATGAAAAACCTGAATTTGGAGATTTGGCAGACAGACTCGCACTCAGCAGCTGCTTTTCTGAACCCATTTGCTTTGATCAGTACTGCCCAACTATGAAAGACAAGTATGAGAAAATGATGTGTAAGCATTGTCGGCTTTATATGTCTAGCGTCAAACGAAAAATGCACATGAAAAGGCTTGCCAAGAATTTGAAATGGATTTCAGGATTTCCAGGATTCTGAAGAAACCGTCATTGAAGACGAAGTAGATTTGGCTGAGGAAATGAGGCAAGTGCGAGCCCTTCAAGAAAACTATCAAGAATTAGAAATGGAAAACTTAAAATATGAGCCATAATAAAATATGGACTATATGTTTTAATCTTATTTTTAGGGTTGTCGAGGCCTCGAAATTATCGAGGCCTCGACTCGAGGACTCGAATGGACTCGAAAATTATCGAGGCCTCGACTCGAATCGAAACTCGAAACTCGAAATTTTCGAGGCCTCGACTCGAATTTAATGTTCGAGGTCCTGACTCGAAACACAAAATTTTTGAAATTTTTGGTTAAAAAGGTTAAAAAATATAAAATACATTTGCCAATCCGTAGTTCTTTTTGATCAAGCATCGCAAGAATGGTGACTCAGAAACAGAAAAGGGCAGGTTGGAGTCCACTATGAAGTCTGTTAAGTCGCTCGTCAATTGCTCGTTTTGCTGCTTGGAATAGTTTGGGTGAATGATGGTGTCGATCGATTCCATCTTGGCCTTCTTTATTGCGCTTGGGGCTAAAATTACGTATACACCCCACTCAAGTAACATATACACCCCCACTCAAGTAACATACACCCCCACTCAAGTAAGGTTTACTTTTCCCACTTAATTCTCTATGAATTAGGTTTCAGAAAGACGTTACTTGAGTGGGGTGTATAAGTTACTTGAGTGGGGGTATAAGTTACTTGAGTGTATATGTTACTTGAGTGGGGGTGTATATGTTACTTGAGTGGGGGGTGTATACGTAATTTGCTCCGCGCTTGGATTGGATCCCTTGTTCTCCATTGCTTCCTTGTGCTTTGCTGTATCCAAATGCTTTGACAAATGAGATGTGGCTGCGCTTTTTCCTAACTTTAGCTCTTCTCCGCAATTGCAAATAGCCTTGTCACCGGCCTTCTTGAAATATTTCCACACTTCGCTAGGCATTTTTTCCTAAAGAAAGTTAATTTTAGAAAGAGCAGAAGTTTTGCTGCAAAAAATGTTACAGACAGCATTAAAAAATGATTCTATCGGAAAAAAAATTCGAAGGTTTAAAACTAGAAAGAAGATGCAAAAAATTTCACAAAGCCGTTGAAACTCGAACCGAAACTCGAAATTTTCGAGGCCTCGACTCGAGGACTCGAATGGACTCGAAAATTATCGAGGCCTCGACTCGAACCGAAACTCGAAACTCGAAATTTTCGAGGCCTCGACTCGAACCGAAACTCGAAACTCGAAATTTTCGAGGCCTCGACCCGAACCGAAACTCGAAACTCGAAATTTTTCGAGTTTTCGAGTCCAAAACTCGAAATCGAGGCCTCGACTCGACAACCCTACTTATTTTGCTATAAATACATTTATTTTTTATATAACGCGCAAAACAGATAAACAAATACACAAAAAATTAGGTCAAAATTTTCAAAACTGATTTAAACTATTCAAGAAAATTTTCTGTGAAATCTGACATTCCTGTCAGAAAAAGACCATTTACCCCCACCCCCTCTGTCAGATTTTGTCAGATTGGGCTGGGAAACCTCCCAACCCCCCTGTCAGCGTGACATAATTTATGGACGTTCCCTTATACGCAAATCACTCGAAAGTGACTCGAAAGTGGATGCATGAAAAAGCATGCATACCAGAGCTTCTTTATGCGGTAGCCCCTAGTTAACAAAACAACGTAAATATATTATTTCGATAAAAATCGGAACGTTTATTGTTACTCATTGAAAAATTACTTTGGTCCCCCAAGACAAAAAGTCGATTTTTGATCAAAAATTTTCTTCTCTAAAAGTGGTCGGCCGGGCCCTAAAAACATGTTTTCTACACGTTTCAACAGCTAAAAGACACAAAAAGTGGTTTAAACCCCTTTTTGGGCAACCCCATTATAAGGCACTTTAGCCTTTTTTTCTAAAAATCCATTATACAGGGTGTTTCAAATTTTGCTGAAACTTTTAAGCGGTCATAACTTTTTTAAGGGCCGTTTTTTTTAATTTCTGTGATTGCAGATCGACTCAGTTTTTGATGACAATTTTTTTGGTATATAATGTGAACATAATATATAATTTTTGGTATATAATGTCCTCCTGTTGTTTGGCTACTGGTCTGTAGGTGGCCTTTGAATGGGTAACACTACGTGTCCAATGACGCGGAAAAGTGTGACTGCGACTGTGACTGCGACTTTTCCGCGTCATTGGACACACATCAACAGTCGCAGTCGCGTCATTGGACACACACTGTGACTGCGACTGTAACTGTGACTGCGACTGTGACTGCGACTTTTGCCGCGTCATTGGACACGTAGTGTAAGGCCAAAACAACAGGAGGGACCAAGCGAAAATCGTGTTTTTCACATTATATACCAAAAAAATTTTCATCAAAAACTGAGTCGATCTGCGTTCACAGAAGTTATTAAAAAGTTATGACCGCTTAAAAGTGTCAGCAAAATTTGAAACACCCTGTAGAGAGGGAGGAAACAGTTTTTTATATAGAAATTATGACAAGATTTATTTCGGAATGCTTATGCTCGGGGATTGAACGCCGGATGTGCGTAAAATATGTTCGATTTTACCCGGGTCGTGTATTTGTCACCGACTTTCACTATCGAAAACAGTAATTATTCGTTATCGATTTTTACGTTTTCTTATTTTAATTGCAGACTAAATAAGATCACCATGTAAAGTCCCTAAAATTACCTGATGAAGAAACAAGCACGTTGTCCAGACTGACAAAACTGAACTGAATACTCCCAGTCAGGTCAGTAGAGAATTGTTGTTGCTGCCCTTGTAGAAGTCTACCACTACTAGATCTGCTACCTCCTGGCTTGTTCAGGGTGATCAGTTCAATATCCAGGGAATTCTGCTTCTGTACATTCTGTTTTTCCAACCTTGCCCTAGAGTTAGCAATCGCCTTTAAACTGTTAGACTTTGATGAATAGGTGGTGGATTGACTGGGTGGTTTGTGCAATATTTCCTTTCTTAATGCTTTCTGCCCCAATTCGGTGGATCTAAAAAAATCACGGTGAATGCGTGCACATGTTTTAGCCCTTAACTTAGATATAGATCTGTGGGTGATTTTTAGAGATTTTGCGGTAAGTGGAACACATCAGGTATCGAACCTGGGATTTCCCAAAAATTTTGCTGCCTTAAAAAAAATTATCCATTGAAATTGCTTGTTTCTATGCAATAGACCGTCGGTATGACGGTCTCTTGACTTAACGGCTCCCTAGTCGTGGTCCCGAGGGGTCTGTTATATCAAGGGTTGACTGTGAGAAAAACCTCAATATTTGCCAAAAGTGCTCAAAAATCTTGTGTCGTATTTGATCCTAAGTAATTGTAACAAAAGGTACTTCATATTTGTGGTGGATGCAGGACTAGACGAAGGACTGCCTCGAAAGTTCCAGCCCCTCAGACTGTCAAATTTTCCGCCAATCTTGTGAGAAATTCCATGGTTTTGGACAGTACTTGAATTGATGGATGATCCATGAGCGGAAGAACTGGGAGAAGGCAACGACACATTGCTTTCATTTAGCATAGTGGACTCTTTGGTGCCTTCTTGCTGGTCTTTATCGTCTTCTTCGGCTATCTAAAACATTTTTTGTAATTGAACATTTGTTTTAAAAAGACTATTTACGTTCCTTTAAAATTTAAGTAACATATTCTACTGTCCTTATCCTTTAGGGTTTTAACTGCGCAATACTTTTTTTGCATTTTTTCGTTGTTGTTATTGCTGATGATGATTTTTTTACCCCTACTTTAGGATATTAAATTTAGAGGCAAAGAAGTTAGCGTAAAATTCATTAAAAAAACAGGGATAAAAACAATCGTTATAAACAAAACCAAAAATGCAAAAAAAAGTTTGCAATGTAGGGTAGGGCCTTTCAAGATGGGTATTGGGTGACTTTTATAGGCTCCACCCAGACTCCGGCGTAACCAGTGCTCGGAAGTCGTACTCGTACTTCGTACTCGTACTCGTACTCGTATCGTACTCGTACTACGAGTACGAGTAAAAAAAAAAGAGAAAAAAAAAGGTCGGTACGAGTACGAATACGAAGTACGAGAGAGAAAAAAGGTCGGTACGAGTACGAGTATCGTACTCGTACTACGAGTACGAGTACGAAGTACGAGAGAGAAAAAAAGTCGGTACGAGTATGAGTACGAAGTACGAGAGAGAAAAAAAAAGGTCGGTACGAGTACGAATACGAAGTACGAGAGAGAAAAAAGGTCGGTACTCGTACTCGTATCGTACTCGTACTACGAGTACGAGTACGAAGTACGAGAGAGAAAAAAAAAGGTCGGTACGAGTACGAATACGAAGTACGAGAGAGAAAAAAGGTCGGTACTCGTACTCGTATCGTACTCGTACTACGAGTACGAGTACGAAGTACGAGAGAGAAAAAAAGGTCGGTACGAGTACGAATACGAAGTACGAGAGAGAAAAAGGTCGGTACTGTATCGTATCGTACTCGTACTACGAGTACGAGTACGAAGTACGAGAGAGAAAAAAAAAGGTCGGTACGAGTACGAATACGAAGTACGAGAGAGAAAAAAGGTCGGTACTCGTACTCGTATCGTACTCGTACTACGAGTACGAGTACGAAGTACGAGAGAGAAAAAAGGTCGGTACTCGTACTCGTATCGTACTCGTACTACGAGTACGAGTACGAAGTACGAGAGAGAAAAAAAGTCGGTACGAGTACGAGTACGAAGTACGAGAGAGAAAAAAAGGTCGGTACGAGTACGAATACGAAGTACGAGAGAGAAAAAAGGTCGGTACGAGTACGAATACGAAGTACGAACGCTAAGTACGAGTACGAAGTACGAGAACCAAAGTACGAATCGTACCTTCACTGAGTTTTTGCATGCGAGCATTTTTCTGATTCTTTATATGAATTTGAAGTTGTTATTTGTTTTTAAACTATAAATTTGGAGACAAACGCTTACGAACTAGAATACTTTTGTCATTCAACAATTGAGTCAAGTCATTCATCAAAGTTTGAACAAAAATTTAATCCCTTTTTTATTATTATATATTCTTTTTTCTTCTCATAAGCAAGTACTTCTCAATTAATTTAACCAACTATGTATAAAAAAGATTGAAAATAAACAAAACATTGAAAAATAATAATACGACAAAAGTACGAGTAAAAAAGTCGAATACGACAAAAGTACGAGTAAAAAGCCAAGTACGACAAAATACGATACGAATACGAGTACGAATCGTTTTTTAGCTCGTACTACGAGTACGAAATACGAGACCAAAAATTTAGAGGTACGAAGTACGAGTACGAGTACGAGAGAAAAAAAAAGGTCAGTACGAGTACGAATACGAAGTACGAGACCAAAAAATAAGAGGTACGAGGTACGACTACGAGTACGAGAACAAAAAAATGAAGGTACGAAGTACGAGTACGAGTACGACAAAATTCAAAAATTCCGAGCACTGGGCGTAACACGTAACAAACTCTGTTACGCAACTTGTGTTACGCGACTCTGTTACGCGTGACACTTTTTTTGAGTCGTGTAACATGTTATGCGTAACAACCGAGTCACGTAACAAGTTTCAATGAGAAAAGCAGCAGGGGGACAAATGCAGTTTTTGCACGCAAATTGTTCAAAACTGCGCTTCTCACTAGGGTGCCTGGGCTGAGGCCAGATAAAAGTAGTTAAAAGAAAGACTGCGCCTTCTAACTGAGCCTAGGGCAACGCTTCGCGTTGCTTCATTCTGTGTGAGAAAAATGAGTGCTGTACTCCGAAGTTGGCTGCTTCGCAGCCGACTTCAGAGTACCCGCATTATTCATGTACCCACGCTGGCGTAGTACCTCCATGCGTAGTACCCGATCGTTGGCTTTGCAGTCGACCTTAGCTTTTATCTTAAGCTTGTGTTTCATAATGGCTTCGCGTCCTTCGGTACCCTGATACCTTTACTCTGGTACACTATGCCCTGAACCTGGCTGCTTCGCGTCCCTCGCTACCATTACTATCGTACTCTGGTACCCCTCACTTTGGTGGACGCTATACTTGGCCGCTTAGCGTCCCTCGGTACCAATATTGTACCCTGGCACCGCTAACGGTGGTAGACGCTATACCCGGACACTTCACTTCTCTCTTACGCCTTAGTCCACTCTGTTATTTTTGTGTTACGCCACTCGGTATTACGCGTAACAAAATAGCGTGTTACAGAACATTGTTACGTGACTCGAACGTAGTGTTACGCGTAACAGACATGCGTAACACGAGTCGTGTAACAAATTCTGCTACTTAACTCGTGTTACGCCACTCGTGTTACACGACTCAAAAATAGTGTTACGCGGGAGTCTGGGTGGAGCTATATAAATTTCTACTATTTTAGACAAATATTACCAATTATTAGCTTCTGATATTGTATCAGCAACCAAAGGAAAAATTAATACAGTCGACGCTCCCTATAAGATACACCCTCCATAAGATACAGCTCTCTATAAGATACACCTGGAGAAGATTTCGTTGGCCAGAACTAAATTAAGGCAAAGTGACGTTCTACATAAGATACACTCCCTATAAGATACACCTGGGGCCGGTCCCGTGCAATAAATTTACACTCGATATAAGATACAGTCAATAAAAATTAAAACAATAAATGAAGTTTTTAAATTGCCGCCATTGCTGGTGGAAATTTCGGTTGCGCAGAAATATTTTTTGTTCACGTTTTGTCATTGTTCATTTTTCGCTGCTCAATTTTTTGTCTGTTATTTTTTGACTGATTATTTTTTCTCTTCAGGATAACATGGAAATTCCTAGCAAGAAGCGCCGCGTCATCTCTGCAGCAGAAGAAAAAGTGATCGAGGCATAAGAAGGCAAAAGTTTGGCGGACCTCAGCAGGCAATTCAGTATTCCAAGGCCGTCTATTCAAAACATTATCAGCAATAAAGAAGCAATCCTGAGTGCAATCAATGACGGTGGTGAGGCGAAGCGAGCGCGAATGACTACAGTGAAGCATGAAGATCTAGGAGAGACTCTTTGCGCTGGGTCAAATCGGTCAGAAGCCAAAACGTCACAGTCACAGTTTTTTTCATTGATTCATTTTTTTATTTAGGTGGGCGCTGCACATCAGGCAAGAAAAGCAAGGAGCGAATCACAGTGCTGGTCGGGTCGAATATGAGTGGAACCGAGAAGCTGCCATTGCTGGTCATTGGGAAATCCGCTAAGCCGAGATCCTTCAAGAACAAAGAGCCACCGGTGCAGTACAAAGCAAACAAGAAAGTTTGGATGACAGGTAATTTTTTCTTCATCTTTTTTTCTTTCTAACTTTGTTTCGATTTTAGGAGAGATATTCGAGGAATGGCTGAAGGCATGGGACAGAAAGCTGAAGCGAGACAATAGAAAGGTTCTGCTCTTCCACAACAATTTCAGTGGTCACTCTAAAATCAAGTTGGACCAAATAGCTCTGAAATTCTTACCGCCGAACACCACAGCAGATTCTCAGGATTGCCTTCAAATTGATTTGACGAGACTGTATTTCAAAACTTGTTTTAAATCAATCCCGCCACTCGCAAACTATTTGATCAAATGGATGATGCCTTGGCCGAAGAAAGAATGAAGAACATGAAACAGAGATCAATTCAAGATTATTTTGCTCCTGGTGAATGATTGACTGCCAACATTCCTTAATACTGTCTCACTTTCCAACATCCTTGTTATTGTTTCGTCTGCCAACATCCTTGTTATTGTTTCGTTTTCCAACATCCTTGATAAATTGTTTGATGTTATTGTGGAATCATATGCTCGTTTCACTTATTTTTGTATAAAATATATTAAAACTCTGTATAAGATACAGTTGCCAAAATAAAGCCAAGTGCAACTCTCTATAAGATACACTCCCTATAAGATACACTCCCTATAAGATACAATCCCTATAAGATACACCTAGAGCTGGTCCCGAGGGTGTATCTTATAGGGAGCGTCGACTGTATATGTTTTCTCAAAACTCCCTGAAGATTTTTGATCCTTTTAATTTTTAGTAAATGGTATAAAAATAGGTCAAAAATGCTGAGATTATAAATATGATCGAAGCTGTGACTCAATTTTACCAGATCCGAACCTTAGTCCCTTTTACAAAACTCCCACCTCATCCGCACATTTCATGAGTACAGAGAGTCGGAGATTCTCGTTCTCCAAGCACTTTTCACATCCGGCATTAGAGTTATTTTGTTGGCGATCACCCCGTCTTGCCGATTTAGAGCTGTCATCTTGTGGGTCAACCAAAGCTATGCAATGAGCCCTGAATTAACATGTAAAATAAAAAAATTTAAATTTGATTCAGTTCAAGTCCCTTACCTCCCGCAACAAACACTCCTGACTGTGCGACGACCGAAGAAGACTTGACTAACTTCCACATTGCTGGTTTCTTCTATGAAAATGTGAGGGTCTTTTCGAAAAGTCCACATACAGCCATTATGATCCACCACTAAACACTAGATTTTGGTTCCTACAGTATTTCCTTTAATAAGGGCCCTGGGCGCTTATTTTTCGCTGCACCGATGGTGCAACGGTAATAAACCAATTTTTTGATATATAATGAACAATGAAAACTGCTAAATAATTACAAACTAAATAAGTTTGGGCATAAACAGCGCACGCTAGGAAGAACTTAAACATCGTTTTCTTATTATGTAAGAAGGGAAAAATCTTCAACATTTTGAAAGCCCGTCTAAATGTGTGATGAGCTTTTGCAATTAAATTTTGCACCAGGCAATAAGCGTAATCAAAAGCCGAACAACAACAGAGAAGAACAAAAACCCGAAAAAGGATAGGGCCGAGTTAGCTATAATATTAATCAAAAATGAGTCTAGCTAAAAATTTACCTACCAAAAACACTGTTTTGAGTGCAGTCTAGCTGTTTCGGCCAAATACGTCTTAAAAAACAAAATATTAAAACCTAATTCTATGCCTTCTCCACCTTTCCTGTATACATTTGTAACCATGTTCGCATTTGACAGGCTTTGGTACTAGTTCCAACTGCACAAACTTGATTCTACTGTTTGAACCATCAGATGAGTCATCAGCATGTACACCCGCCATTCTACCATATATCCGACCAGTAATGCAAAGAACAGAAAAAGTCCATAAACAGACTTGATACTGACTATTTCTTCGTCCCGCTGATTGTCATCTTGCAGGCTTACCAGGACCATTTCATTTGATTCCGAGTCATATCGGAGCTGAAAAATGGTATTACCGTATTTTTCACATTATCGCAGCTCTTATCGGGCAGGGTGGCCATATCGTTTTTTGAGAAAGGGGCCATGCGATCAAAAAAGGGGCATTTATAACGAAAAAGTTCCACAAAGGAGGCATTTTGTAACTGTTAACTTTTTAAGTTTTAAAACTGTTCGATTTTCATTCAACGACA
This sequence comes from Ditylenchus weischeri, assembly GCA_029231635.1. Classification (NCBI taxonomy): domain Eukaryota; kingdom Metazoa; phylum Nematoda; class Chromadorea; order Rhabditida; family Anguinidae; genus Ditylenchus; species Ditylenchus weischeri. The sequence goes on along the minus strand of JAMRYI010000043.1, from coordinate 241,478 downwards.
GAAAAACAATCGAATCATTTAAGATCCCTAATCAATCGTTCATTCAAACCACTCATATTTTTCACTGGATTGGGCTTTCGAATTTTGCTTAAAAATCCAGGCGTTAAATAGCGCAGTATGCAAAATTAGGGTGTACCGGAAAAGGTAAAGAAATATTTGGTAAAAAGCACATTTGGTAAAAACCTTTTGGTAAATGCATATCTGGTAAAATTTCATTCGGTAAAAGAATACTTGGTAAAATTTTCCTTTGGTAAAACACTTTTGTGGTTCTTCCTGTGTCAAAGACACTCTCATTCCAATTTTTCGTATTTTTCTTTTCTTTTTCATGTTTTGTATACAGTCGAACTCTGTTATAGTGCGACCCCTGGGAACCAAAAAAATTCGCACTATAACGAGACTCGCACTATATCGGGACTCGCAATATCGAGACTTTTAAAGACTTTTGACCAAAGCACAAATTTGCTCTAGCTACGTCCGAATGATGGCGAACGACGCGCAGAAGGAATTTACGTCTGGTGGCAACCCGAAAGCGCCTTCGATGAACGTCTATCTGCAGTGGATCGTAGATGCGTGGGGTTCTCTTACGACCGAAGCCATCGCCAAGTCTTTCAAGGGTTTATCTTTTTTTCTGCGCTAAATAAGACTTCTCCTCTTCAGATTGCGGAATCACAATCAGCCACGACGGAGCGGAAGATGATCAAGTACATTGCTTCAAGGAGCACGGACCAATTCCTGATGGGCAGTTTGAGCTGATGGAGGCTCACTTTGCAATTCGACAGGCGGTGGCAGGTGCCGGAGAAATCGACAGAGATCAGGAAGACCAAAATAGATATGTAAGCGATGAATCTTTGCTGTTTGAAGACGATGATTTTAACGATGTTAGTTAGGTGCCGCTGAATTGTTTATCTGTTTGCTGTTGTTATGATCTGGATAAAAGTTGCTTGGTTTGTTTATGTTGCGTAAAAATTTTCTTTGATGACTTTGAGATATAACTCGACATGTCCCAATTGCTCGACATGCTCTAATAGCTCGACACCCTAGAGGGAGGTTGAAAAATAGCTTGACTGTCGAGCAATTAGAGGAAATACGTTATGCATTATTACAACAAATTTGAAGGATTTATTGATTTATGTCCCTTTTTTACAAAAAAGGGGCAGATGTTCCGATAAGGGGGCGTTTGCTTCCTAAAAAAGAGCATTATGGCCACCCTGGCTCTGGGCTATATAAACCAGAAAAAATTCAAAAAGTGACCCTTTCAAAAGGTTAAAAAATTGCGTTGCTTCATCACATACCTCCCTCCCTAATTTTTTCTCCTAAAAAGTTCTTACCGGTATCTAAAATTTTTCATAGACAGGACAAGGAGGGTCAAAACGTATATGCAGTGCATAAGTAAAATGACTCACTAGTTTGCCCTTTTCAATGGTGTAGATCACATCCTCAAAGTCGACCACCTCTCGAAAATAATGAGCGGAACTGAATTTGGATACGGTTTGTTGATTTTTCTCAACAGTTTGAGATTTTCGTTCACTGAGATTTTCACTGGCATGATTAATTTGATTTTGTGTCACAGAAGCACCATTTATATGAATCACGGAGAACTTCATCAAGTTTATCTAAATATTTTCTTTTTATTATTGGTTCTGTCACGGACTGCGACTGAGACTTAGACTAAGACTGAGAAATCAGTAAGAACGACTTTGTTTTATCTGTCCACCGTGCATTGTCTACAATATACACAATTTTTACCTATTTCTTTGTTCAAATCATTTCTTCCTAATTTTTACGCTACAAACACTATTGAACGATTCGACAAGCTCCCTTCATATGTCTTTTGCGTTGGCAACTTCTTCGGCTACAACCGTGCATATTCCGCGCTCAGTCTGAAAGGCTGACATGGCTCTGTTTAAGTCTGTTTTCTCCTGCATTCTTCAGTAAGGAAATTGTGGAGCACACAGATGGCCCATGCTATGTTGTTAGCCATCTCATGTGAGGGAACTTGTTTACTTGGGGGCCCTTTTTCCGTCAACTGTGAATAGTGCCAAGCAGGGAACTTTTTGCCCAGCTCTTTTCTATAACTTTTGGTTGCAAATAAGTGTTTACAAGGATTTTGAGTGCGAATAAAATTGTTGTTGTCGAGAAGCATCTTTTGTAGTCTGACACCGCTCTCATTCGCTCAGCCTACCTTGGGGGACCAACCTTTGGTCAACCTTTGATAACCAAATTTTTTTTTCAAAACATGTCTTTTTAGTACGGAAATTGTTTGGAAAGAACTTTTTTATCGGTTTTAGCGTATAAAAATTACTTAGGAGACGTCTGAACACTATTCACAGTTGACCAAAAAAGCCGCCCCCTCCCCCCAAGTAAGCAAGTGCCCATGTGAGCATTTGAGTGGTTTCAACAACACCCCCCACTTCATTGCAATAATGTCAAAGCAGTATTCTATATACAGTTGCGTGCTCGGCTTAGATGGTTGGTCGAGAAAGAAAGCATGCAATAACCCTTTACACTAGTCAAAAGAAACGTCTTAATCCTGTTTTTCATTTTTTGATACAAAAAATTAGTCTTAGTCTAAGTCTCAGTCCGTGAAACCTTCGACTGAGACTAAGACTGAGAGGTGTTCATGTAGCCAAAATAGTCTCAGTCTTATGGGCTGTTCATAATGCATCCATGTCCGCGTTCGTAACACGGACCGTGTTTCGCCCACAATGGGCCGTATCCGTAAATCGCACCGTAAAACGGAACGGATTGCCACCCACAATGGGCCATATCACGGTCCGTAAACACGGACCGTGATACGGTCCGCGAATTTTTTCGGGACGATTTTTTTAGTTAGCAGGTAAATTGATTTTTTTTTGCATGCCGCTTGCAATTTAACCGAACGCCCAAATTTATGAAAATTTATAAAAAACATCGGAAAAAATATTGTGAAAACACAGAATGCAGAGTCGATGATTTCTCGACACGGACCGCATTTTTCGTACGGTCCGTGCCGAATGCAGATATTTAAATTTTTTTAATATTTGGGAAAGTGACATTAAAGCATTTCCTAAGTACAGTTTTGAGCAAAAAAGACGATTTTAGATGTTACTTTATAATTCGGACAAAAAATTTGCCGACTTAAGTGGTGGTACCCAGATGGTCCAAGTAACTGGATTCAGATAGTAAAACCCAGGTATCTACCGTATTTCCTCTAATTACTTCGGTCCTATTTGCGTCCTAGTACTCAGTTACCCAGGTAATCCGAGTTAGGTGGTTGCTACCGGGGCTAGGACACTTCGCTATGGCTTTTTTTTGTAAATTTTCATACTTTTTTTAAATAAAGGTTCTTGTTGTTTTTCTGACGTCCCCCAGTATCTAAATTTTTCAGGAATCCGAATCAAAAAGCAGAGTTTCAAAAAAATGCTTGTGTGCTGAGATGTGACCTGAAGTTGGAGTGCCAATATACCACCTTTCAACTTTGTGCCATATCTCTGCACACAAACGTTTTTTTGAAATTCTGCTTTTTGATTTGGATTCCTGAAAAAATTTCAGTTGCTAGGGGACGTCAGAAAACCTTTTTTTGCTAAAGTAAGAACTTCTATGTAAAAAAGTATGAAAATTTTTGAAAAAAACCATAGCGAACTGTCTTCATAGCCAACTGTCATTTTACCGTTGCTACCCAGGTGGTAGCACCGAGCTAACACGGTAACCCTATTCAATTGGTAATACTTGGGTCCCTAGATGTTCCAATCTAGGTGGTAGTGCTTCACATTGTTTGATCAAGGTAGCATCTTCGTACAAAAGATAAACTGATTCAGGTGGTAGTACCTTAGTACCCGAATAGACTGATTCAGGTGGTATCAATTAGATAGTTAGGTAAGCGTATAAAGGATGTAGCACCCAGGTGGTCTAATGCAGGTGATACAAAGGTACTCAGGCAACCCTATTGAAGTATCTGTAGACAGGTGCTTAGGTGGCGCAATCCATGTGCTAACACCAAGGTACTTACGCAGATACCTCCACAATTTAAACTTTTTCAACGAAGAGGGTAATTTGACTCATTTTATTGGTCAGGTAAGCGTCTGAAGCTATATGTGGGGCCCATTATGTTAGAAATTATTCTGCATCATTCAAGATAAAGCCAACCAAATTGAGCTTATAAGGTCCTTTTATTGGAATGACCCATATATTTAAGTTTGACTATCTATTGTACCTTTTTAGGTTAAGCTGCCTTGATTTGATAGACAAAAAGTTAATTTTTGGCCAATTTTTTTGGCTATAATTGGATTTCCGACAATACCGTAAGTGTTCTTCTAACAGAGTCCCTGCCGGCTTTATTTTTCAATCAACCTCTCGAGGGGGTTTTATTAGAAAGAGGTGTTCTATTAGAGAGAGGGAGCTTATAGAGAGGGAGGCAGTGATCAGGTAGCAATTTATTTTTTATATCCATATTATGCTTAAAAAGTAAATAATTGAGAGCAGCCGTCAACACAAAAAACAACTATAAATAGCAAATCAAAAACACAAACGACAAAAAAAGCACCAAAATAAACTATCCTTGTTGCCCATGTTTGCGGTCCGTTTTACGGACACGGATACGGCCCATTGTGTGGAAATACACGGACCGTGTTTACGGCCCTTTACGGACACGGCCACCATTGTGTACAGCCCATTAGTCTAAGTCGCATTCCGTGAAAGAGCCATAAGATGGATATTTTAGAGCAGGCGACAATTAAATTAAACGAAAAAATTTTATTAAAAGTAAAGAATAAGTGTATTTAAAATTAACCAGGACGTTCATTAAAAAGGCAGAAAGCCATAAGAACAAATGCCAAAACAGAAGTGTAAAATTACATTGATCATTCCGCAAAAAGTTTGGAACAGGAAGAAGATTGAGGAAAGCAAAAAATGATTAGTTTTCTTATGAATTATTATGATATAAAATACAGGGTGTTTCAAGAAATTTGGACACTTCTAAACGGCCATAACTTTTTCTCTAGTCCGTTTTTTCTAAATCTGTTTTCACGGATCGATTAAAAAAATGTATGCAATTTTTTGGTATGCAATGTCAAAAACACGATTTTCGCTCGGTTTCTCCTGCGTTTTGGGTCTTACCCACCCAGAGGCCATTCAATGACCAAGACCCTAACCACAGGGGCCAAGCTCAGGCCAAGCAAAAGTCGTGTTTTTGACATTACATACCAAAAATTGTATATCGTATTTCCTCTAATTCCCCCTCCTAATAGAGCCCCCCTATACAGGGTAGTTGAAAAATAGAGCCCTCGCCTCTAATAGAGCCCCCTAATAGAGCCTACTTCCCATTTTCACAAAAATAAATAAATGTCTTTTTCGGTTAAAATGAAAATTTTCGGTTTGAATTTGAAATTCTCTGAAAAGGAATTTTGCTATTCTTAGTGTGAACAGTTCAACTTTTCAAGTGTTCTTGATCATTTTCCGCTTGATCATTACTTTGCTGCGATTTTTTGTTAGTTGGTTGCTCTCATTTAGTGTCATGGATCTTATCGAAGACTATGAGAGTGGCTCAGAAGAAGAGCACGAAGTCATCAAGGCAAAATCTCGTAAGTCCTACACAACAGGGCCCTATCCTAGTATAGGGGGCCAATTTTTGCCTTGGTCCCCCCTGTTGATTTTAATCAATTTTGCCTTGGTCCCCCCTGTTGTTTTTTCTTTCTGTTTCCAATTCGATTGTTTTTTCCTGTTTCCACATCGTGTTTTAAATACGTTTATTCTTGAACAAATCTCAACAGCAATTAGACAGAATTATTAATATTATAGATCAACGAGAGTTGGGCAAAGAATTTAAACAGGACATCCCACTCTTTGGCATGACAATTTTTGACAATTTCTTCTTGAACATAGCCGGAAACATTGTCGTTGCTTGACCCGAAGAGCCTCTTGATCTTGTGCTTCATGTGAGCCCACTGACCTTCACATTTGTTGGTGTGAATCCTGAGGTCTGAACAGTCCTGAAATTAATGTAAAACATAAATACATTTGAAGAAAAAAACCTTGCGAATTGTCTCTTGTGACAAATAGTATAGTGCTTGTAGCCGACCGAACGACCTATTTTTCCCCGAGCTGTTTGTACGCTGGCCACTAGTCGCTAATGATCGTTGTTCCTGGGAGGATATGCTTCTTGATTAGCCGAAGCGAGTCTTCTTCTTACGATCTGCTACACGGAAAGCAAACGCCAAACCACCTTGTCCACGCTCGACGCCCCCAAAGACCCACTGGATAGCACCAATTCTTCGCCGCCTTCGGTTGTATTTCCGCTTGCAGATGGAAGACTCATCAATTTCAATGTAGCGCCCTGGTCCTCCAAGCATTTCTTGATTGTGGCAGTAACTAAACATGATTATAAAATTATGACAAGTAAAATAAGCTTACTTTTGGCAAACTTCACGAGTCATGGCTAACCAATCGCATACACAATTCTTATTCAAGCAGGTTTCTATCATGACTTGCTTGTTGGAGTAGTCATTTGCCCACATGTAGAATAAGACGAGGCAGGTTGCAAGACGGAGTTTTGAATTCTGGAAAAACGATCCTTTCCTGTCTTTCTCGAACACAGTTTGCTATTTCTCCTGCACCTCCACTAAAATAAAATTTTTACACATGTTGATATAGTATACAATAAACCTGTATTCCATCTATTCTTTCGGCTTGCTTCTCGATTGACATTGGCAAATTGCAATTCTCGCAAGTGGCTTCATTCGGCAATAGAGACACGTTGACAAAGAATTTCAAAGCTTGGTCTGTACTATAGCACAAGACATCCTTCATGCGAAGAACTGTTACATCGACAACCTCAACACTTTCAAAGATTTTGGTGCGAGCCATTGAATTGAAGAAGACTGTAAACACGACTAATCAAAGCTAATAAAAAGAACGAAAAAACTACCGGGAAAGATTTGAACAGAACTGGATGACTAAAGACCGAAAAACGCAAAATACAATGGTGGGAAAAACAACAGGGGGGACCAAGGCAAAATTGATTAAAATCAACAGGGGGGACGAAGGCAAAAATTGGCCCCCTATGCTAGGATAGAGCCAAATTCGGCGTTGATCGGAACACCGTTCGAGACTGGTTGAAACAAGAGGGAAAACTTCATGTAATCAAGTAAGATTTTGGGTTTTTATTGTCGTGAATATTTTGATTTGATTTCAGGAATATTTCTCCGGCAGGCAAATCAAATAGAAGACTTCGAGGAGGTGGAAGAAAGCGCACGTTCAAAGATCTGGATGACCAGCTGGCAATTTGGGTCAGGGAAAGACGATCTAGAAGAAAGCTCCGTCTCTCACGTGAAACAATTCCGCTTCAGGCCAGTAAGATGTTTAATGCAGAAGAAGATGTTACTGAGTTCAAAGTAAGTATTGAAAAGCCTTGGCCGTCATGTTGGTAGCTTAACAAATTTCAATTTATTACTTTTAGGCAAGTCGCGGATGGTTAGAGAGATTTCTCACGCGTCACAAATTTCGTTAAAATTTTTTGATCTGACATTTTTTTCTTCATGAATGTCAAAATTTTCTTAGAAGTCAGCAAACGCAGGAGTTTATTTGCCAGCGAAACGTAACAGCAATAACAGAAAATGATGCAATCAATCAACGTCTCCTCCATTGTTTCAACCTCCTTGCTAGCATTCGGACTGTAAAACTTGGCAGTGTGGAGTTGAATATGACGAAGAAATTTGACACAGTTGGCAGTGCTTCGCGAAACACATCAACAGCAGCATACCGATCCACCAAAGTTTTGATTTAAAGCTCAGCTTTGACCATCTTTTGACTTCTAGCGTTTCATGATAATAAAGGGCTTTCCAGGATGATCATCACGCGAATCGTACAGCAAAAACCTCTCTAAAAATTAAGCATCTGCTTCAGTCCAGTAAATTAATCCAAAACAAACCTCCATTGTCAGTGTTCTTCAAATCTTCGCTCAAAACTATAATAGCCGCCTCCAAATCCGCTTCGGCAGCTCCTATTGGTCTGCGTACATTTGCAACTCTCTTCTTAATGCTGGAATCCTAGAAGTATTTATAAAAGCAATTCACAGAGTAAAAATTGCAATAATTACCTCAGGAAAAGCTTCGATCTCCTCCATCTTTAAGCCTTCCTTCGCGTTGGCGACGATCTGATGCGATGAAAGCACGGGACTGGCCGTGGCGACCTACTTCATTATGCCATTTCTCTTCTTGATCTTAAGTTTCAGTATAAGACCAGTATTGATCCTAAAGTCTAAAATATTCCTACCACGATGGCTGTTGGACTCGGCACACACGTCATCGGATTGTGATTGACCCTCGGAAGCAAATTGATTGTAGAGCCGAATGCCGATTTAGTCGTTGTTGCGCATCTCCAGTACTGCTTAGTGCCGTCTGCACTTGGCTTATTACGACGAAATGTCCCCAACAGTTAGCCATTGGCTTTCCTTTTTTTTTGATTGAATGACCATGCTTAGCGATTGCCTTAAAAAACAAGAATACATGCAAAATTGGTATTTTTCTCATTGGGATTTGAGATGCTCGAATTTTACCCGTAGACCTGGTCTGATTTACTTCAGAACAGTGACTATGACCACCGGGGTAACACTGCCTGAGTAGCATCAAGTGATTACCACTACCTGGAAACAACCAATTAAGTGGAAAACAAACAATTAACTGCAAACAACCAATTAACAATCCCATGGTTGGTAGATTTTTCCTGGCGCTGTTTCGGCGGCGCTGTCTCAAACTTGTTACCCTAACCCAATTTTCGAGGATGTGCCAAATAGGGGCAACGGTGAACTTCCCTTGGTCCCCCAAGCTGATTTAGGCTTAGGCAAGGGTAGGCCAGCAATTGTTAGTTTAGGCCCCATTTTCAAAATCTATTGTGTCTCAAACGGATTTTTGTGTTTTCTCCACACACTACCGCATTCTTATTCAGACAGTCATTCTGTATTAATTACTACATGAACTACTACATGAAAAGAATCTACATGGCAGAAATTCAAGCGTCGACATAAGCATGAATATGGAACACATCGATCTGTCTTTTCGAGCTACGTGTCTGATTTCGTCTGGCGTAGAAAATTTAAAGGAGAAGACATTATGTATCATTTGTGGCTTCGCAAATTGCGTTGTTATATGTTTGCGAATAAAAAAATTTGATGTTTACAATTTATTGTTGGTGATTTGGGGGGCCTAAACTAAACAAGTACCGGCCAGCGAATGTTAGGACGAACTCAAACATGTTTTTTTTTACTTTTTACTGTTTTGAAAAGAATACAGTCGACGCTCTCCATAACGGACCTGAAGGGGCCGGGCTTAATCGTTATGCAGAGCGTCGATTTAGATCAAATTATTGTAACTCTAACTAAATCATCCAATTTTTTTGTCAGTTATGGAGAGCTGTCCATTTTGGAGGGGTACATTATGTTGAGCGTCGATTGTATTTGAGTGTCCTATCATACGCTGGCCTACCCTTGCCTAGGCCGAAATCCTAAAAAATAACAATATTGGGAAAAAAATTGTGCTGAAGAAACAAGCAGGTATATGAAATTTGAAATTTATGGTATTTGAACTTTTTGATAAAAGTGATGTCCACTATAGGGTTGTTACACAGTTAACTCGATTTCTTAAATTTTTGGTCTAATTTCTTGTTTTTATGATATTTTTCCCCCAAAATTTTGAGCTTCTTACCACACGATTGAAAGATCCTATATACTAAAAGAGATGTGTCTGTGTGTCATTTCTTGTGTCTCAAAATTGTTTTTTGAATGACTGAAATCGGTCAAATTTGTCTCAACATGAGAATAAAGGTAAATCTTTCCTAAAATATTCTGCAACAAAAGTTGTGCTGTCTCTCACTGTTATTTCTTAAGCATGACGAGCAGTTGTCTCTCTCAAAAAAAATTTATGCTCAAGTCTCATGTTTTTGTCTCGCTTTTTCTGAATCATCCAGCTATTTGGATTGAATTTGAAATTTTTTAGTGGATTTTTTAAATTCAAGTCTTTCTCGAATTCGTTAGGAAACATATTTCTTTATTAGATCATGAATATTTTTAATTTAGTCTCTCTGCTTTATGAAGTCTGGAGTGGAATCGTCGAAGAATCAAGCAGCCCAACCCGAGTGGTGGTCATCAATAATGCTGTCAGTGTTTGATTCTCTTTTGTTTCAATAATAAATCATATTAGTTTAGTCTCTCAGCTTTATGAAGTCTAATGTGGAGTCGTCGAAGAATCAAGCAGCTCAACCCGAGTGGTCATCAATGATGCTGTGAGTGTTCGACTCTTTAATGTTTTTTCTTGGTTTAGTCTTTATTGCTTTGCGTTGTGACGTGTGAAGTGAAACGATCGAACAATAAATCAGTTCTCAAGTTACTTAAAAGTTTGTGGCTACTTCCCAAATTGGGATGTATCCGAGTAGGTAACTTCCGAGGTATGTATCTCCAATATGAAACACGAAAAAATAATAACAGCGCCATCGTGCTCAGTGTATTGTAAATAGGGTATACATGCAATAATCAGAAATATCCGAAATCCGCTATCGGACACCATAGGTTCACTACTACAAAAAATCACTCCTAAACAATTGGAATAAATAAATGTTCTTGTGCTTACAATAGCAATACTCACCCATTGTTGTGTTCGTGGTCGCCTCGAGGCAGTTGGTTGCAGACAGATGATCTCAAGAGTAGTCTCGAAGGATCAAATTTTTAAATCCGAGTGGTGGTCATTCAAGTTACTGTGACTGTTATATCTTTCTATGTTTCAATATAAATATTTTGTGTTTAGTCTTCGTCCCTTCTTCGTGGTACCTCAAGAGAAGTCTCGAAGGATTAAATTCTTAAGCCGGAGTGGTGGTCATTCAAGGTACTGTGACTGTTATATCTTTCTATGTTTCAATATAAATCTTTTGTGTTTAGTCTTAACCAGTGTTTGCACTCACTCTGATTTTTTAGGCAGTGAGTGAGAGTGAGAATCAAAATATTTTAGGGCAGTGAGAATGAGAGTGAGAGTGAGGGTGAAAATTTCGGGGCAGTGAGAATGAGAGTGAGAGTAGAGAAAAGAGAGTGAGTGAGAGTGAGTGAGCTCACTGAGATTCTCACTGCTCCGAGTGAGAATAACTAGAATCAAAAAAATATATATTTTATTAACTCAAGCCATTGGAATTTTCATTGATAACTAGTTAATGTTTTTAGAATTAATGTAGACAAATGTTTTTGCGTTTAACAGATCAAATTTTGTCCTGCTCCTATGCCTGGCAGTTGCCAATCCACATTGTGAAAAGCAGCGTTCGATAGGGCTGCTAGTGGCTGGCACTGCCAATATCTCTAATGCCAATTCAGCAATCTGTTTCCACTCCTGTAACTTGTGTTTGTGAGAAATCAATAAGTCGAACAAATTCAAAAAAATGTACGGATGTAATCAAGCCCTGCCAAAATTTAGCTGCATTTGTCGGATTTGCCATGGAAGAATCCTCTTTTAAAGTGTGTCCTATACAATCCTTGATCCACTCCTTCTTTGTTTTTGATGCAGCGGCAGGCTGCGGTTGCTGTAATTGCATGAGCCGACTCATTATTCCGGATATAGGTTGATCGTCAGTAGGTTGGACTCTATCAGTGTTAGGCCGGAACTAAAATTAATTGTGCTTGATTATGATTTTTACACCACTAATTATTGCACCACTAATTATCACTCAATTCACACTGAGAATGAAAAAGTAAGCAGGTGAGAGTGAGAGTGAGACTGAGATTGAAAATATTGGAGTTAGTGAGAGTGGGTGAGAATAAAATCGGAAAATTGAGTGTGAGAGTGAGTGAGCTCACTCTCACTCACTGAGATTCTCACTTTGAGTGAGCTCACGCAAACACTGGTCTTAACAGCTAAACTGCTGTCTAAATTCAAGTCTTTGTGTTATTGATAGAGCTTCCTTAATGTCATCTTTTGTCTCAAATACAATTTTGTGCTGCTTTTTAAACTTTTTTTATATGAATAATCGTCGCAGTCTTACAATTTTTTTTTCAATTTGAGCAAAAATGAAAAAATTCTTGTCGCTAAGTTTTATGCATTGTTTATGATTTTTGTAAATCGTCCAAGTACTCTAATGAGACTCAAAATCAAGGTTTAATGGTTAAAATTCGAGCCTTTCTTGATTTTTAAAGCATGTAATTGTAAGAAAGTAATAAAAGTGGAAAAAGAACCGGAAAAATTGAAAAATACTACGGTAATATAAATGAAACATAAATCAAAAATTTCTATGAAAATGTCAGCGGAAAATAATTTAAAAAATGCTACGGAAATATCAGTGAAAAATAAAACCCGCCCGTAGGGCAAGCTCTAATTAGAATATTAGCTACACAATGGTATATAAACTTCTTGGTTTGGTTCATAAAAGTTATATATTTTATTGGAAATACGTTCGAATCTTTTCGAGTTTTTTCGAGTCCTAGGACTCGAAAAAGCTCGAAAAGATTCGAACGTATTTTTTTCAAAAGTGATATATTTTCGTGGACGAAACCAAAAAGTTTGTATACAATTGTGTAGCTAACATTCTAAGCTTTCAATCGTGGGGTAAAAAGCTCAAAATTTTGGGAAAAAATATCACAAAAACAAGAAATAAGGTCGAAAAAAATTTAAAAATTGAGTTAACTGTGTAACAACCCCAGTCCGCTACAAGGATTAGAACTTTGTAGATGAATTTGCCTGCAGATGAATTTAATCGTAGATGAATTTACCGCAGATGAATTTACATAGAGCCGTTGAACGCCTGACGATTGGATACAAAAACTGATTGGATACACCGGTTGGATACATTGACGATTGGATACAGTTTTAATTTTCATTCTTATTATCTTACATTTTTATGATTCAAGCTTATGCGCGGCAAGCCAACTGTACGCTAGGATGGAACCAAACATATTTTACTAACTTTTTTACGGTTCGAAAAACACGTTTGAGACAGTCCTAACGTACGCTGGCACAACAATCTAAACCTAAAAAATGTGCTACATGGATTCTAGATAGGAATGGTACCGATTACCATGGTTTGGTACGGCTGAAAAGAGGTTTTGCTGAATCCAATGACACAACTTTGGTAAAATTCAGTAATTATGTGTATCCGATCGTCAATGTATCCAACCGGTGCTATACCAGAGCCGTTAGATAAATATGGTGCGTTATTCTCCACCTGATGCGAATAGTCCCAAGCTGATAACAAGTCTGAATTCGTAACGTCATCCGTTTTGGGAGAATGTCTTGATCATACTCTCGACTCTCAAAGAAAAGTTCCACAATTTACAACCTTGTATACAACTTTATTAGCAAGTTACGAAACAATTTGACGCAGAATAAATCATATTTTCAGGATGTCGCTGATTCTTAGATTTTTCACTGGATGACCATTCTTTCGTGTTTTGGCTGCCAGTTTACTTTGTCCCACTTGAGAATGAGCTTAGGCGGACGGAAGAGCTGTAGGCTTTTGCACTGCTGCACTATTTTTCGACTGGCACGGACCACATGATCACCTGAAAATAAACGAGTCATAAACCAGCCTATTTTAATAATATCCGTTTCTGTTGAATCAGTCCGATATCGCAAGGATTCCGATTTTACCGATCGTATTTGCAATAGTTTTTTTAAATAATATTTTTGCCAGTAAGACCCACGACGCTTTCTAAATCTTAAAAAGGTGTATCTTATAGAGAGCGTCGCGGGTCTTACTGGCAAAACTATTATCGATTGCAAAAACGATCGGTAAAGTCGGAATCCTTGCTATATTTCTAACTAGACTGACGAATCACATTTGGCAAAACACTTCAGAAATCAAGTTAAAAAAGTGTCGGACCCGAGGCGGGAACGAACTTTAGGGGTGTATAGAGAGCGTGGACTGTATTAGAAATCGTTTTGTAAAATGAATTGCTTGTTTCTCAAATTGGACAAAATTAGAATATTTTTAAGATTGAAAAAAAGAAGTTAAAAAGCCCCTTTCTAAAACTTTTGTCGCAAGAGAACGGCTGTGGCTTACCATTCTCATAACTCATCAAGCGCTTACCCTTCCAATATCGAATTAGCTGGAGCGTATTGAACGTGTAGATTATGTCGTCGACGTGCACACCGGAAAGCTTGCTCAAGTCACCCACGGAAATGTTGTCGTCCACGCGCTGCTTTTCCAACCTGTCCAATACTGCGAGCAAAACCCACCACCTTAACCATCAAACCGTATAAAAAAGAACTATGTAAAAAAATAACTTACCAATAACTCCTATAGCTAACCTTTCCAAGATCAGACAATGGTTTCTCAGGCGTTCCCGTGATATGTTCTCGCTCGGAAAGGCAGTAACCTATAATCGATTATTAATAATTCACAAATTCACAAAACAATAAGTGGAATAAAATATTACTCAATTGAATAAGCAGCTTGCCGTATCCCTTTCGCTGGTATGGAGGAAGAACCATGATGCAGGCCAAATTATTCTCTGATGCTATTTCTTTTGAGAAGTGTCCAACTGTGTGGGCCCCAAATTCATCTAGCTCACATAGAATATAGAAATTGAACCCTTCCACATCGTAGTACCTTTAAAATAACCACATCACGTAAAAACGATAATTCGTAGAGAAGAAAATCCCACAAAGTTTTGTGATCCAAAAAAAGTTTTGATAAGAGACATAGTGACTGACAGTAGGTCTGAAAAATCACACATTTTAAAAAGTCCAGTCTAGTCTAAGTATAATTTAACCTTCTCTCTTCGTCCTTCAACTTCGAATGCTGCCAAATTTTCATCTAAATTGCAATTTTAAGCTGATGGTAAAAGACACAAATAGTAATGCCAACCCCGATAAATTTCCACTCCTGGCGGTTGATTCACGCTGCACTTGTGCACCTTAAATATTATTATTAGCATCTCGCAGTCGCAGAGAGCTTCGAGCAGCCAAGTCCCTCAGCAAATACCATCCTCGTTCGCAAAAATTCTACATCAAATAAAAATTTGCTCATCGACAGGGGACGTGGCTCACAAGCAAGGCTATTCACGTTGTTTATATTTATTTATATTTCCCATATGTGAGTGAAATCAGCACCAGCAAAAATTTTGAAGGAAATGAGGAAAACTTACACAATGGCATGCATACTGGTCGAGATCCACAGTATACCAGAGGCAAAATTCGCAGAACAGGATTTTCGAGTTGTTTATGGTCACAGGCAGAGGAAACGGTGAGAAATACCAAGCATCAATTTCGTATTCTCCAAATTGAATTAAATCCACGTTCTTCACTTTGGTTCTCTGAAAAATACAAAGTTGAAAATATTTTAAGGAAGAACACTAGGTGATAAAACAAAAACCTCTTCGTGTTCACGCTCCAGCTTGGCAGTAGTAGCATCCATATCTTCATATGACTTCTGTAGGTGGTGGAATTCTTCATGAAATCTTCTTTGACTCCTCGTCAGCGTCTTTCCCGAATTTAGCGGATCCACTGGAGTGACAGTCGGCGTATCTAAAAGCTAGTTTTTATAGACAGAAGAAAAGGTTTCACATCAGTGGCGTAGCCAGGGAGGGGGGACGTACCACCCGCCGTCAGATTCTTTTTAAAACGGTGTAGGCAAAATGGCCTAAAATTCTCTCTTCGTCAAAAATTTCTGGCACAGGGACATTCACGCATTTTGAAATATTTTACAGTTCAGCTCTGTATGCTTTTTTCCAAAAAAATGAACACATTAAACTCATTGAAGCTCATTACCTTCTTCGTTTAAAATTCTTGACTTGTCCACCCATTCATCTAAACGCCGGTCCATTCCATTGTAGTGCACGTAGTAGAGATGACGACTGCTAGAAGAAGTGGAAGCCTCAGCACTTAGATCTAACACCTCCATCGTAGAATCTGAATTGATATGACTAAGTTTGGTCGTTAATTGATAAGTTACCTTGAGAGGATAGATCCACCTCCATCGAAAAGCATTCATCCTGACTTTCCAGCAAACTCACAATCTGGCCATTTTTCTGCCCTTCTAACCGGTGATCTTCTTTCATTTGCTTCTCTTCCTCTTTTAGCTGGCTTGCTCGCTGCTGTTGTATCTTCACTTCGATGACTGTAGCCAGGCATATTTCTTCTCTTCCAGTTACACTACGTCGAACCACTATGCTGTCTCCTATCTGAAAATAACAGATAAGAAATGGCTTGCACATTTTATAGAATCACAGACTTGTATAATGCCCAGGGTCCCAGATTGTCTTTTTGTTCAGCCCCGTGAAAAATCAGGCGATTTTATTGTAACAAAAGAAAATAACGCATTTTTGATTTTTCACAGCAAATGCCTGTTTTTTTCTTTTAACCTGACTTTTAAAAGCTCAAGCTATGACCCTTGATAATGTCCAACCTTTTCGTGAAAAACTAAGGTAAGACTCCGCGAATTTTTTAGCATCGGTAAACCAGGTTTTCGATAGACCGATTGAATTTTGTACCATAAAAAAATTTACTGTCAAAACTTTAGTTTACCTGAATATCATCTGAAGCTGTTTTCAAAAATGATGTGCGATCTCTTTTCACGGGCTTCATAATACGAAAGCTGAAAATTTTAATTATCTAATTAATAAGCACTTTCTACTTTCGACGAATCGTAAAACAAATCGCCAGGCTGTGAGAGAAATAGTAAAGAACATGGTGAAAAATAAGATACTTTTATCTGACATTTGAAAGTCAGATAAAATTATATCATATAATTTATATGGTTTTCACTAGGGTTGGGGGCTAGGAAAAGGGGCCAGTAAAAAGGGGCTGTAAAAAGAGGGCCGGTAAAAAGGGACCAGATAGTGTATCCTTTTTCCTACCCTTTTACATATTGCGAGCTATTGTTTAGTCGGTTGTTACTACTATTAATAGTAGAACAATAAATTGTGGCTATTAACACTTAGGTATTAGTCATAGTAGTCAGCTAAGTATGGCTGATCCACGAAAACCTTTTTGTAATGGATTTATAATTGGTCTTTTTTTTGTAAATAACTCCCATAATTTAAACTGTATTTCTATAATCCAACCTCAGTTCTACCCGATAATCCATGCACCAACCAAACCAAGTGCTCGTCCATTTGGTGCATTTTTTTAGTTCCAAAAATTTCTTTTTTGCACTAGCTCGAACATTCTAAAGAAGGTTTTATAATATTAAAATGCCATTCTGTAGGTTATTTATTGAGTTTTGTAAAATTACTCAAGTAACAGCTTGTTACTTAGAAACTATTTTAAGATTATCGCAATAATTGCAGGAAAATACTTTTTGAAGCCGAAACATAAGAAAAATTTTGCAACAGGTGGGCATTCAAATTCACCACTTGTACCCGGATATGGATTGAGTGGACCAATACAGTTAACTTCCTTATTTCAACCTATCCGCCTGGGTATACATTCATCGCAGGTATCCATTCATCTAAAATTACCTTCATCCACCTCGGCATTGAGTACCACTACCACTAGGCACTTTTTCCTAAGTAACGATACGTAGGTAATGCCTTTGTACTAACGCCTAAGCAGCTTTACATAGATTCAACAACCTGGGTCCCCCTGGATACCTTACAGGTACAAAACTACCGGGGTTTCTACAAGTTAAACCGCTGTTTTAGCATTATCAAACCGTGTTCAAGACACGATTCTGGATAGGCTACATTGATTTTTAATTACTCTTAGCTAAATTCAAAATTTCGGATTCTAGCGATTTATATCCATTTAGCGAGGTATTAGGTGGTTCCACTACCCACCATAAGACTTGCTGGTCCTACAGACTAGTACTGGTCCTATAAACACTACCGTATTTCCTCTAATAAGCGCCATCCCCTAAATCCGGAATTCATTTATTCTCCGCCTTTTATACCAGGTTTTGGTTTTTAAACGCAACATATGTTATATACCAAAATGTAGCTGGAAATCTGCGCTACATTTTGGTATATAACATACGTTGCGTTCGAAAACAAAAACTTGGTATAAAAAGCGGAGAATGAAGTTAATAAATTCCGGATTTTGGGGAGGGCGCTTATTAGAGGAAATACTGTAGTTTATGACTATTATTCAAGGGAAAATAACGTCTGCTACTATCAGGATTCGAGCCTGTTACCTCAAAAATTTGGTTGTGGAATTTGCCTTAGGGTGAATTTGCGCGGGGGGATTTACGATAGGAGGGAATTCACCTAGAGCTAATGTAAGAGGGTGGAAAAAAGGATACAGTTAACTATCTCGCCTGGAAGTTTTTGACGAAAACTCGATAGGTAGGATCAAGTTCAACAAACCTCGATATAAAATAATAATTCGACACAAAATAAATTTGCTATAACATAATTTTAAGCCGGGGTTGGTGCAAACTGGATAAGTACCCATATTTGTAAACACAGTAAAAGAATAATAAAATAATATAAAATTTAGAGAAAGCAATTAAAAAATGTCGATCCAGTCCATGCATTGGTTAGTGTATCGAATCGGTGTATCGAATCAGTTTTTGTATCGAATCGTCAGCCGTTCATCCACCCCATACCTCCGACTTTGAGCACTTATATCTCAGCTAAGAGCAAACATTTTGCAAACCTGTTTATTTCACTTTCTTAACCCCTACGGGCTCTATCGATTTCGAGTTTATACTCATAAATCTAGAGATGAGCCCAAAATTTTTCTGATTTTGAGAGGGTTGAAAAATAGTCGACCTAGAGCATTTACGGTTTCCGGCACCCTTTGTGACCAGTTTTGGCGTGC
The DNA here is from genome assembly GCA_029231635.1 of Ditylenchus weischeri. Lineage (NCBI taxonomy): Eukaryota > Metazoa > Nematoda > Chromadorea > Rhabditida > Anguinidae > Ditylenchus > Ditylenchus weischeri. Next base: position 222,777 of record JAMRYI010000043.1, on the reverse strand, counting down.
CGGACAACCGAGGTTTGACTGTAGTGTTAAACATAACAGTCCAAAAATCTTGATTGCTGATCTTCTTTATTTGCGATGTCGTACACGGTCATGCCACTTCAACAAATCCTACTTTATATCCAAAATCCACTGTACAGTCTAACCTCGATACAACGACACCTTCGATATAACAACACCCAAAAATTGACCAATTTGGTCAGCTTTGACTAAAAAAATCGAGTCAAATAAACCCTTAAGCCGGTCCCTTGGAATGTCGTTATATCGAGGTTAGACTGTAATAACAAAAGCAAACTTTTGAAAACTGTAGCTAATGATCGAAGAATTTAGACATTTAAAACAAAAATTGAAATATCGTCAAGATGACAACGATTTTGCATCTCTACTAGGCGCGCTAATACGAAAGAGTATATCTTTTAACATTTTTTTTTCTTAATTTTGATCGGACTAATAGACCATTACAAATTGTAACTGACGGATCTCTGGAATAAAATCCGACCAGTTTGATGAAGCAAGATGGTTATAAGTGACTGATACCAAAAACAGTTGAATTTTTGTAAATTGACTACAAAAATTGACCGCAAACTAAGTCTAGATCAACGAAGTGAACGAAAATAAATAAATTGCTGAAGCCAATAGAGAACTAGTCAGAACGATTGAAATTTAACATAACAACGAATAAGTAGCACTACAAATATTTAATCAATTATATCCCAAAATCGAGGGATTGGTTGTATTCATAAAAAGAGCTATGATCAAGAAGCTTGGAAAACTGGAAAAAATTGCGCTTCAATAAAAAATCCGTCAACTTTGCGAGATAACTGTCACCAGCAAATTTGTAGTTTACAGGCTTCGATATTTTTTTAGAATTTGAAACCTTGTAAGAAGAAGACTAGAAATCCCGGCTATTGTAACATTACCGCCCTAATAACCTAGGGAAATAATCTTATCTAAAATACATGACAGAGACACGGAAACGCAAGGTAAATGCTATGATACGCCTTTTATTATTATTCAGAGCTAACAATACACAATGTGTATAATTGCGTAGGATTCCACAAATACTAAGCATTTTCCGCTTCAATTATTTTCAGCGCTCTTGAGGAACTTAAGGATCTCCTTTTCTTCTTTTGCGGCGTCCAGCACGCTTTCGTATTTTTCTTCAGGCTTAACCCTGTCCTTCATCAAAACGTTACAGTTGTTCCTGAGCCACTACAAATAAAATAAAACTAATACATGTTAAAGCAACAAAGCTTACCGTTTTTCTTCTAATTGCCACAGTCTCTAATTACCGCACTAACTTTAAAGACTTATATCTAGCAGTGAATATTTTGCTAAGCTGTTTGATGAATTTTCTTAACTCCCACGAGCTCTACCGATTCCACTTTTCAGATCTTAAGCAAAAAATCTAGATTGAATTTGAAAATTTGATTTTCGGGTGATTGAAAAATAAGAGCACATGTGCGGCAATTAGAAGAAATACGGTATTTTTAAATATGCACTACCTTTACATAGATAACAGAATAAATGATGGAAAAATTGATGAGGTCGACAGCACCTTGAAAGCGCTTCCAATACCAACCAATCCAGCCGAAAACAAATGTTGTTCGATCCTACAAAAGGTTTTTTTTCTCAAGCAAGTTAAAAAAAAATATACGAAAATAAGTCCATCTAAATCACGCCGAATTTCATAGCATCTGTTTTCCAACGTTTTTCTTGAATATCCATTGATCAGGATAGAAGTGCCGGCAACCAATGGTGAAATAGCTATGCCTGCTATCAAAAATCTTCCCTGAAACTGATATTTAAGCAGACAAAAAAGGACATCAAGTACCAACTAAATAACCTGAAGTTTTCTACATCTATTACGAATCACTCTGTAAGAATTGTTGGTCATGGTTTCAGGTTTCAACTGCTTTATGAGATAGTATCGGTATGCAGGATGAACCACCATACCACCTGTAAATAAATAGGATGGATGGCCAAAAAAAAGAGAAGCAAGATTAATGAAACGTACCAAGAACAGAAGAGATTTGCATGAGCCTAGAAAGTTGAACATAATTGTAACCATTGAATCAAAAATCACACTTAAATGCACTCCAAATGCCATATTCCAAATAGGGACTTGGTATTGTAGCCAGGGAATGTTTCAAGTCCTGCTTGGTTTGCGGCCTGAAGCTGATTTGAGCAAAGTTCGTTAACCTGAAAAGCATAAAGTAATAAATGAAAAGCACACGAATATTTTTGAATTATCCTGCGCAAATTTTACTTTTTAACAAAAGTCATTAGAAACTTTTTGTAACCTTCAAATAAACCCAACGGGTATTTTCTTCAATGTAGTAAAAGGCTGTAGCTTTTAGAAACAATATCTTTTAGAAACAATATCTTTTAGAAACAATATCTGTTTCCACAACAAAGCCAGCACGAAAAATTGAACCCTCATAGTTCATCAGCTATCTTAAAACGTCTTAGAAAATTTCTAAATCCTGTGATTTCATAATATGAAAAATCTAACAAAAGTTTACCATTCACTAAGCCCGACGATTACCATGATGACCTGTTTATTCTAGGATCCCGACAGTTAACTTCCGAAAAAAATTAGAATGCACAAAATAACCGTGAATAAACGAAATATAATAAAAACAACTTAAAAACAACTTTTATTCCGACTACAACAACCGTAACAACAGACAACAACAGTTGACAACCGCAATTTTTTCAACACTTAAGCTCCTATATCGTCCATTGCATTCTTCAAGCGATGAGCTTCACGCTTTGACAAATTTCGACAAATGGATTTCTGAGTGGCTTTTCTCTTCTTGTTGCGACGTTCGTCGATCTCTGCCTTTTCCTAAAGGAAAATGGCTAGAAGTTGATAACTGGTGTTATTGTAAATATGAAATACTTTGGCATGCTTCTCTTGCTTCAATTTCTGCGCTTGAGCCAACTGTATTTGCCTGTCCTCTTTCACTGTCTTCAGCACCTTCATCAATTCATGTCGGCGGCTTTCTTCTGGTTCCAATATGACAGCAGTGCATCTTCTCACAATTTCAGGCTTCTCCTTGTTTTCTTTCGCAATCTTGTCGTTCTCTTCGTCAACAGCGCATTTCGGTTTCAATCTGTAAGGAAGTATTTGTTGCAACTTCTTGGGAATGACCATTTCATGTGGCACAAACAGCTGCTCATTTTCCTTGGACTCCTAAATTTTCACAACTATTTGTGGGAAATTAATGACATCTTTTTACCTTTTGCATATGTCGATGATAACCAGAGTCCCATTTTGGAACAGGCTTTAGGTTCAACTCGCTCCTTAGTCTTCCAACCTTAATTAGCTACAGTTCAGTATATTCAAGAAATTATAACCAACCGTTTTCATTCCCAGCCATTTTTCTTCTTCTGGAAGCAATTTGTCTGTCATTGATATGTAAAATTTAGGAACAGAGACGGCGGCCCAAGAACGCAAGAAAATGATATCTAAGAGCTTGACTGTTAACTAAAAAAATTGGATTTGATAAGTGTTAAACCAACCATTCAATCGAATTTTATCTTCAAACGAAGCTCGAAATGCACCTTCTGGTTCTCTCAAAGCTTTTTTGACGAGTCCGCGAATTCCTGACACTGTCCGAATAGCTGCACCATGAAACCTGGCGACTTCCAACGAGGAGTTAAACATTCCCTAAATTAAAAGTTTATCGATTAAACAAAAAGACAACCCTTTTACTATACTTTGATAAAGGCGGTGTTTTTGAAAACTTGAGTGGGCTGACCAATCAACTTCAACTTCTTCACTATTTGGAAAGACTTGTCCATTCCTAACACTACGCCACTGGCTGCAATTCGAAAAGACTTCTGAAAAATACAAGATAACAAGTGGGCACTGAGACCATTGAAAAGTGACATACTGACTCTTCATCAACAGACTGTATTCCTAAGAATCCTGTGTTCTGTGCTACTAATGGAGCCCAAAATGTTCCATGAGTAAACGAATCCTAAAATGAATTTATTAAGAACCACGACATCAAATTGAAAGAAGTCGAATATACTACCTTCATGGTATACTTCAGAAAACGCTGTCGGTGGTTGTGGTCCTAATATGTGACTACGTAGAAATGCCAAAAATTAGTGTAAAAAATTTAAGTACCTGCACTGAATAGACAATCATTGTCTGGAAACGACGCCATCCACACGAAATGATAAGGGGATCCCGAGACTTAAGCAAACGATTGTACCACCTATGCTTCTTGACTCTAACCTAGATTGACGTTAAAAGTGACAATAAAACAGGTCTTAATTGATAACGACGATGACTCAACTCACCTGAACATAGCCAACATTATGTTCACCCGGCAATAGTCCTCCCACCATGTAGGGATACCTTGGATTGAAATTTTCAACGAAAGCAGACGGAACATCGGTCACTTCCATACGAACGTAGAGACCTGCAATGACAATTACATAGATTATAAAAAAGTAAGAAACAAACAGGATACCAGAACGGAATCCTTCCAATTCATGACGCATGGACTCATCAAGGTCATCAAAAATGGACTTGTTCAGCTAAACCAAAATAAAATAGTCACCCAAACTAAACCACTGATGGATCAACCTTCGATTGTTTGTCTAGTTCTTCCTTGAGTTCATTGTATGGAGCATTGGTTTCATCAAATTCTGCGTCAAATTTAGTTCTCAGCCTGTCACCCATATCTTTTTTGCACTTGCGCCCTTTCTCAGATTTTTTCTTTGGCTTTTCTTGTCTTTCTTAATTTTATTTTGCATAATACTTTACGAAAAAACAAGCACACCTTCAGCTTCTTTGGTCGTCCGTCTCTTCACCACTTTCATCTTCCTCTTCCGAATCGTCATTATAGTGTTTTAAGTTAAATTCATCGCCACTGCCTAGCTCATCTTGACTGGAATTATCTTCTTTTTCATCGCCAGAACCGGCTAAAGTATCAGTTTTACAAAGCCAGTAAATATATAAGACATACCCTCCATTGAGTCATCACCTTCATCTTCAGGTTCCCAATCACCGGTTACAAAACAGTCTCGTATAGAGTCCCGCAGCTGAAAAATTAAGACTGCGAAGTTTTTTACGGAAATTTTAAGATTTGCCAACCTCAGCAGCTTTCCAGTCTGCTCCACAAAAGTCAATTGTTTCATACTTGGACGAAGTACACGGCTGATTGTAAAAAAATCCATCCTCCTAGAGATGAAAATTGTTTGATCGATTCTACGAAAACGGAGAGAAAAGAAAAGTAACTAACCTTGTCTTTTATATGCCAGTTGTTTTTCTCGGAGTCGAAGTGCTTGGTGATGCGAAACAAGCCACCACCAAATGAATCGTCCTCATCTTCGCGCTTCACAGTTTCCTCCCCTATATCTAAACAAGATTGATTGATTGAAGAATTGTAAAAACAGCAATTTCAACCTTCATTGTTCGACTCATATATTAGTTTGTACCAGTTGATCCTCGTTTTCTTAGAAGTGTCAAACTGATTTAGTGCTTTCTTTGACAGACCAGACCATGTACCATTCTCCAATTTTTGCTTTTCATCTTCATCACTTTCTTTCTCGTCACTTGATGCCATTTCAATCTTGGTTGAGTCATCTTCCGATTCATAATCGTCTTCAATGGGATCTTCATAATTTTCAATTGGTGCGGAATTGCTGAGCAAAGTCATTTTTGAGCGATCAATCTTTGAATCTAATGTTTCTTGTACTTGCTCCAACGCTTCGCAAATGTCATCTCTTTTAGTCTAAAATTAACATGTATGAAAGGCAGATATTAATAATCATATTGACTACTTACCCCTATGTTGTTTTTGCTGAAGGCCTGAGTTCCACCAGTCTCGATATAGACAGCGTCCTTGTCGTAGACCACTCCTCCCAAACCAGAAAACGGTGCATAGATGATCTGCTCTTTTTCGTTGAGTGTCCGCTTTGTTTTCTGATTTATCGGTAGCGGGCATGGGTCGGGCAGAATGCTGACCTCTTTCAAACGCAGATCGCCAACGCCGGGAATGTGAATAGCTGAATGGTTCTTAAGATTGGTGCCTCGAACCCAACCATAGAGAGATACATTGCGCTTGGCTTCCGGGTCACGTCTAATTAACTGAAATTAGATGAACTTCAAGATAAATGAGCGCGTAATTCAGAAAAATTATCCTACCTCAGGATCAGTTAGGTCTTCGAATCGATCGCACAGAACATATGGATGGGAGTTTCTCCAAAGGATTGGACGCTTTTTCATCACTGAGATGAACCGAGCTAGATTTTGCACTTCATGCCTCAAGTAGTGCTCGTTAACCATTCCCGATAGATAAAACAGTTTGGCTCCCTGAACAGAAGAGTAAGTGTTGAAAAACACGTTGACAGAAAAAACTTACTTGATACACTTCAGTCCAAAAGCGGTGTTTTAACGTCTTCTTTGTAGATTTTAGCTTAGAGTTTCTCGGAATCAGATCCATGTGTGTAAGGACACCCATCACCTTCGGCATGCCGTGGACCTATAAATTTGCGTTAGTAATTAATACATTTCGATTAATATCTCTTACTCACCTGACAAATATTGATGAACTCGAAAGTCTCCATTTCAAACCCGAAAGATGCATCAATCAGGAGAAGAATCTATAAATGAAAATTCAGCGATTCATGGAAAAATCGACATCCACCTACCAAATCGGCCACTTTGGCAGCATCGACCATTGCATTGATATCATTTGGGACTTCTATGAAGGTGACTCGTCTCCGTTTGCCAGTCACAATTGTCACTGGACCTGAAATGAGATTCACTAATAAAAAGTAATCCAAATAGAATATAACCTTTAATATCTGTCATTCCTTGGCGAATGTAGTGCTTAACCAGACATCTGAGTAAAGTACTTTTGCCCACCTGAAAAATCAATTTTGAGAAATTTTTTGCACATTAAACATCAAACCTTTGATGGACCCACAATAGCAACCAAAATCGGAGGCGGTTCTAGCGGTTCTCGGTCCACAATCGGAATATGCTTCTTTTTTTCGCTCAAGTCTGCTGCTCTGAAAAATAAAATTTACACTACTAGTATTTCTATCTTAAAAGGTGCATGCTCACCTGTTCAAATTTTGTCCCCGCCAATTCAAAATATTTTCCCAATCATTGAACTTATGAACGGGTTTTTCAACTTGGTTTGTAGCAAAACAACGCTTAGAATCTTACTTGGTTATAGTTTTGTTAGAAACCAAGTTAAAAAATCCGTACACAAGTTCAATGATTCAAAAAAAATTTTGAATTGGCGGGGACAAAATTTGAACAGGTGAGCATGTCCCTTTAAGAAGAAACATACCTCCGAATCATCTTTTGCGCCTTGACAGCGGATTTGAAGGTGAAGCCCTTTGCATTTTTTCCGCCACTTCTGCCAGTTGCATCTCCTTTCTTTTTTGCTTTTGCAACTTTTCCACCCTTCGTGTGCACTAAATTATTAGTTAATAAGTGAAACCAAAAGGAAAAACGCACCTCTATGTAATTTGTTTTGCTTTTTAGCGTCATCATTTCCACCATCCGGATGAGCCATTATCAAGTAGGGCAAAACTCTAAAAAATGTATATCATTAGCCGTCGTTCTTTAACCATTTTGCCAGCACGGTTTAAATAAATGCACATTCAGGTGGCTAGATACAAGAAATTGCTACAATTCAGTGGTTGTTTGGGTTTACCTCTTTTCGGATTTGTAATGAGTAGATGCAGTTTATAATAAGACTAAAATAAAAAGCTCATGGTCCGATTTATCTCTTGCGTCCAAGAATCTTGATATTTTTAGACCACGAATAAATCCGAAAAAAAAACTATAATGAAAAACTTTTCGAAGGCCGGTATAAAATTTCATTTACGTGGGGTAAAGTATGAGCCAATATAGCAGGATCGGCAAAACTCATCAAGGCTGGGCAGAAAGTTACTGAACCAATGAGGGTCGATTTCTCATGGTATGAAACATTATGGACCATTGCCAATGATGATAATTTCACACGTTTGAGGGTTTCACTGAAGCAAGACTCTTGATTCAAGAGTCTCGATTCAAGGTCCTCCGTGACTATATTTGGCGTTGATCGCAGACGAAAATAGGTAACACTGGGACAAGTAGAAAATATTTTTCAAAATTTCAGCAAGAAACATGTATTTTGGCAATGCAGCAAATTTAGCGGAATTCCAAAAGAAGGTTTTCCCTAAAGACTCAAATTATAACAGGAAATTCGAATACAGGTTTATATTGAATTTACATAATCTACTGTGAGTATTAATGAGTGACCAGGAATATAGTGATAATGAGGTAAATTTTTTCCTGACTACTAAGAAGTGGTTTACCTATAACCATTGCAAAAAGTTGAAATTTTTTCGGTTTTTGTGCTTACCGTATTTTCTTTATTAGTTACCCCGGGGTAATTATTTTTCAACCCCTGAAAAATCGAAAAATTTCAAGGTCGATTTTGAAATTTTCGGATGCCCAACTAAAATCTAAAAAGTGGAATCAACTAAGATTGTGATGATTAAGAAAACACAAAAAACAGATTTGCAAAATAATTTTTTGGGCTGACACATAGGGAAAAATCGATTGCTGTCACGGAAATGGTTTTTTCTTCATCGAAAAAAATGGCTCACCTTGAGCCTGACAATAATTTTTCTGATATCAATTATTCTGACAGAAAGTGTTTCTGACATAGATTCAAACTGACAGTAATTTGTCTCGACAAGATTTTTTTGAATAAAACTTATCACGGCCCCTCAAAAACTGCATTTTACTGTATTAGCAAAATTAAAAAAAATGGTCGTTTAGGAGCTTATTTTATCTATCGATTCTAATTTTATAATTTTTGTTTTGCCTTCTTGAGATTTTTGCTGAAAAAATTCAGCACATTCAGCGCAAGCTTCGAACAAGCTATCACTTGCCAAAAAACATAGCAAATCAAAATTAGCAGATATTTTTGTGAAAATTTCCGAATTTTTTTTGATTCGTTTGACTTGATTGATATTAACGTCGGTTTTTTTTGGCAATAACTTGGTAAAGCAAACCTTAGACCTGACACAGGAGTAAATTTGCGACGTTTTAGTACCAAGCATGTATGCGAGAAATACAAATTTGGGGTGTTTCACACAAAAGTTTGGTGAAAAAAACAAAACTCCCTATTTTTATTCGAAAAAATGCCAGTTGTTTACTGTTGATGGTCTCTCGTTTGTAAAACTCTTTGTTTTAAAAATTCTTTTTTGGCGATTTGGTAGAAGAGATTGTCAGCTTTCTTCTGGTATATAAAGATGCTCTAGAAATGCAAAATTCAAAGTTTTCAATGCAAATTAAATTTAGAAAAATTTCAGAGCTAAAGATGGTTTCTACCAGAAAGGCATGCCTCAAGCAAAAAGAAATTTCTCTCTCTGAAATTCGGGCAGATGCAGCCAAGAAAAGATGGGCAAAGGAAGGCATCAAGAAGCAGAACCAAGCGGAAACAAAAACTCAAGCTGATGAACGAGCGATGATTATGCGCAGAGCTCGCTTATGTAAGCAAATTTTCCCGTTTTGACCAGGTGGTTCTGTACGCTAGAGCTAGAAAGTTTGTCTTTGTAAACTTGTTAAACTTTTTTGTTTCAAGGACTGTGTATAGCATGCAAATAGCGCAGACTCACTCCTCCTAGTGGCAATATATGATGGCGAAGACAGCTACTCAAATCATTCAAATCTCTCAGCTGTGTTTCAGCAGCTTGAGTTTAGTAGCATCAAAGTTGGGGCTAAGCAAAAGGAAGTAAAGTGGTGTGTTTAAACTGAGATTTTCTTTGTCTGTATTATATTTTCCAGGGTTTTGACTGGCGATCTTAAATTCATGGACACAGTTTGCGGTCATCTTGGTTCAAGCGCAACTAATCCGTATCCAATCTGTGAAGCCCGAAGAGACTTTTTAAGGAAAGCACTCTTCACCCAACAAGAACTCTTTTCTCACTGGAACAGCGCTACTCAAAGCAAATATCAGCTGCAGCTTTTTGATCGATTTATGCCATTTTTAGGCATGAATTCTATACCCAAGGGAATCTGTGCTGACTGGAAAACAGTTGACCAAGCTGCGAAGTGATTGCTGTTCAGTGACAAGAAGGCAGTTTCTGAAAATTCAGCCTTGCAACTTTCTCTACGCTCATCTTCCCGGTCAAAGAAAAGAAGAAGTGCTGGTCAAAACTAGAAGGTATGCTGTTTTTCGTAGTTCACACACAATCTTGCTTTTAGCATGCTTAGCGTCGCAGTGGTTGACTAAGGAGCTGTTCGTGTCGTCGCTGGCTGGTCAAATGAAGAAAGAAGGGTTGGTCGAGAAATTGGTCGATTCTAGTAAAAAATGGTTTTGTCTCGACTTTGGCTTGTTTTATTTTAGCTTTTTCTCTTAATTTTTATCTATTTCGCATACTGCTACTTGACAAACTAGCAATGGCGTAAGCTGCCATCCAGCAAACCTATAACTTAGTCTCTTAGCTTTATTTTGTTGGCTCTCAACTTGTCCCTTACAGTTTATACCTAAGCACCTCACAGTTGTTACTGGTTTTCTAAAATTACTTTTCGTCAGTTTTATATAGTTTGATAGGACCGAAATTTCGATTTCCCCATCTGGACCCCGAAACCTGGAGTGCGTACGACCTGATCGGGTGGATATCCACCTGGCTGCCGTGAAAAAACAAAATTCAGTCAACATCAAAAACAAATATATATTTCTTACCTAAAATCTTATGGGGAATTGGGTTTGATTAGATCAAAATTGCGATTTTAGTGACCCGAACCCCAAAACCCAAGGTAGGTACCACCTAGCCAGGTGAATATCCACCTGGATGACCTAACAAAAGTTTGTCTGAATTAATATTAAAAAATCCTATCATACGTAAAATGGTGTACATTTCGGCATTTCCTGTCTAAATGTCGACATTTTTCGACATTCGACACGACATGTCGAAAATTTTCGATTCGACATTCGACTCGTCACGACATGTCGAACATTTTCGACTCGGCTCAACATTTCGACTCGACATGTCGAAAATTTCGACATGTCGACAAGTGTTTACCTGGAAGGATAAATTGTTGTATAATACCTAGCAGAGTAGCATTATCGTGGTTCTCCACCCAGAACATGAAAGCATTGTTTGAGCCACGCTCCATTCCACCGAAAATCCATTTAATTGGCAAAAGACAACCTTTGTTGTACTTTCGACGCACAGATGCATTTTCATCGATCTTAGCAATCTTGCCTGGGCCACCAAGAATAGTACGTATAGTTAGGACACCTAAAATTAATTAAAAGTTAGATTCCAAGACCAACATCTACAACCTCTCGAAAATAACTCTTCAAGTCGCAGATTGTGGCGCTCGCTAGATTGGAGCTGGACTCATCCTCTTGAATCTGGAACATCAATTCATCAACAGCTGTTATTTTGCGCGACCAGAAATAAGCATGTTGGAAACTTACTTTTTTAGGCGAAAATGGGTATCTTCGAATAATGTACGGACCAAAAAAACCTTTTTCTTTGCGGCATTTTTTCCTTGGAAATTGCCACATTGGATATTGCTCTCCCAGTCTGATTTTCCGAATTCGCATGAAACTGCCACGTCACATGTTCACTTATTGTGTGGAAGCCCGAGATGCTGGTACCACTCTTGAAACTACTCGTCAAACCACTGAATGCGATCGTAAACATGTTTCAGATTGAAGTCTCTTAATTCATCCATGCACGATCTATAAATTTTTGACACATAGATGCTGATCTGAAACAGAAAATAATTCGTGAAAATGCAGCACATTGAGTATACAGTACGAAAACAATTATATATTTTTAAAACCTTAATTAAATATTTGGCAAAATAAGAGGTGTGGTGTTTTCTAAACAAGTAAAGTTTTTCGGTGACAATAATCAGCCTTTCATTGACAAGAATAAATTTACCCCATACTTTATATACGCATCGCCTAGGTCACAGGTTCGACTATCACTGGGTGCAAACCTTATTTTTTTATCTCTTTTTATTTACAATTCAATTACATTCAAAAAGATATGGTCGATTTAAACGGGTTGTAAACATTTGAATCACCCTGTAAAAAACTTAAGTTTTGAAATGGCACCGAAATCCTACCCCTCATAAGCAGTGTTGTTAATTGCCCTTCAAAACCTTCCTCCGCTCCTTCTCCGGAGGAAAATTTCGGAGGAATTCTCCGACCATTTTTCTCCGGAGGAAAAGAGTGAAAATTGTTCTCCGCTCCGGCATTTCCTCCGGAGGAAAATTTCGGAGATTTTCTCCGGAGGAAAATGGTGAAAATCTCCCTCCACTTCTCCTTTCTCCGGAGGAAAGTTGCTAAAATCGTCCTCCGGAGAAAGCGTTTTCTCCGGAGATTTTCCTCCGGAGGATACTCCGGAGGAAATCTGTGTTTGTTCGAGAAGTATTCAAGCATACAATTAAATGAGTAAATGAGTTTATTTTAACGACAACCGGCGCAATATCAACAAACAGAGGGTATCAACATCCGATAAATTCCTTATTGAAAGAGAGCAATGTCCGTGCCTTCACTAGCGGGGCCTTCGAGTTCACCTTGTGCGCCTTTACATTGAGGGCCATCTGGGAGAAGAGCATTTCCACGGAACTAGAGGCTGCCGGAATGCAAAGGACCATCATCGCCAAGGGAGACAGCTTGGGGTACTGAAAATTGATGAAGATTTCGTTCGCCGACAAATATATAAAAACAAACTTTGTTCCCATGGGAGTTCCAGAAGTCCAGACAAGATTCAGCCACACCCGATTGAGCCTCTTCAATGTATGCGTTCAATTCCGACCGGAAAGAGGAACGGCGCACATGGATCTTGTTAGGCGGTTCCACGGAGAATCCAAAGAGGCTTTCTTCAGTGTCATTCACGGCGGGGAAAACTTCATTCGACTCCTCTTCTCCATCATCACCAAAGTTGGCTAGACGCTGAAAACAGATGGAATTGGGAAATAACTAAAAGGGAATAATAATAATTTCCTACCACTCTAAGCACTGCCGCTTTCACGTCCTCCAGATTGTGTGCAGGGATGAATCGTAGACTCTTCGGGTCCAGTGCAGTCCCCGCGGAGAAGATCGGATTGTAGGTTCGGAGATAGGAAGCAGAGAGCACATCGGCGAAGCGAGACTTGATATCCGTGATGAGCAAAGCACATGTCTTCGGCAGGACCTTGACTTTCTGAACATTTTTCGAATAAATATTTATTTAGTGGGATTCAAATAAAAATTCCCACCTCGATTTTCGCAATGAGAGACATCATCCCGGGAAGTACCAGCGGTAGAGTAGAGACTGTCTCCTGTTGTAGAACAATCGTGAACTTCTGAAAGGGTTCCAGCACTTCTAAACACTCCCTGATTTGATCCTGGTCCTCGGAGGAGATTGTGGCCCACGGCTTGACTTTCGTCGATTGAGAAATTGAGACAGCGTTCAGAGAGTCGACCACTTCTATCACCCTCTTGTAAACGGCTAAAAATTTTTTATTGAAAGGGATTGAAAAGGATTAGAAGAAGAACGGGTGAATAAATTACCTGCTATGTAGTTCCACCTAGTTTGTGCCGGAAGTATGAGGCTCAGATTGGTCATTTGCGCCAACTTCATCGTAGCCTTGTGGGAGCGGTGATACTTGGAAATGAGGCCAAAGATTTTAAAAATATTCCCATAAAATATTGCCACCTTCAAAAATAAAAATAATAGACCAGCCTTCTGCAAATGGAATGTGTCGCTTGTCTTATCCTCGAAAGCGATCTTCAACGATGATTGGAGGCGGTGAGCAATGCAGGCGAAGTGATTGGGACGGTTCAGATTATCTGCGAGCCAGATTATCTGAAAGTTAATCGCTTAGATGAGAGGCCTGAGTGATAAACTTGCACTTACTCAAACGTGCGGGTGTAGACTCTTTGCCTGTAGTAATGTCATTGTCTGGAGTAGACTCTTTGACAGGAGTTTTCTGCATCTTCGGAGAACTTTCCATAGCTCTGAAATGACAAGATGTGTGACTAAAGAATATGGGGTGACAGTTGGAGGAATGTGGGGCTGTAAGATTTGAGGAGGAAGGCAAAAATGGCGGGCATTTGCCGAGTCCATTTTAATCTTGAGACAAGAGATGGTTTGAGAAGCAATTTTCTTTCAGACCATCTGTCGTCCAATTACGCGCCCCCTATGCATTCATATTGCCTCCGCAAATGTTCCTCCGCCTTCTCCGGAGGAAAATTTCGGAGATATCCTCCGGTTATTTTCCTCCGGAGGAAAATGGTGAAAATTGTTCTCTGCTCCGGCATTTCCTCCGGCCGGAGGAAAATTTCGGAGATTTCCTCCGGTGATTTTCCTCCGGAGGAAAATGGTGAAAATTGTTCTCCGCTCCGGCATTTCCTCCGGAGGAAAATTTCGAGATTTCCTCCGGTGATTTTTCTCCGGAGGAAAATGGTGAAAACCTTCCTCCACTTCTCCTTTCTCCGGAGAAGGAGTATCTCCGGAGGAAAACTCCGGAGGAAATCTCCGGAGAAATTAACAACACTGCTCATAAGTACTCTTTTATTCCTTGGTCCGTGGGTCACACTTTTTACAGCCACTGGGAGTGGTCCGAATCTTTTCCTGAGAACACTTTCTAAGGTAAATTGGTGTGCCTGAACACGAATCCGGTGTCAGAATTGGGGTTGACAAAGAAATTTTCGAGTTTTTCCCCAAATTTCGGTTTTTTCGGACTTTTTTGACTTTGAAGGGGTATAACAGGGTCAAAAAGTGGTCGAAATATTTTGTTGCAGGTTTTTTTAGATCCGCCTCGATGTCAGCTTTCGTTTAAAAAAAGAACGTCGAAAATGATGCATTTTAAATAGGGGATCTCCTACTTTGAAGTTTGGTGTCGGATCTAAAAATGACGTATGGTCTTATGTTTGTTGTTGACGAAATGCCACAAATTTGAAATTTAAACTTTTTGTCGATTCAAGACTCAAGGCTCAGGGATACGATATAGGCGCCGATAGGCGCCTGCTGTCCCTTGTAATAATAATAATAGGGTGTGCACACAAGGGGATTAGAACCTGTCACCCTAGGCGATGCGTATATAAACTTTACCACCTCCCCTTTAAGATTGATGTAGAAAGCGCCGCTTCCCCAGGAAGTAGTATCGGTGGAGTGAACAGTGACTCCAAACGTCAGGCTCGTGCACAGCATAATGCTTTGGAACGTCGGCGGAGGGACAACATCAAAGATATGTGAGCAGTTTTTTTGAAATTCAACCTTTATTCAATTAAAAACAAAAATCGGTGTTCAGGTACACTTCACTGAAAGATGAAATTCCCAATTTCAGCAATGATCGGGTATTTCATTTTTGGCATCTATTATCACACTAAAAATTGAATTATGAAATGTTTAAAGGCTTCTCGAGCCCAAATACTCAAAAAAACAATCGATCAAATCCAAGAGAGCAATGCTGAGGTGGAGGAACTCAATAAAGAGCTAAAACAAATCGAAGAGACCAACCGGAAAATGAGGGAAAAACTGCAGCAAAAGAAGGCTATGAAGGAAAGGGTTATGGATGGCAATACTGCTTCATTTAGTGGCGGTCAATCATAAAACCTGTATTCTAATGTCAGTTTACAAATGTGTTTTTCGAATTTTCCACTGGAAATCTGTAAATATTTTCTCCAGCATATAAAGATGGGTGGTATTTAATTTTAGCCGCTAATCTCTGAAAAATGCCCGCTAATTAGAAATGTCCGCTAATTTTTGAAAATTGCACCCTAGTTTTTCGAAAAATGCCCGCTTAAAATAAATTAAGAGCTGTATTGGGAGGGGAAGGATATAAAAGAGTCCACTTTTATTTCCAAAACGTTAAAAAATAAGTTTTGGACTATTTTGGCTTAATCAAAAAGGAAAGTTTTATAAAACTACTAGGTTAATTTAAAAATCGACGGAGAAAAAAAGCTGGAGAGAAATGCTAAAATCTGACCAGACTGACCACGAAATCTCAAAAAAAAAAGACATTTGATGTTGACAAGTGGACACTGAAAAACGCTAATTTGAACTTCTACTTGACCAAATTCTTTGTACTTCAATGAACTTGCGTGAATTTTTATAAAATTGATAGCTCAAGGTCTAAGCTTTCCGATGGTATATATTTTTTATAAATGATGACTTACATTAATCAAAGTCATAAAGAAAAATTAGATAATAAACATTTTTGTATCGACATGAAACCACGAGTTTGCACTTTTGACACACCGTGAGATTTCATGCACAGAGGTGCTCGTTATTTTGGTGTGGTGGAAAAAAATCAAAACCACAATGGCAATGAATAATTAACAGCATATAAGGGTTTGGCACGCTGCAAATAGTCTCTAAAACTTTCAGCTAAAAATCTTTCTATTATAAAGTCATCTCTCGATTTTACGTCACTTCGGTTTTACCTCATCTTAAATTTTGCACCACTCTGGAGATGGTTTAGCTGGCTAGCGAGCTTACAATAAAATAAATAAACCATACTTTGGGCTTTATGCCACTCCCGATTTTGCGTCACTAAAAATTGGTCCCGAGCAGTGTTTCCGAAAAGAACACTTTGCATTTAACATTCAACACATACCTTTTTTCATATATTTTGTTTTCTTATCTCAGATGTTTTTACACCGTTTTGTAGCTGAGATTTTTCTCTATCGATTGAGTGGTCAAACACACCAGTTAAAAATAATTTTTGAGGAAAACATACCAAGTGTTAAAAAACCCCAGGTGTACACTTAACACTTGATTTTTTTAAACACTTGGTGTGATTCTGTCAAAAATTATTTTTAACTGGTGTGTTTAACCACTCAATCGATAGACAAAAATCTCAGCTATAAAACGGTGTAAAACATCTGAGATAAGAAAACAGCATATATGAAAAAGGTATGTGTTGAATGTTAAATGCAAAGTGTTATTTTTGGAAACACTGGTGCCGAGGGGTGGGGCAAAAGTTGACTGTATGCACATGGACCTTGTTTTCTTGGTGAATTAAGGTAAGAGAATTCGCTTTGCTCTTATTATGTGCCTTAAAAAAATTGACGTAAAAATTTTAACCATTTATTTTCAACAAATAATCTTCTTGCATAAATTCCAACAGTATTGGTAGTTATTCAAGTCACCCCAAAATAGTGATTCCGAACAAAAAACCATAACATTCGGTGCCCAAATTCCATTTAACTAGGCAATTTTCAAAATAAATCCACAACATTTTTACAAAATTCCAACACTCATCTTTTTCTTATTCAAAAAAGATATAAATCAATAAAAAGAAATAGATACACCGAGTGTGTGAAAAAAAACTTGACCGCATAAATCTTTTTGAATAGCCCGGTAGATTTCCAAATTTTTTAGGCCCTAATCTTCGGAAACATCTCACTTTAATTAGAATTTTACAAAAGTCGCAGACTTGTAATCATACCCCAAAAATGGTCACGATGCCAGTTACCCCTCGACCAAAAACAAAAAGGTTTTTTTTCTGACTCCTTACTTGAAAATAGAACTAATTTTGGGTAAGGAAAACTTGGCAAAACAAAATTTGCCGAACCTACGTTTTGTCAAAACGATTACTAAATTGTAATTTGGCAAGCGTAGGTTTTGCCTGAAAAATAGAGTGGCGTTGTGAAAACTTTTTTAGATGAAACCCACGTTTGCCAAATTTTTGCAAACCTCAATTTGACAACATTCGTTTTGGCAGATTTCAATCGGTCGAAACTCAAAAATGCCGTCTTTAGACTGAAAAGTGCCGTTTTTTTCTTTTAGACAAAGAGGTAAATATATAAACAATTTTATTCAAAGTGATAACACTATCAGGCAGTCCTGCGACTCTAGTTTCTAACGGCGTATCATTTGTTGAAACATCTTTGCAAAATGGAGCACAAAAAAGTAAAAGTATGAATCAAATTATTTTTCGGACTTACTTCATACTTAAACGCTTTTGTGCTAGATGTTGCAAAGATGTTGCAGCAAATAATACGCCGATAGAAACTAGAGTCACAGAGCTACATGATAGTGTAGTCACTTTAAAAAAATTGTTTAGATGTCTGACACTATTCAACTTTTCTCTCTAAAACTTAAAAAAGACAGCATTTTTAAGTTTTGACCATTTCAATTTTGCAATTTTCGCATTTGGCAAATTTCGTTTTCGCCAAGTTTCCCCTAACCACAATTGTTTTTTACTGTGTTGAAGAATTATGCAGTTGGTGTCATCGCGTAGCTTAGATTAAGTGCCACCAAATGAGCTATCGATTACGTAGATGTTGTTTTGAAAATGTATTTAAATCGAATGAATCATTGCTTGCTCTGAGTGAAGGTCCGAGTTAGGATTCATTCCATTTTATCTACATTTTCAAATCAATATCTACGTAATCAAACCTTTTTTTTGGCAATCTTGAATCCAAGCTACACGATGAAACTACCTGCATAACTTTTAAAAAAGAGGAAAAAAAGCTATAGCAACTTTCGAGTGAAAAGTCAGCAAAAAAATATTTTGTATGTGGGCAGAGCGTCGCAAATAAAATAGAAAAAACAAATTTAAAAATAATATGGTCAAGTTTTTCTTGACACACCCTGCATAACAGATAGAGTGACACAAAACACGGGGAAAACAAAAATTTTGTGTCAGATCTAAAGTTGTTTGACCAGTAAAGTAGTCATATAATTTGTGAAAAACTGGTTTTGCCTATAAGTTCAACATCTGCACCGTATTCTATATAATTGGAAATCTGCAAAAATAATTTTTATGAGCTTTTTGTTTTTTAGTTTGATAGAAAAAAGGTTTGTATAGCAGTCTCTGGTGGTCAAATGAATTAGCCATTTGGTGCGTATAATGGATCTATATAAAGACATGGTAAAAAGGCTAGATATTCACTCAAGAAGCAACAATTGTGGTAATATCTCGTCTTTAGCTGCTTTTAAGCGAATTAGCGAAGAGACTTGTACATTTCCTGGTCTGCCAAACAGCTTTCAGTCAATTGGGGAAAGTCTTCAGCCACTACCTGAATAAAATTTCGTTAGTTTTGAATATATGTTTTAAAGAAAACTTGCGAATCTGCGAAAAATCAACTTTCCTACTGATGCTTCATATCATGATTTTGAGAACAAAATTATGACTAGGGTAAAGGTTTTGACCAAGGTTGCTGAATGGAAAGCTTTCCGGGAAACTTTGCGGACAGAAAAAAAGGCGGAAAGTTTTCTAAAAAATGGAAAGAAATGGTTTTGAAGTGATTTTGTTCTCGACTTATTTTTTTGCTTGTTTAATTGCGTTTAGTTGATTTTTTGGCCCTTTTAATTGATTGGTTTCGGTTATCATTGGTTGGCTTACAGATTGCCATGTCGAAAAGAAAACTAACTTGGAGCTAGAATTACTTTACAAAGTGCGACGAACAAACCAAAGGAAAGAATGCGGTAGTTGGATACTGCCGCTTTTGCAATCCAAATTGCAAAATAGCCAACTCAGGGAGATATATAGACAGCGCTGGACGACAGGAAAAACACTTGGAAGTTTGAACTCACTATTGCTTTTAGGTAGTCTCTTTTTGCCACGGCCCATTTTGAAAAGCATGGTTGAAACAGTAGAAAAAGCACCCAAAAAGGCCTCAAAAAGTGGCCTCTTATTGGCCCCTCCCAATACAGCTCTTATTCCCTTTTAAAATTCAAAAGGCGCCTATTTAAATTAAGTTTTGACTGAAAAAAGTTTTCTCTAAAAATTTTCGTTGCTGTTTTTTTCGTTGGCGTTTATGCGTGATTTTGATTAAAATTTTATGTTTGTTTGAATAAAATGATGTGCGTGGTTGTTTGTAATTTCCGTCCGATTCACCGCCAACCGGAAAGTTTTCCGGAAAACTTTCCAAATCTTTTCTGTCCGGACAATGAAGCAACCCTGGTTTTGGCTGATACTGATTCGAAACATGTTACGAAAATATAAATAGTTAGGGCCAAGGACAGGGCTAGAAAGTCACGACTAGAATTAAGGCTTACTTTTACTGGCCTATCTATTAACGGCTGAATCATCTTTTTTCAACGTTTTAGTCTCTGAAACATGCAGGAAAAGGATTTTTAACGCCCGGAACATAATTTTTAATGAAAAAATTAACCAAAATTTGACTTTTTTCCTTGACGGAGCTAGGTGCAGTATTTCCTCTAATTAGTTGGCCTCTCTCTCTAATAGCCGGTCCCTTCGACTTTGAGGACCTATATTTCAGAGTAAATATATTGCTTGATATTGCTTATTAACTCTCAGAAGCTCTACCGATTCCACTTTTTCAATTTTGAATTTTCATCCGAACATACCGAGATCGACATCAAATTTTTCCAATTTTCGGGGATCCAAAAAATAAGCCTGCCGGCTAATTAGAGGAAATACGGTGAACCACCTTATGTAATGTAGTTTCTGACACTAGATCTGGGACTTACCTTAGACATGATTCTGAGCAAACTTATAATTAAAAATGCGTATGGAGGCTGTTTTCGCCCAGCTCTAGTGACCAAAACAGTGTAGAATACCCTTATATAAGGTGGTTTACCTTGGTCCCTTAAAGCAAAAAGTCAAAATTTTGGTGATTTTTTTTCAAGCATGCTCTTATGGGCCTTAAAAAACCTTTTTTGCATGTTGTTGAGGTTAAGCCGTTGAAAAAAGACTATTAGGGCGTTTTTAAGCTAGGCGGTATTAACTAGAGTTCTTTAAATAGTGTATTAAGCTTATAAACCTTCATCTGCTACCGTTGCAAAACTTTTAATCACCCTCATCAACTCACCCCCTCAATAGTGTTGTTCTTGGAGTCCTCGAGACAAGCCTTGACCACGACCTCTTTCTGCTCTTTGTCTAGCTCGCCGTTCTCCACGGATTTGCTCTTCCTCACTGCTCCAAGTAATCCATCCAAAGCTCCTTCTCCAGTGCTTTGCTTGCCTTCCAGGAAGGACTCCAACATCCATGGGAAATGGTCATTCCCAAACATAGGCACCAAGTTGTCGTCCATGTCCCATTGTGTGCGCTCCGGCACCACCACTGCCGATGCACTTTGGGGTGTGCTGGTCTTGGAGGATGAATCCTCGCTCTCTTTGACAGCACCACTAGTACTATTGCTATTGCGACTTCGGTTGCGGTACTCGGGGTTGTTGAAGGTTTGCTTGCGGACAAAGTTCAGAAATTTCATTCGTCCGTAGACATCCAACTCTTCTTTTTGGATGTAAGCTAGCAAATCGAAGGTATGCATGTCCTTGATGTGCTCGATCAGTTCTTCTATGTTTTCGCCACTGTGGTCGCAATACAGACACACAGCTCGCAGCTGGTCTTCGTCCGCGTTGTCTTCTGAACATAGATTTGGAGTTTTTTAGGTTGAAAATCGTTTTTTATTCAGGGTTCAGAATTGAAACTTATGAAACAAAGGCATTTGGCTATTTTTGAGGAAAAGCGGTCATTTTATGCAGTGTATGCCATTTTTGTGCAAAATTTTTTTTCTTAAAAATTTCAAAAATAAAAAAATTTGGGGTCCCAAAAGAGGACAAATCTTTTTCGGAATCCTGTTTTCATTGCACCACTCAAGCTAGGGAATGCATATTTTGAGGCGTGTTGTTATACCTTGCCATTCGTGCCATGCCTCTTCCTCCTCTTCATCATCGGAATCGACAAAGGTGGGCATGGTATCTTCGAAGTCTTCGGCCAGCACGTCCAACCACCGTTTCCCCAACTCCAGGTAGTTGATTATGTAGAACTTGTCGTACTAAACAAATTTTGTTTTGAGGGTAATAAAGTGTTTGGTATGAAATAAAGTGGAGACTCGATTTCACGGCATCCTTATTTTATGCCACCATAAGGCTGATTTGTAACCTCGATTTTATTTGTATTATATCCCCTGTTTGACAGCACTCCATTTTACGACATTATTTTTGGCCTTGTGGGTAGGGTTATCGATCAATTAATCGAAAATTATCCAAATCGATCGACAACCCTACTTATGGGTGCCGCAAAGACAAAACTCGAGTCGAGTCACTCGACTGTATGCGTTTTCACCATTATTAGAGGAAAAATACTTAAAATTTACGAATAAAAACTAGGCTTTTTGCAAGAGAATTGGCTTGTGAGCGAGCTTCCAAAATATATTTACAATGTAGTAATTGCTTGACTCACATAATTGTTCTTGGGGTTGACTTCTCGGTGGTTTCGCTTGCGCATGTGGTCCATGAGCACAGTGCGGTCACTGAACGTCTTCTCGCAGTAGATGCACTCGTTTCTAAATCAAGATTTTAGGAGTTTAAATTGTTGGAAGGACGCGGTCGTTTAACCGACCGACCGAGTTTTTCGGGAAAATTAACCGACCGACTAACCGGGTTCAAAAAAAGCCGGTTAACCGATAACCGGTTTCATTAACCGTCGGTTATTGCACTGGATAGAGTGACTCTTCAAAACATACAAGCAGTGGAATTTTTTTTATTAAAGTTTGCGATTTCTTTGATCAAAGACCATAATTCCTATCATGGCTTGGACTTTTTGTCTAAAAAGTGTATTTCTAGACCGTAAAGGAGCATGCTCACGTATTCAAAATTGGTGCCCGGCAATTCGAAAATTTCTGAGAAAATCCAACCATGATACCATAGGTTTCACCCTTTTTTAAATCTCTCTTCGTATATGGTACTTCAATTTATGTGATATTTAAAGGACCTGACCTCTTCCTAGTCATGGCAATTTGTAATTTTTGAATTCGCGCGGGACCATCCTAATTTGGTCAATAATGTTTTCGAATTATTTTTTGAGTGCATTTAAATTTTTGAATCTTACTTATTGCTCAATATAGAACGGTTCCTCGCTGTACATAACTCTAGAGCAATGGAAGTAGCCTAACTGGTCCGATCTGGCAATGCCAAGCAGCGTTGGCCTCGACTAGTGGATGGTTCAAAATTTAGAACAAATTTTAAATGCAAACAAAAAATAATTCGAAAAAATTATTGACCAAATTAGGATGGTCCCGCGCCAATTCAAGAATTACAAATTGCCATGACTGGGAAGAGGTCAGGTCCTTTAAATGCAAGTACTTTTAATTACTTTCAGTACCTTTAAAGACACATCAAGGCTTTTTAAAACGCTTGAAAGAGGTCAATACAAACTTTTGCAGGAATTTGAAAATTTGCTGTTTTTTCTCCAGAATTCGAATGTTTTTTAAATTTTAGCTTTAATAAAATAAGTATTTTTGTCTTTTTAATATCAAAAATAAAAACCCAACTTCGTCGCTATACATTGATATGAAGAACGTGTGTGACTACGGAAAAATTTTAAAATATAGGACATTATTGTAAAATAAAGGACATAAACATAAAGAAACGGTCATTTTTCGTCAAAAAGTGCCATTTTTGCCAGTACTTATCAGTTTTTGAGCACCAAAAATAAAGATTTTGACGTGAAATCTCAAAAATTCTAGAGATTTCGGATCTCAAATAAAGGACAAATCTTTCAATAAACGACGTTGTCGGGCCTGGATTAACCAAAATTTCTGATTTATAAAAACTCACTTTTCAGGTTTAATTGCAAATATAGGTCGTGTAATGTGACTAACAATGTTTCGGGTAATTAGGTAGCTAGAATCTTATATAGTATTTGGCATGTGTGGGTGGGTGGGTAACGCTTTTTTACTTGGAAGGCCAGAACGGGTCGTTGATAGCGAAATCACTTTTGTCGCTAATACCATCGTGTTCCCCAGAATGTCAGCTTTCGTTTTAAAAAAAGAACAGGCGAAAAAAATGAGTTCTAATAGGGGATATACTTATTTTTATGAATGAAGTCATAGCCCCTCATTGAAATTTCGAAATACTATAGAGGCGCCGATAGGCGCCTGTGGTCCTTTGTTTTATATATTGGCGCTGCAAAATTCATGTTGCCATGAGTATGTAGAATTTATTGCAAAGTCCGAATGCAGAGCGAGAAACGTGTTTTCCGACCAGAGTTTGCAACCCCGGGTAAATTTTCCATCCCCCGGTGGATCTTCCGCGCTATCCAACATATACCCGCTGTGTCTCCTAACTTTTTCCAATATTCTTCCCATGTGAAAATTTTTTAGTGTGGATATCGAAGGCCTCATTCCATTCACTAATTTTTAAGGGACAGTAGTTCATGGCATTCTGGCCTGAATTTGTTAGTTTACAACTTGTAAAGTCCAACCTCTGCAACTTCTCCTTCAAGTGCTCAATGTATTCGCCAACAAAGACAAGGTTGTCAGGCGAGCCCAAATTCAAGTGATGTATCATGTACAAGTGATGGATCAGTTTGGACCGATTGCCTCTGGCCACATATCTGCAGAATATGCATTGCATGGAGAAGGCGACTTCTTCCCGCTCTCGTTGCTGACAACTCAGTGCTTCTTCTAGCCGACGCATGGCTAGTCGCTGGCGAAGTCTGAAAAACCATGATTAGTCAATAATTATTAAATAGCTGCCTAAATTTAATGAACATCTTGTATCGCCTATTTTTTCAGTAAAATTTAAAATTGTAACACATATTCTTTTACCAAATCAACTTTGCCGAGAAAATTCTAACTTGTTCTTTTACCCAGGTACAACATCAAATCCCATGGATATGTCCAAACCCAATTTGGAAATTAAATTTTTTTACTATGATGGTCTAATAGTTTTCCTGCGCCAAAAACAGAAAAAAATAAAAAATAATATTTTCATGGTAAGAATGGATCCCACACATATTTGTTTTTCTAAAATTGTTACCCATAATCTTCAGGAATTCGTTCGCTCATCTCATAGTAGTAGTCGACCTTGCCAAACAAAGGGTCTTTTTCCTTGGGCACTTTCTTGGGGAAAATCTTGTCCACCGGTTCTTTGGCAAACCGCTGTCTCCAGTGCTCAATGTAGCGTTTGGGGTCCACAATCAGGTCGACCTCCTCCACCACTATATGGTGCTCATGCAGCAGATGCTCGGCGAACTTGCCTATCTGCTCGGGAAGATTGAAGAACTGCAGACAGCTCAGGCACATGGTGGGTCCACCCCATTTGGGAGCGACCCCCACTGGCGGCACTGTGCCTGACAGGGTACGGATCCGGCCTTTGGGGATGATCAGGCAGGGCTTTTGCACCTGTCGAGGACTGTCATCGTCCGAGTCTGAGAACGGTTCGTCCAACTCCACTAAATATGGTATTGTTAAGCAAAATAAAGAGATTGGACGAGAGAATGAAAAAACTCACTGTCATCATACTCAAAACTTTCGCCATTGGAGTTCATGGAGTGTGAGTTCATCCGACCACATTTTCCATTGGCTAAAATTAATTGGGAGTTTGAATAGAAAGTTAAAAGCTATTTCTATCTTTTGCCAAAGTTCACTAACTGCAGGCTTATACAACGACCAAGCGAAGGCAAAATTTTTAAAAATTTCAAAGATTTTTCCTGTAGAGTATTCGAAAAGCTTTATATGAAAACCTACCTGCAAATTCATGAATTTTACCGGCGAATTTTTAAAACCTTTTGTTCTCGGTGGGTTTTCAATCAATTTTAATTTTTTGATCAGCATGTAGCCCTGACTGTAACAAGCTATTAGCTCACCAAATATGGTACCGTATTTACTCTAATTATACCCCATGGCGGATAATTTTTCAACCTCCCAAAAATCGAAAATTTTTGAATTCGATCTCGAGATTTTCGGGTGCTCAACCAAGATCCAAAAAGTGGAATCGGTAATGCTCGTGGGAGTTAAGAGAACGCAAAAAACAGCTTTGCAAAATATTGACTCTGCTCTTAAATATATACCCTCAAAGTTGGGGGTGGGGGATAATTAGAGACTGGGGTATAATTAGAGTAAATACGGTATTAAAAAGCTGCAGGAAAAAACCTTTGTATAGAAAATTTCGAAAAAATTTCAAATTTTAGTTTTTAAGAGCGATTTTTTGTAAAATTGAACCTAAAGTTGCCGATAGTAATTTCTGGGATATGCCGGATTATCACGTATATATTCTATTGACAATACGCTGAACAGGAGGCAGGCTTCGAATTATCTATTTTATAAATTCAGTTTTGAGATAATGGCCTCCGAAGTTAAGCACTCGGAAATACGACATGCATTCAAACTTTTGATTGTTTAGGGCACTTTCCATGATGTTTCTCTGAAGTGTTATATAGCATCTGCAAGCCCGTAAGATGGGCTTTCTATAAGGTATTACATGCCGGACACGGACGATTCATCACCAGGCCGATTCATCACCTCGGGACGATTCATCACGTCCCATATAAAGCGGACGATTCATCACCTTCCACAAAAAGGGGACGATTCATCACCTTCCACAAAATGGGGACGATTCATCACCTTCCACAAAATGGGGACGATTCATCACCTTCCACAAAATGGGGACGATTCATCACCTTCCACAAAAAGGGGCGATTCATCACCTTTCACAAATTATGAGTTGTCTTGACACAAAAAATGTAAAAATTTAAAAGCGATGTTTATTGCTGGTTCAACAAATTCATTTACTCTCTTCTCATTTTTCGTGTTTCTTTGTTTTCATCTTCCCCTGCTTTATTGTTTTCCTCAGGTGAAATGGATATTAACGAACTCATTCGCGGTGGGCAAGTCGATCAGTTAAGGCGAGCTATGGGCATGGACCAAAACGCTTTTATTCTTTTCCTTCAAAATGCAGCCGATCTGGGTGCAGCGCAGGTTCCGCAAGCGCCAGTGGAATCAGACGAGGTAAACTTTTGATGTTCAAGTTTGACTTGTTTCTTGCTTTGGTTTAGGACTTTGGCGAAGACGAACTCGATGAAATGGAGCAAGATGAAGTTGAAGAACCGGAAAACGTAAGTTCTTACTGTTCTTGGACGGCGAGTTCAACCGCCTTCTATTAGGATCTCATCACAATCACCAAGTCAAAAAGACTTGAAGAGGATTCAGCGAGACCACGACGCCGACTATCAGCTATATGTCGCTGGAAGAAATGCGCCGAAGAAGCGACAGATCTATTTCGACGCGGATGCAAGAATTCTGGGAAAGGTGCTCCAATATCAAGCGGGACTTGTGGCGGCGGAGCAGGTGAGATCTCAGGGCGGACAGCAGGACAGAATTCAAGCGGGACCGAATCTGATGGAACATCTCCGCGGCTTGGCGTACAATATCTTAATGGATCAATAGTCTCACATGTTGGGAATTTTTGTTTGAGTTAACTTTACCTCACGAAATTTCGTTGCTTTTGTTCTTATGTTCACTAAATAAATTTGAAATCTGTGAAAGGTGATGAATCGCCCCTTTTTGTGAAAGGTGATGAATCGCCCCTTTTTGTGAAAGGTGATGAATCGCCCTTTTGTGAAAGGTGATGAATCGCCCTTTTTGTGGAAGGTGATGAATCGTCCCCATTTTGTGGAAGGTGATGAATCGTCCCCATTTTGTGGAAGGTGATGAATCGTCCCCATTTTGTGGAAGGTGATGAATCGTCCGCTTTATATGAAAGGTGATGAATCGTCCGCTTTATTTGGGAGGTGATGAATCGTCCCGAGGTGATGAATCGGCCTGGTGATGAAACGTCACGTACCGATTACATGCCGCGATCATGATTGCAAGAGTCGGAACAGCAGTGGCAACTATGAAAAAAGCCTTTTAAGAACTCGAATTGCTATGAAACACTTCAGAGAAACGTCATAAAAAGTGCCCTAAACAATCAAATGTTTGAATGAATGTCGTATTTCCGAGTGCTTAACTTCGGAGGCCATTATCTCAAAACTGAATAAAAAACCGATAATTTGAAGCGTGCCATCATGTTCAGCGTATCATAAATAGGGTATATGCAATAATCTGGCATATCCAAAATCGTTATCGGACTCTTGGTACGGGTCCAGGTACAAAATTAGAAAAAATCGCTCTTAAACTTGATTCATATATACTCCAAATAAATTTTTTTTATTTCTGACATTTGGAGGATTGCTGACTCAGGATCCATCGTTAACTGTAGAATTCTACCCAACCCCCTCCCCCTCCACAAAAGTCAGAAATAAAAAAAGTTTGTTTTGGAGGCTTATTATATTTGAAAACGTTTGACTCTCCTCGCGAGAATCAAGGCTACCCTACTCTATTTGAAAATACTTACAAGTGGTGGATCCTCTGTTCGACCTCTTCTTTTGGCTTTCGCCTTCCTGTTCCGCACCATCTTGGTCAGCAGCCTTGGTGGACATGGATCGAACTTTGTTGTTGCTATTGTTCCTGCCATTGCCTGGCTTTTGGTCAGTGCTCTGCGAGAAGTGTCTACTGCCGCCACTAGCGTTGCGGTTGTAGGACTGTCGTTTGTCCCTGGCATTTTGCTGGTGCTGCTCGCTAGTGTTAGAACTGGAAGTGTGTTCCACAGACTTCTGGCGATTCTGACCCTCGTTCTGGTGTCGCGGCTTGTTGGTATTTGTGGATTTGGATCCAGACAATTCAGCAGACTTGCGGCGGTCGGTGGTCTTGTTGTAGGATTTTCGCCAACCTCCTTCGATTCCCGTTTCGTTTGACTGCTTTTGGCCTTCGGGTTGGTTACTAAAAATGTTTGACGTAGATTAAGCTTTGAAAAGTGGAGTCAAGTGTCGATATAGTGCGAACCTTCGCGACCGGCTTCGAGTGGCACTATATCGAAGGTAGCCTTTTTCGAATCAAAACTGGCATTAATTATCGGAATTGATTGCAAATTGCAGTTTTCTTTTACTTTTTGTTGTTTGACAGCTAAATGATTGGTTTGCGAACAGTTTTTGTAGCAAAAACACTAAAATATTGTTTTTATCTGAAAATGTTGTTCTAAAATTCTTAAAAAAGTCGATTTTTTGCATTTTTAAAAGGCAATTTTGGTCAGAGTATCGCTATATCGAATGTTACTCGCACTATATCGAGGGTAAACTTTGTCGAGTTTCCCTATCGGCCAACCAAATAATTTTTACAATCGCACTATATAACGGGGTTGCACGAGACTTGACTGTACAGTCAAACCTCGGTTATCCGGCACCCCTGGGGACCGGCCTCAGGGTGCCGGATAAACGAGGTGCCGGATAACTGGAATGTCAGTTGACAGAGAATAAGCCAATCTCAGCCAAATGAAGTATATCTAAGGTGCCGGGTAACCGAGGGTGCCGGATAACTGGAGTGCCGGATAACCGAGGTTTGACTGTAAAACCAAAACTGTCGAATTTCTCCTAAAATTGCCTGGTTTAAGATGTTTCTTGGAAATAATGTCAAACAACTATATTTGCATAAAAAATCGATTTAAGCGAAAAATTAATTAACCTTCAAAAGTAATTTTTGGTCTAAAATTTAATCTTTTTGCAAATGGTCTAACAAAAATCTAAACCCGTATCCAGCTACCTTCATGCTTAATCTTACAAGGCTATGGCTAAATTTTCTTAAAAACCCAAATCACAAAATTAAAAAGAAATTTCATTTGCTGGGATGTGAGCATAAGTTGGAAGAAGTAATTTTTTCAAAATTTCGGTGCTCCAACTTATGGTCATATTTCAGCCACCAAAAACTCATAAAAAAATCTGTTTTTGAAGTTTTTTTGCATACTTGGGTGTCGGAGAGTGAAAATTTTTATCTAAAAATGTTTACTTAAAAAAAAATAAAAAAATTTAGAAAAAACCGCCACAAACTGTTTTTTTCAAAACTGCAATCTAAATATCTTTACAACTGTGCGAGTCATACAAATGCGACAGCGCCATACAATTGCTTTTAGGCTATGTAATATCATCCTACCCTTCTTCGTGAATAGTGCTTGGCGAAGCCTTCTTCTTGCCTTCCTCTTTTTTGGACTCTTCTTCCTGCAGTTTGTCTTTGGCCTCCATCCTAGTGATGTCGCTTTGCAGTATTAATAAACTAGTAAAATAAAACTATGTGGCAACTATTGATGTGATACCCTGAAAATAGGTACTCCATATATGTGGCAAACTTTTCAAATGCGACCAAAAACAAACAAGGTGGGAGAAATGGGAATATAAAAACCATTTATTTGTTCTCTGCAACTGCTCCTGCTGCTTCCCATTTAATCACATGAATTTGTGGGCCTTCGCGCTGGGACTTTTGGATGCTTTAAATGTTGTTTATGTTGCGGACACGAGTGGGGTGGATGCGACTGGCTTGCTGTTATACATATGCATGTGGTTGTGCATAATATACAATAAATGTATAATAATGGTGGTTGGGAACCGTCAACAAATGGATGATTGCTACTTTGCACTTTGATCCACGAATCCACTAAAAGTCAGAAAATCCGCCAAAAAGGAGTTCCTTGTTGTATTACAAAATTCAAAACTGGATTAAATTTGCAAAATAGGTTTTTTAAGCATAGCGACGCTTTGCTCTTGAGAAATTGTGGCTAAAGGACACAATTGTGAAGTGTCCCAAAATGGTGTTATTTCAAGGCTATAGCATCTGAAACGTGCTTAAAAACGTGTTTTAGGGCGCGGTCGACACTTTTCAAAAAAAAATTTTTTTGCCGAAAAATACACTTTCTGCCTTGGTCCCCCCTGTAGTCCAAAAGTGCTTTAAAGACCTAAAAAGATGGAATTTGAACATAGTTTTGATAACTGGGACCTACCGCGTAAAGAAACTCTGGTTTGCATATGGTTTTTATGCATCCAGAGTCATTTTCGGGGCTTGAGAGTTAGAGATGCGCACACTCACTTACCTTAGACATGAATCCGAGCAAGATTCGTAAGATATAAATGCAATTAGAAGCTCTTTTTGCCTAGTCCAGTGAGAAAAACAAGGTAAAAAAGGTACTCGTTTTTTGGGAAAAAAGTCCAATTTTTTGTAAAAAAAAATTCCCAAAAATGTCTTTCCGCGCCCTAAAAACATTTTTTAAGATTGTTTTAGACCTTAAAAAAAATAAAAACATGTTAATTTGCAATTTTAGAGCACTTCACAATTGTGTACTCCAGCCGAAATTGTGATTTCAGTCATATATTTCTGATTTTGTCTGGTGATTCAGTAATTTTGGCCCTGACCAACAAAGGGTGTAATTTTGTCTTGGTCACCCTGTTGTTTCATGCAACTTTTTTAGGTTTAGGCTTAGGCAAAACGTGGCCAGCGTATTTCAGGACGAACTCAAACATGTTTCTCGCAATCCAAAAAAGTATGAAAATAATCTTTGAGTTTATCCTAGCGTACGGATCAAAGCGAAAAATTCTCGCATTGTAGAACATGGCCTTTTTGATTAATAAGGCCTATTACCCTTAATAGGGTCCTTTAAAAAGTTGGTCAATATAGGTTAAGATAAACTAAAACTTTTTTGGTTCGAAAAACATGTTTGAGTCAGTCTTAAAATGCGCTGGCCAAAAAAACAGAACAAGGTGACCAAGGCAAAAACCGCCCTTTGTAACCAGTGCTCGGAAGTCGTACTCGTACCTCATACTCGTACTCGTATCGTACTTGTACTATGAGTACGAAGTGCGAAACCAAATAATAAGAGGTACGAGGTACGACTACGAGTACGAGAGCAAAAAAATTAAGGTGCGAATTACGAGTACGAGTACGGCCAAATTCAAAAATTCCGAGCACTGTTTGTAACTAGAAACAGCATACCAATAACCAGCCTTCTAAGTGCAAATTTTTACACAAAAATTAAAAGTATTTGTTTGTAAAATTATATTTAATCTTCAAATACTGAAATTTACAAAAATTAAAAAAAGCGATGCTTCCTTATGACTTTTCTGTTTGTTGCCATTGTTATACAACACATCATTTGGTTGTGCATGAGACAGATGGGAGAGATGCTTTCCGCCCTCACATTTTTTATCAACAATTCGAAGAGCACGTGTTTTAGTGTTTGTTTACTACTGGCTGAATATATCAAGGCCAGTGGCTGGTGTGTTCAAGAACACCCTTTGTAGACTAGTATGCTTTCTATTCTACTTTGATTTATAAATAGTTTCTGATTCGGTTTCACCCACATGCATATCTATTTTCAGTGCAATTTGCAACCTCTTTAACGCTCTGTAATGAACAGTTATTTTGACTTTGAGACATATTATACTTCAAGTGGTCAGCAGAATATATAAGATTGATTTTTTGAGTTCCGGCGGGATTCAAAATTTCCAAAATTTTTGGGATTCAGGATTTCCGTCAGGAAAGAACAAGAACTCCGCCAGAGATGTTCATATACGACCTATCAGAAGAAAAATAGGACTATTTAAAACTTTTTGAAGGCTTATTTAGGCCGTATCTACCGTATTTCTTCTAATTGCCGCACAGTCTCTAATTACCGCACACCCCTAACTTTAAAGACTTATATCTCGGAGCAGATTGAATATTTTGCTAAGCTGTTTGATGCATTTTCTTAACTCCCACGAGCTCTACCAATTCCACTTTTCAGATCTTGGTTAAGCACCCGAAAGTCTCTAGATCGAATTTGAAAATTTCCGATTTTCAGGTGATTGAAAAATAAGCGCACATGTGCGGCAATTAGAAGAAATACGGTATTTGGCTCTCTTTTGTTCTAGCCTAAATTGTTATAGCCAAAAATTCTTATAGCCAAAACGCTTATATCTCTATTTTTTGTGGTAGTCACAAAACAAATCTATAGATTTAACTGATTATTCAAGTAACAATGAAAGCCATAATAATTTTCTTAACCCAAGTGAACATGTAGCTACCGCCAGGGTTGGCAATATGTGGCTATACGGGCCACATCTAAGCTACATGGGTTTTTCGAAAATGACAAGCCACATTTCGAGCCACATGAAGCCACAAAATGGGGCTTCTAATTTTTGCCTTTTTTCGAAGCCACATTATGTGGCTATAGCAGGCCACATGTGGCTTCTCAGAAAATTTATTTGCGGGTTTTAACATTTGACTATTCAGAATATTGTAAATTAAAGCAACAAAAATGACGTGAATGATTTTGTGTGAATGATTTTGTGAATTATTATGTGAATGATTTTGAAATTTATGATAAAAATAAAATTGTGATCGTTTACATAGACAAATGCCAGGCTACTTGAAAAAAGCAGTTTCACTTTATTTTTTGCTGTTCATTCATTCGTTCGGTACCAGTTAGTGCTTGAAAAATGAATAAAACCAGGATACAGGTATCCCTTTTCGCCAAAAAGGAATACTTCATCGCACAAACCATTTATTGTCGAGGAATCTTGGATCTGAATTTCAAAAAATTTACTAGGGACATATAATTGTATATCTTTTACCTTGCCATGGAAACACTTAATAGTGCCGCATTTTGAACCATCATTTGAAACGCTGCATTTTATTGTTTAATCCGATCCCAGTGTCCATGGAAGCCCAGAAGCCGAACGAATGAATGAACAGCAAAAAATAAAGTGAAACTGCTTTTTTCAAATAGCCTGGTATTTGTCTATGTAAACGATCACAATTTTATTTTTATCATAAATTTCAAAATCATTCACGTAAAATTGTCATTTTTGTTGCGTTAATTTACAATATTCTGAATAGTCAAATGTTAAAACCTGCAAATAAATTTTCTGAGAAGCCACATGTGGCCTGCTATAGCCACATAGTGTGGCTTCAAAAAATGGCAAAAATTAGAAGCCACATTTTGTGGCTTCATGTGGCTCGAAATGTGGCTTTTTTTTTAAAAAGCTAATTGCGTTTTGAAAAGCCACATGTGGCCTGTATAGCCACATATTGCCAACCCTGATCCAGAGTCACTTTCGAGTGATTTGCGTCTAAGGTATGTGGGTGTGCGCATCTCAACCCCAAGCAACCAAGCCCCCTGCGCCCCCGAAGGGGTTAGGTTAGAGATGCGAGCAACTTAGACATGATTCCGAGCAAGACTCTTGATCAAAAATGTATTTAGAGGCTCTTTTTGCCCAGCTCCAGTGACCAAAACATGGTAAAACAGCCAAATGGTCGAAATTTCAAAATACCCAAAACTCAATTTTTTATTGACCAGAACACAAAAATAATGTCTTTTTTGAATTTCTGAGGTGATTTTAGGTTGATATAGGGTGTTTGGAAACAAATTTTATTTGGGGGGGGGGTATACTAAAAAATTTCATTTTGGGGGGTACTTTGAGACATTTTATACTCAAAATGATCAGCAGAATCTAGCGAGCATTGTGATATTAAAAGTTTTTAAACATGTTAGAAAAAATTTTGTCATTGAAGCTTTTCTTGTGACTTTGTTAAGTGTCTCGCGGGTCAGCGTCACGAGACACTTAACAAAGTCACGAGAAAAGCTTCAATGACAAAATTTTTTCTAACATTTTTAAAAACTTTTAATATCGAAATGCTCGCTTGATTCTGCTGATCATTTTGAGTATAAAATGTCTCAAAGTCAAATTTGAAAATTCTTATTACAATCCGGTTGAAATTTGTCTCGCGGGAGTCTGATGAGGGCTTAAGCAAATCGATCACGCTGAACACGAATTCAGTGTCAGAATCAAGAGTTTTTTTAGCGGAATTTTTTTTGCATATTCGTGGTACAACTGATATGTTCTTTTTGCACATTTTGTCACAATTTAGCTACAAAATATTGCTGCATTTAGTGTCAAAATAACCGTTAGATTCTGTTCTTTATTTTACTAACAAGCATTTAGCCATACATTTCTCCTACAAATTCTCTGGGAAATTGAAGTCACTTTCCTACAAATTTGTGCACAATAGATATCCCTGACTACGTGCTACATTTTAAGATATTACACCTTTGGGTGGTACATGAATTCGAGCAAGTACCACTCATAAATACTCTAAATTTTGGGTGTTTTCAAGTGGTCGAAAAAAAAAATTTGCACCAGAAGCCTCACTCGGTATGCTTCACTGTGTTAAATGAAGTACAAATCTTAAAAATACAGTACATTTACGTACCCTGCAATTTTATGCAATTTTCGGTAAACGTAATTCGAAAAAAAAAATTGACCTCCAGGGGGGGGTATACACGGAATAAGTACTGAAGGATCGTTACGGTGTTTATTAATTCTTTATTTTTGCATTATAAGGTCAGTTAGTTATAGGATGTGCTCACTCTTTGTTAATTCCAAAATACCTGGAATTTGAAGAAAACGGGTCAGATACACAATTCTAAGAACACGATTTTGAACGCAAAGGGGGCCGTTTAGAGGATACAGTCAACCCTCGATTTAACATCACCCAAACATGGACGAATTGTGTCGGACTTGAATAAAATTTCGTCCATGAGAACCCTCGATTTAGCATCATTCTCGATTTTTCCTGCTCTGTCGAATGATGCATGCTGTTTGCCACCGGAACGGCCTTATCACACTTAATTTTGAATATTTAAAGACCAACAGCGTTTTGGTAAGTTGACACACTTGTTTCTTTTTAGCAAAAATCGTAAGCATAGTGGTCGCAAGCACCTCAAAGATTAGAAAACCCGGAATCTACGCTTTTTTAAGTGTTAGAAAGGCATATTATGGATAAAAAAATTTGAATAAATTGTTGCAATAAAGGTAAAAGATAGCCCCGAAAAAGAAAATTTATAAATTGGCTTTTTAATGGTCACAAAACACGTTTAAGAATCTGGAAAAAAGCTAGTAAGAATCAGCGAAAAATTCTGAGCCTATTGCAGCAATCATCACTCGTGACCAGGCGAGTGTTAAACCGAGGGTCGACTGTATACGGTATTGCATATGAACACAAGGAATTTCGAAAAAAATTAGTCTCGTCACGATTATTTGATGTTTGGCATTTAAAATCAGGCCTGCAGAGGTTCCCTGATATCAGAATATTTTCGTTATCACGTGATATGATAGGCTTATCACACCAGTATCATATCATCGTCATCATACCACTATCAAATCAAACAAAAAATTTGAGGGCTTTATTATATCATTATCATATTGAGTCTTTCGCCCAATCTATTCATCCACCTTTCAGAATTCCTCTTCACTCTCCCATTTACAAAAATGAATTCAATCGACGAGACACTTTCTGGCGGCCCTAGAGAGGATCCCAGCAACGTCGGCGCCAATTGAGAAGGTCTTTAGCTATGCAGAGATGGCAACTAATTACAAGCGTGCAAGCACTACTTTCACTCACCTCAATAACCAACTCATACTATCCCTTAATAGTGATCTTTGACTTTGTTTAACTGTTTTGCTTGATTATTGGTTGGCAGGTTGAAATGAATAAAGATATTTGGATGTTAGATTAAACATAGTATCATATCAAACTCATCTGACAACAAAAAAAGCGTATGAGATCACGTGATATCAGACGTTATCATATCAAATCACTATCATATCACGCAAAAAATTCCCGAGCTATATCATTATCATATCATGAGAATTTTGACGGCCTTGTCATATCACTATCATATCAGACGGAAAATTAATGTTTCCATATCGCTATCATATCAAGCCCCAAAAATCGTTATCAGGGAACCTCTGCATGCGTGTCACGATTTGCTGCTTAGTGGCATGTATTTTTAAGAAATTTTACGGCCCCTACAGTCACCCTAGTGTTCGATAGAAGCTAACAGAAAGTCTTTATTTAAAAAACTGCAAAAATATAGATGACATTTAAAAAACGAATTTTGATGTAGTATTTTTCCATGAAAAGGATCTGTGAGTTCTGTATTATATTCGTATTCTTAGAATATTGTTAGTTACTCGTCACTTTGCTTTGGCGATGCTTTAACATCTTTAACAGCTTTAACATCTACAAATTAAGAGCTACAAATTTGCAGAAAAATTTAGAAGATATTTTTTTTCCGATTTCCAATCTAAATTTAAATATCTAAAAAGTTCGGTAGGATTGCAGCTAAGACATCCATAAAAAATTTAGGCATCCATAAAAAGTTCAGGCATCCATAACTTTATTTGATAACATTATGTATAGAGCATAAAAGAAAATTTGCTGCTATTTGCTTAAAATCAACTCCTAAAAAGCTACTTGCTTATAACCAAATCCTAGCCCCCTCCACAAAAACAGCTACACTTATTTTCAAAAAAGGTGTTCGTTATATCGAGAGGCGCGGGTCTTTTCGGCAAAACTATTGCGATTTTCAGAATCGATTGGTAAAATCGGAATCCTTGCGATGTTTTGGACTAGACCGACCAAAGACAACTGTCCAAAGACTTCAAAAATCGGGCAAAAAAAAGTGTCAGACCCTAGGCGGTAACGAACTTTTTAGGGGTTCGTTATATCGAGTGTCGACTGTACCCCCTCAAAAATAAATTTTTT
This sequence comes from Ditylenchus weischeri, assembly GCA_029231635.1. NCBI lineage: Eukaryota > Metazoa > Nematoda > Chromadorea > Rhabditida > Anguinidae > Ditylenchus > Ditylenchus weischeri. Next base: position 185,650 of record JAMRYI010000043.1, on the reverse strand, counting down.
GGAGTGTTTAAAGGATTTTTACTGGTGGAACCTCGTTATCAGGCCGGTCATGCACTGAGTAGGTGAATCGGTCCCAAAAACCGGGCCAATGACTTGGATCCCCGTTAAAAATTGGTAAGCTAATTTGGGGTAAGCTAGGCTGTACGGCCGGAGCTTGAACTACCACCTGGGGGGTACCTTGAGCAAGGATTGGGGCATTTATCCCATGTAGCCGAGCGGGAGTCGCCCGAAACGCACCCATCCCAAACGCCTGTGGGGGTGGAGTTGCGGGGGGTGGCAGGTTTTCCCATCCCTTTTGAGCCCTTTCAAGGGATTTGAAGGGATGGTACTAAAAGGGATGGTACCGGGTGGTCCTCCAAGAACCGCTCCTTGACCTCGTCATCGGTTTCGCGTTCTGTAATGCCCATTTTCGTAATTCACCCCAATCGGAGATCTGCTGGTGTAGAGGAAGCAGAGGCCTCTTCGAGGCGGGTTATATACTGTTTAACCTCCTCTAGTCCACCCTCGGGCATTTTCCGGGGGATTCATTCAGCGATGAGTGGACATTTGGGAATTGGTTGCGTATAACGCCTACTTCATCATGTTCCTGCACTACTATGTACATATTTCCCCAATCCCTTGCAATGAGGAGCAAGTTGGTGTTTTGGCCGCGAAGCGGCCGAAACCCAAAAGATTCGTGCCCTCAAAAGTCTGAATTTTGCTAGTAACCTTTTTTCTTTTCTGGAAAATTTTAAATTTTGTTTTCGTTTTTTTCAGTATCACCTTCAGAAAACAGTTTTTTTTTTGCTGCAGGACGCACAGATGAAGGTTGCACCAGAGGTGATGAATTCGATTCATCGTTTTCAAAATCTGCAAAATTGTAAATAAATGTTTAACACAGAACAATGGCATTATATTTTTCTTATTGTCTTTACATTTTTTGGTTATTTAAAATATTCACAAAAAGCTAGATAATTTGTAGGTCTAAAAGATGACATATCGTGCACAAAAACTTGAGAATAAAAAGTGGTCTACGGTGCCCTCGCCAAAATTTGACTTTTTGTCTTGGGTGACAAGGTGAACCACCCTGAAGGTATCCAGATACCCTGAAAAGATTGGACCACCCCATATAAGGCAGGGAACGTAACTGTACTTTTTCAAAAAGATTTGTACTTTTTTCGGGACCCCAAATCTTTTTTATTAGAAATTTTCAGTCAAAATCTTTTTTTTTTCGCTTCGAAATAGCAATAGGGACTGTATAAAATGGCATTTTTGGCGAAAAATGACCGAATTGTATGTCTTTTGACCAAATGTACTTTTTTTTATAATTTTAATTACGTACCCTGATATAAGAGAGACCTAAACTAAGGCCTAAAGAATGGCTCCTATATTATTCCCTTCTCCTCCTAATGCATCCCATAATTCCTTAAAAACTACTTTTCTAAAACCATTATTTTTGGGAGGGGTATAAGCCAGTAGCGTCGAAGTTTGGTACTAGGATTAAGTATTGCCTTCCAATTTCGGCATTCAACTACTCTGAAGTAAAAACTTTTGTATGCCAAAAAATATTGAGCATATTGATATAAGGGTATTCTACCCTGTTTTGGTCAGTGTAGATGGGCAAAAGGAGCTTCTTTATGCATTTTTGATCAAGAGTCTTGCTCGGAATCATGTCTAAGGTAAGTGAATGCGAGGATCTCTGACTCATTAAGACCCGTGAAAGAGGGCGCAGGGGGCTTGATGGCTTGGCCCTAGACCATTACTTGATAAGGTCCAAAATTTAAAAAAAAACACGAGGGCCAGTAGACGGCGTTTCTGTCTAAAATGACCAAAGAGTGTGTATTATGCCAAAAGAGGCAAAACGCGAGCCAAAAACACGAGTTACTTTTTTGTTGGGCAGAAAGGGGAGTCACGTATATGCCAAATGATAGTCTGGGCAATTTGCCATACCGGAATATCTCGTCGCCACAGGTTTCCGTTTTCGTGTTAAAGATTACTGTAATATTGAAGACCCCTCACAAAAATCGACTTTTATGAGTAGTCAAAAACCATTTTTTAAGGCAAATTTTTCCATAAAAAGACTAGAAAAGTAATTTAAAAAGGGATAAAGGGCTGTATAGGGGGGGAGGAACAAAATAGGGGCCACTTTAGATTGCCACTTTAGGGCCCTTAAGGAGGTCCCACTGGCAAAAAAATGAAGATGTTGAACATAGTTTTGAATACTGCACCCTTCAAGCTCCCTGCGCCCCGAGGGGGGTGCAGCAACACTTGGCCAAAAACCAAAAGATTCGCGCCCTCAAAAGTAGTAGTAGTAGTCGCTAGTAACCTTTTTTTTGGAAAATTCTAAATTTTGTTTTCGTTTTTTAAGTATCACCTTTTCTTTTATGCATCATAGGTGGTGGCTTCGATGCTTCGCTTTGAAAACCTGCAAAATTGTAAATAAATGTTTAAGACAGAACAATGACATTATATTTTTCTTATTGTCTTTACATTTTTTGGTTAGAAGTGACTTGGTTTACCTTAACGCCCTCTTCAGATTTGTATAAAAAATTAATTTATAAGTACATAGTTTTGAATACTGCACTTTTCTAAATTTTGTTTTCGTTTTTTAAGTATCACCTTTTCTTTTATGCATCATAGGTGGTGGCTTCGATGCTTCGCTTTGAAAATCTGCAAAATTGTAAATAAATGTTTAAGACAGAACAATGGCATTATATTTTTCTTATTGTCTTTACATTTTTTGGTTAGAAGTGACTTGGTTTACCTTAACGCCCTCTTCAGATTTGTATAAAAAATTAATTTATAAGTACATAGTTTTGAATACTGCACTTTTCTAAATTTTGTTTTCGTTTTTTAAGTATCACCTTTTATTTTATGCATCATAGGTGGTGGCTGCGATGCTTCGCTTAGAAAACCTGCAAAATTGTAAATAAATGTTTAAGACAGAACAATGGCATTATATTTTTCTTATTCTCTTTACATTTTTTGGTTAGAAGTGACTTGGTTTACCTTAACGCCCTCTTCAGATTTGTATAAAAAATTAATTTATAAGTAATAAATGTACCTATTTTGTCAATTTTTGGTGAAGTTGGTTCCTCTAAAAAAAGTTACTTATTATATTTTTCCAAACTAACTGTTTGAGAATTTTTTTTCCGATGCATATGTGAAGTGTGCCCCCCCTCCCTTGTAACACCAGAAAGGCGACCTGTGATGATGGTATATTCTGGTGCAGCTTTTCATGCTGAGTCCGAATTTGCTTTCAGAATTGTCAAATTAGCCCTTTAATTGTGCAAAAAGACTGATTTTAAAAACTCATTTTTGCGATGGTCAAAAACCACTATGTTGTATTTAAACTAAACATACCGTATTATCTCTAATAGAAGACCGGGTCTTCTATTTTTCAAACCCCCTATGAGGGAGGTCTTTTTTGAGAGAGGAGTCTTTTAATAGAGAAGGGTCTTTTGTTTTTGCAGACTACATTTATAAAAAAAACTTTGTTGGATGAAGTAAAACGCAAAACCAACCTTAAATTCCTCATCGTCATCTCGTACGAACATCTTCTGTGCTTGCATCTTGACGATCCTTCTGGAGACTTTTTCCTTTTTTTGCTCACGCATCCTCGTCAAGTCCTCGTCAAGTTCCGAAAACTTTAGATGTCGTCCTTCACCGGTCACTCGCTTAGATCCCTTCCTGAAATGAGCAAATAAACATAGCAAATATCTTGAGATCTTGACTCCTGATTTCCAACGCCCGATTCGCTATTCGCTAGATTCACGCTCGAGATTGCTCATCTTGGATTCTCCTAAAAAGAAGGAAGTAACACCACGACAGAAGAATAACACGGTTGCGTTTTTCGAACACAGAAAGCAAACTAACTCGTACAAATAATCATTGCCTTTTTATGGTCGGATTCGAAAACCTAATGCATTAAGGGGTCTTCTATTGGAGAGTGGTCTTCTTTTTTTCAACCCCCCTGTGAGGGGGTCTTATATTAGAGAGGGGTCTTCTAATAGAGATGGGTCTTCTATTAGAGAGAATACGATAAGTTATTGTACAAATTAAAGGTTTGTTGCCTAAAAAGCCCACAAAAGGGCTTTAAATGTATATTAAATGAGATATATAAGCTTATAATTATGTATGAATTAAAAGACTCAATTTTAAAAATGTGAAATATTTCCAAAATCATGCAATGTCTGTACAAAAAACAACCGCTTAAGAAGTTCTGACCCCGGGTTCGGATTCAGCGCACAGAATTGCTTCTATAAAACCTTTGTTTTATAAAAAGCCAGAAATAATAAGCTTCAAAAAATTTAAAAAAATATAAAAAAATATATTCCAAATATTGCAGAACTTATGACCAGTTTAAACCATGGATTTAAAATATGCAGTTTGCCTTTCAAGTTTTAAGAAAATTGAAAATATTTATGTCTAAAGATTCGGGTTTGTGGGCTGGAAAAATTCGAAAACGGTCTCTTGTTATAAAGTATCATACGATTTTCAACTCATCTCATTCCCTTTACAAAAGTAAGTTTTGGTTTTAGGCAATTAAACTCATCGGAGATATATTCACCCCTTTTCATCAAAATTTCAGAGCTCAATGTTAAAAAAATTGAACCTTGTTTTCCACGTGTTCCAGCAGCAACACCTAAAAAGTCGTAAATTATTTAAATATTTGTGTGATTTTTTCAATGAGAAGCTCCCAGTAGCAAAATGAATTTGCTAACAAAGAATAATGCCATCAACAGGGTGTCCCAGAAAAAAAACGGTTCTATTCTAGTATCGGGTGCCAAAAAACAGCTTGCTCCCCCCTGTTGTCTTTTTAATATTTTTAAAAAGTTTTTTCATTTTTGTCCTGGAAGGATGCTTGTTTCTTTCGCAAAAAATCAACAGGGGGAGCAAGCTGTTTTTTGGCACCCGATACTAGAATAGAACCAAAAAAACCACTACACTTTGAGGGCATCGTAGACCACTTTTTATTCTTAACTTTTTGTACACGATATGTCAATTTGTAGACCTGCAAATTCTCTAGCAAATAGTATATTGACATTATAAAAGTGATTCACAGACGAGGGGATAAATTATAAACAGACCAAAAAAACACTATTTTCAATCCCTGAATTTTCTGTTAATTAAAATATAATTTACTCGCGGTCAAATAATTGGGTGAAGTTTTTTGCGCTGTATTTATATTCTTGCACTGTGTTTTAGCGCAGATCAACAGCTAGAAAACCACTTTTCCATAATTTTTTTTGAAAATATAAATGTTGAGATATATGTGAAGTGTGCCCCCCCCCCTCCTTTGTAACACCAGAAAGGCGACCTGTGATGATGGTATATTCTGGTGCAGCTTTTCATGCTGAGTCCGAATTTGCTTTCAGAATTGTCAAATTAGCCCTTTAATTGTGCAAAAAGACTGATTTTAAAAACTCATTTTTGCGATGGTCAAAAACCACTATGTTGTATTTAAACTAAACATACCGTATTATCTCTAATAGAAGACCGGGTCTTCTATTTTTCAAACCCCCTATGAGGGAGGTCTTTTTTTGAGAGAGGAGTCTTTTAATAGAGAAGGGTCTTTTGTTTTTGCAGACTACATTTATAAAAAAAACTTTGTTGGATGAAGTAAAACGCAAAACCAACCTTAAATTCCTCATCGTCATCTCGTACGAACATCTTCTGTGCTTGCATCTTGACGATCCTTCTGGAGACTTTTTTCTTTTTTTGCTCACGCATCCTCGTCAAGTCCTCGTCAAGTTCCGAAAACTTTAGATGTCGTCCTTCACCGGTCACTCGCTTAGATCCCTTCCTGAAATGAGCAAATAAACATAGCAAATATCTTGAGATCTTGACTCCTGATTTCCAACGCCCGATTCGCTATTCGCTAGATTCACGCTCGAGATTGCTCATCTTGGATTCTCCTAAAAAGAAGGAAGTAACACCACGACAGAAGAATAACACGGTTGCGTTTTTCGAACACAGAAAGCAAACTAACTCGTACAAATAATCATTGCCTTTTTATGGTCGGATTCGAAAACCTAATGCATTAAGGGGTCTTCTATTGGAGAGTGGTCTTCTTTTTTTCAACCCCCCTGTGAGGGGGTCTTATATTAGAGAGGGGTCTTCTAATAGAGATGGGTCTTCTATTAGAGAGAATACGATAAGTTATTGTACAAATTAAAGGTTTGTTGCCTAAAAGCCCACAAAAGGGCTTTAAATGTATATTAAATGAGATATATAAGCTTATAATTATGTATGAATTAAATGACTCAATTTTAAAAATGTGAAATATTTCCAAAATCATGCAATGTCTGTACAAAAAACAACCGCTTAAGAAGTTCTGACCCCGGGTTCGGATTCAGCGCACAGAATTGCTTCTATAAAACCTTTGTTTTATAAAAAGCCAGAAATAATAAGCTTCAAAAAATTTAAAAAAATATAAAAAAATATATTCCAAATATTGCAGAACTTATGACCAGTTTAAACCATGGATTTAAAATATGCAGTTTGCCTTTCAAGTTTTAAGAAAATTGAAAATATTCATGTCTAAAGATTCGGGTTTGTGGGCTGGAAAAATTCGAAAACGGTCTCTTGTTATAAAGTATCATACGATTTTCAACTCATCTCATTCCCTTTACAAAAGTAAGTTTTGGTTTTAGGCAATTAAACTCATCGGAGATGTATTCACCCCTTTTCATCAAAATTTCAGAGCTCAATGTTAAAAAAATTGAACCTTGTTTTCCACGTGTTCCAGCAGCAACACCTAAATAGTCGTAAATTATTTAAATATTTGTGTGATTTTTTCAATGAGAAGCTCCCAGTAGCAAAATGAATTTGCTAACAAAGAATAATGCCATCAACAGGGTGTCCCAGAAAAAAAATATTTAAATGTTGAGATATGCCCTTTTGAAAAATTAAAAAATTAAAAATTGGTAAGCTAATTTGGGGTAAGCTAGGCTGTACGGCCGGAGCTTGAACTACCACCTGGGGGGTACCTTGAGCAAGGATTGGGGCATTTATCCCATGTAGCCGAGTGGGAGTCGCCCGAAACGATGGTACCGGGTGGTCCTCCAAGAACCGCTCCATGACCTCGTCATCGGTTTCGCGTTCTGTAATGCCCATTTTGAGGCGTAATTCACCCCAATCGGAGTATCCCTTGAGGATCTGCTGGTGTAGAGGAAGCAGATCCTCGTGGGCCTCTTCGAGGCGGGTTATATACTGTTTAACCTCCTCTAGTCCACCCTCGGGCATTTTCCGGGGGATTCATTCAGCGATGAGTGGACATTTGGGAATTGGTTGCGTATAACGCCTACTTCATCATGTTCCTGCACTACTATGTACATATTTCCCCAATCCCTTGCAATGAGGAGCAAGTTGGTTTTTTGAAGCGGCCGAAACCCAAAAGATTCGTGCCCTCAAAAGTCTGAATTTTGCTAGTAACCTTTTTTCTTTTCTGGAAAATTTTAAATTTTGTTTTCGTTTTTTTCAGTATCACCTTCAGAAAACAGTTTTTTTTTTGCTGAAGGACGCTCAGATGAAGGTTGCACCAGAGGTGATGAATTCGATTCATCGTTTTCAAAATCTGCAAAATTGTAAATAAATGTTTAACACAGAACAATGGCATTATATTTTTCTTATTGTCTTTACATTTTTTGGTTATTTAAAATATTCACAAAAAGCTAGATAATTTGTAGGTCTAAAAGATGACATATCGTGCACAAAAACTTGAGAATAAAAAGTGGTCTACGGTGCCCTCACCAAAATTTGACTTTTTGTCTTGGGGGACAAGGTGAACCACCCTGAAGGTATCCAGATACCCTAAAAAGATTGGACCACCCCATATAAGGCAGGGAACGTAACTGTACTTTGTTAAAAAAATTGAACCTTGTTTTCCACGTGTTCCAGCAGCAACACCTAAATAGTCGTAAATTATTTAAATATTTGTGTGATTTTTTCACTGAGAAGCTCCCAGTAGCAAAATGAATTTGCTAACAAAGAATAATGCCATCAACAGGGTGTCCCAGAAAAAAAATATTTAAATGTTGAGATATGCCCTTTTGAAAAAACCGAGAATAGCCAAAACTGATTTCTCTTATTTTTTTTTTTGAATTTCAGTCATTTTTAAATGGGATTCAATGCTTGGATTTTCTATTTTTTTTGGAATAAAATGTTCTTGACGTATTTGTATGTTAATTTTCAATACCAACCTAGCAAATTTTCACAAAAAGCTAGAGAATGGGCAGGGCTACAAAATGACATATCGTGCACAAAAAGTTAAGAATAAAAAGTGGTCTACGATTGGACCACCCCATAATAGGCAGTGAAATTAACAGCACTTTTTTAAAAAGATTTGTACTTTTTCCGGGACCCCAAATCTTTTTTATTTTGAAATTTTTAGTCAAAATCTTTTTTTTTCGCCTTGAAATTGCAATACAGTCGACCCTCGATAGTAGATACCCCCCTCGGGACCGGGCTAGGAGTATCTACTATCGAGGGGTATCTATTATCGGAGGTATCTACTATCGAGAGGCAGACAACCAAATTTTGGGTCAGAAATATCCATTATCGAGGGTAAAGTGGGAAAGGTGTAAACGCTAACCAAACAGTAATACTTTATTCAACTAACAAAGAATAACAACTTCGATCAAACAACAATCAGGTTAGCGGTTTGAAGAAATCATTGAGAGAGCTCTGCTTCTTTTTCCTTTGACCATCCTGCCAGAAAGCTTAGAGGGATTCCGTACTTTAAAAAGCCAGAAAGCCAAAAACGTTTTGTATTTGAATTGTTGAGAAATAATATTGTCGTAAGCATCCAGAACAAAAGCATAAAGTAACAGTGTAATAAATCTCGAATGAGTAAACAAATTAAAATAATGTCGCGAGATTTCGAGCCAAACATAAGCGCCAATTAAAAAAATAGGCAAATCTGAACAAATAATTTCCAAAATTACACTTTGAAAAAGAAATGGCTTTCCATTTAGACTTGAGTGTCAGAGGTATCTGTTATCGAGGGCAAAATAAAGGTCAGTGTAAGAGTCAGAGGGTATCTATTATCGAGGGGTATCTATTATCAAGGGTATCTACTATCGGGGGTATGATTTGCCTTATTTAAACTAAAACCAACCAAATATGTGCTAAGGGTATCTACTATCGAGGGGTATCTATTATCGGGGGTATCTACTATCGAGGGTCGACTGTAAGCACTGTATAAAATGGCATTTTTGACGAAAAATGACAGAATTGTACTTCTTTTGACCAAATGTACTTTTTTCTATAATTTTAATTACGTACCCTGATATAAGGGAGACCTAAACTAAGGCCTAAAGAGGCGTAAACTAAAATTTTGATTAAAAATGGCTCCTATATTATTCCCTTTTCCTCCTAATGCATCCCATAATTCCTTAAAAACTACTTTTCTAAAACCATTATTTTTGGGAATGGTTTAAGAAAGTAGCTTTTTTGGAGTGGTATAAGCCAGTAGCGTCGAAGTTTGGTACTAGGATTTAGTATTGCCTTCCAATTTCGGCATTCAACTACCCTAAAGTAAAAACTTTTGTATGCCAAAAAAATATTGAGCTGGCAAACAAAAAATCAAGTTTGAAAAAATTCTTACTTGGGTCGACCAGAAGAATAATCAACAAAAATGAAGCAAGCAACTCAAAATTCATTTAAAAGAGAATCCTTAGCTTATGAAAAATAATACAAATCCGCCAATCTAAATACTAAACGCTGAAATATCTTGGAAAACAAGAGGCACAAAAAATATTTAGCCAAACAGCATAGTGAAATCTGAAGTTTTTTGTGGTATTTAAAGGGTCCAACTGATGCATGCTCGCTTGAGAATAATTCCACGTTGCTTCCACCTGTTATTCTCACAATGTTAGTTATTGATTTTACAGCGAAATTGCATGGAGCAGACATAGAAAGAAATGAGGCCTCTCATGCTCAAATGCTGAGATGGCACCTTTTATTTTTAGAAAGTAGGCAAGTGCTCTATGATCCTTAAAAAAGACGAAGAAAACCTGAAAAATATTCTTTATTATTCGTTGACAAGCAAGGAAGAGATGCGAAAATGTCTTTAAAAAGTTTGTATATTTTTGTAGACTAGAAGCAGTCTTCATTTTTGTCTTTAGTCGTTTTACGATGGTAAAAGTTGAACTTGAGACACAAACAAGGTCGAAAAATCCCAATTTCAACATCAATGGTGTTACGGTCAGGCCGGGGCGTGTTAATGTAGTAAATTGAGTAACATTCGCTCTTTGTAATTTTCCTGTTTCCCGCGGTAATCTCGCCAAAAGTTTGAAGGCGAATCCCGTTCTCGTCAGAAGTGTAAATCCCGCTCCTATTTCCCGCTCAAACCTCTATTAATAACTAAAAAATGAAATATGGAATCTAAGTACCTGAGCTTTAGACGGCACGATAGAAATGTCTCATTGTGTCTGCAAATTTCGCTGTAAAATCAATAGCAACGCAGTGGGCTATCTGACTTTGAGTAACGTGGTTCGAGCATGCTTCAATTTAAGCCTTTCATATATGATTTACAGGATACGGTAATTTTTTTGCATATTTTGAACACCCACAACTTTTCTAGTTCACCACTTATTGAAAAGATTTTTTTTATTCGACAGACGAGAGTCTAAGAATTTAAAAAAAAGTAACAAAGTTTGTAGATCTTTCATATACAGTAGCGAGCAAAAAAAATTCCTCAAGCAAAATTTACTCATAATTTTTTTTAAAATTCGATTCGGTCATTTTATTTTTGGCACGAAATCAATTATGTGAAAGGCAAAGTTGTAGCATTTTATCGCTCTTTCAAATGGTATACAGTCAAACTTGCTAAACAGCGAGAAGAATTCCTTAGAAGCGATGGGATACCCACAGAAGCTGGCTGGAAAAAGATCAAAGGGTTGATTGAAACGGCTGCCAACATCAAGTTTTACTCGAAGAAGAAAAAGGTCAAGAAACTGACAACGGCCAAAGCAAAGGCCCCAGAACTCACTCCAGCAACTCATCAAGAGCCAGCTCCGGCGCCAACTACAAAAAGTACATCATCAACCTCTCCGCCTGCCGGGAGGGCTGAAGGTGGCGATCACACCTTTTGGAGCAAGAGATTTCTCTATGTTTCCATCATAGTCACAATAACTCTGCTTCTGCCAAAAGCTACTGCTGTCAACCCGATGATTTGCCGCACATCTGGGCCTGGCTAATTTTGGAGAGCCAGAGAACGTCACTCCAGCAGTGATCACCTCGACAGCACTGACCCAGAAGCATTCATAGGCAAAAAAAAAGATCATTGAGCATCTACAAGGCAAACTCTCTGTACAGTGCGAGTGGATGGAGTCAACTACTACACCATTCCCGTTGCGAGCCACTTAACAGATCTCTATTTGAAGACGAAATTTGTAACCTTAAATGGGCATACCAGCGCGTTACACTGCAATTAAGGCGGGGACCAGCAATTTATTTCTCTCATTACTGTTTTCTATAAACGTTCTACCTAAAAGGGGGCTCTAATAGCCACCTCGCACAACCTCTATCCACTAACCACCCCCAAACCCCTAAAGGGTCATTTTTTGCTACACTTTGTTTGGGTAAATTTTTTTTTTTACAGTTTTTAGGTTAATATTTTAGTAATCAAACAAATAATTTAAACAGACTGTTTAGCAAAAAAATAAAAATTTCAAAGGTATTATTTATTCTGCAATTTTTTCTTACTTATCTAAATGGTATCCTGAGTACGGTTTGACTGTTCAAAAAACGGTTTTGTTCGATTTTTTAACCCATTCAGTAAGCCAGTACTATATGTTTCATAGTAACAAAGATATTATGCTTCACTAGTCAGAGTGGTCCTAGTAAATATTCACATGAAGTTGGAATCATTAGGACAAATTCAAACATGTTTCCCTAGCCTCAATAAAGTCAGCCGCTTAACTTCAAAAAAATGTAAGAAGTTAAAATGGCCCTTCACAATTTGTATCTGGTCGGAAATCAGCCAGCCGTAAATAGGCCCTAATCGATGGATCATCTGGAGAGAATTTGAATTATAGATGTGAAATTTTCCGATTTATGTTCTACGCTGATTTTTATTTTTTATCTACACCTTCTAAGGATTCTGCAAAAGGAATCTCTATAAGAACTCTCTCTATTCTATCTAAATTCACCCCCTCTCTAATAAATCCACAGCTAAAATTCAGCTCTTCAAAATGAGCTATTCATAAGCTTTGATCAAAAAACTTGGTTAAAAATGCTAAGGTCCACCGCACTCAAGTCGACACTCGGGTCGACACTCGACTGAGTGTGGGCCTGAGTGTCGACCTGAGTGCGGACCTAAGCATTTTTAACTAAAAATTTTCAATAAGTTTGTAGCTTGTTTAAAGCTTATTTTAAAGCCCTGAATCTTAGCTACAAGATGGTACTAACAAAAAATTTTCAATGTAGGTAAAAGATTTTCGGCCCTTCCCGCGTAAAAACACGCTTAGGTCGACAGTTAGGTCGGCACTTTTGGTGTACGTACCTTTACAGTTAGTGCTTCCCGTGTTAAACTTTCACTTACTTATCCTACTTTTCTTTCCCGATAAAAAAATCCAAATGTTTTTCCCTCAAAAAAACTCGATTCCAATGTAACTCCATTTTCTAATAAATTAACCTTTCTTCATCCAAAATTTTTTTTTCTTCATTTGCACACCTGTAGACACTGTTCACAACATCCACTTCAAGCTTATACTACTCCTATCCCCCTATTTATTTCCAAAAGCTGAAATACCTGCTAGTACGCCTCATGCCTCCGCTCCAAACCAACAATAATAATAATAGTGAAGAAAGGGAATAAAGAAAGTCACCTATCCAATGTTTTTGTACATCCCTTTCTTCGCTCCAAACAAGCCAATTATGTTGACACCCTTCACGCATACACACACTACCAATATCCAAGTTACAGCCAGGCGCTCCAACTCAAACCATACAACACACCAACACCTCGGCTCATTGGAGAAAGCGATCAGCTTTGAGAACATATCCAGCTAGCCAAGTACATATGCATGGCTGACTGTTTTTCTTATGAAGCAATCTCCATCATTATTATCATTTTCTTTTCCCTACTAATAGCGCTGTGCTTCTTGCAAAACAACTTATTCTATTAGGACCCCCACTTTTAGGCGTTAAGTGGAGGCGGAAACAAAGCGGTTGGGAAAAAAAGGCTTCTGCATCCATTCCGGCTGACTTGCCTAGTTAGATAACGATTTCTCATGCTTTTTACAATATTCCTGCTGTCTCTGGATTTCAGCTGTATATGGCGTAACTGGCTCTGATCAGTCTGTGATTTGGTCAATCTCCATTCTACGCAAAATATTTATTGATCACCTCAAAATGAGCCTAGATTTAAACTACCTGATTTGCCACAAAAGACCAGTACTAACGAGGAAAAAACCACCATGGATGAATTTAGGTCTTTTCCTTGTTTGTCTAGCCTATCTTAGCTCAAGAGTGATGGCCCAAAAAGAGTTGGATAGTCGCCTTCTAGGTGATTTTTTGAGCTTTTAGCAAAGAACAAAACGTGCGTATGTGAGAAACGATTTTAGGGTTAGCGTTGTTATCTCGGCTTGACGACTAAATTCCGGGTTTGACAGCACTTTTTTAACAAGTTGTAAAATATTCTTTTTTAGCGTTTCAGACATTCCTTTTGAACTATTTTGTAAAATTTGCCTTTCTGCTTAAAATAGCTAAAAAATGTCTGAAACGCCAAAAATGAAGACTTTACAACCTGTTGAAAAAGTGCTGTCAAAAGACTACCCTGGCCAACAATAATTTTTTTGAAGAAAAATCCACAGATGATCCTAATCTCACATTTAAATACCTGCGGATAGTTATTTTGTAAGATTTTTACATAAAATTTTTCAGAAATTTTTACTTATCTTGAAATTTCCAATATTTTTACTTTTTAAATTTTATATCAAAATACTTTTTTTGCTTCAAATTGGCTACAAACAGTGGTTAAATGACCCCTTTAGTCAAAAAATAGTCAAAAATTTACATTTTCTTCAAAGCGGCATAAATATTAGTGCCATTCTTTCCCTCATATCCTAAAAATATATTTGAAAAGATAGAATACAGTTTTAGATACCCCCAAAATTCAGTGTGGTGAAGCAAGAATCAAAGTGTCCATCCGGACAAATGACCCTTTTGGAGGAAACGTGTATGCTAAAGGCTTCTTCAATAAGGAGGTTTGCAGAGTAAAAGGCAATGGATTCGGCAACAGCGCAAACATAACCATCCCTGTAAATGCGGATTGCGGCATGAGAAGGAGAAGAATGGTGATTTATTTATTTTTAAAATTTATGATTAGTAAGTAAAGGAAAAAAAATGTGCAAGAAAATTACGACAAAAAAACTAAAAAATCGAAAAAATATTGGTACATTCGATTTCAAGGCTCATCTTGTATGTCTGGTAGACACAAAAAATAACTTTGCCCTCAGCAATGCCAATATATCAATACACTAATATATATGAACTCCAGAAAAATTGAAGTGGAAAAATTAAAGATATTTCTTCGCACATGCACATTTATTGCACATTTACACGAGAATTCCAGACTGTAACGTTGGACTATATGAGTGTTTTCAAGCTTCCTAATCACGATGATCGCAAAATCGGACCTCCTCGCTAGAGCACAATGCCCATTAAAAGCCCAATTCTCACAGCGACTCTTTGAAAAATGAATAGTTTTTTTCTTCAGGCTGGTAAGCACTGAATTTGTTTAGCTCAACATTTCCTTTTATGCTCATAAGAAAGCCCTTTGTCTGGGCTTTCTAATGGTATGTCGTTTGCCTACATTCAAACATATTATTGTGGGTAAAAAATAAAAAGAATCAAAAAAGGTCATATTGAAAAACTTACAATTTTCCTGAAAGCATGGGAAATTTTTGTACTCCTGCGGTTTATCTTCTTGATACCTGGTCAATACTTGTAGAAGAATTCAAGAGCTACAAGATAGGCAAAAAATCAGCACAAAAATTAAACAAAAATCACTCGGAAATTAGGAGGAGAATAGGTAAGACCAGTAGTTTCCCGGGCATTGAAATTTGAAGCATTCTCAGTTTGGCTTATTTCTGTCGACTTTTCAATGAAAATTTTTGCTGGCAATATACCAAAATGCTTAGCGTAAAAAATGCAACAGAACCAATACAAAGACTCACAAGACAACAAGCAAATATCACAAAATTCAAGCCAAAACAATTTGGCCCCAAAATCCAACAAAGAACCAGGGGTTTTGGACACAGATTCAGGTGGCCGTGGCATGGTTTTGTAATTTTCTCAAAAATTTATAGAGGATTTTCAAAAATAAAAAATACCAAGTGATACAGCACAAAAAGATGCATCAGACACGAGTGTTAGATCACAGGTAAAACCGTGTTCTCCCCTAGGCTGCCAACATACTTCTTCAACCCACTCAAAAAGAGGGAGAACACAGTTTTACCTGTGATCTAACACTTGTGTCTGATGCATCTTTTTGTGCTGTATCACTTGGTATTTTTTATTTTCGAAAATCCTCTATAAATTTTTGAGAAAATTACAAAACCAAGCCACGGTCGGTCACGCCCTTAAAACACGTTTTCTACACGATAAAAGTGCTTAACCATCGAAAAGACATTTTTTGGGTTGTTTTGAGAGCAAACCGAATAACCCACTCCGGTCCTTTTTTATATGCTTGTTGAAGTTTTCTGCTTAATTTCTATTGCTAGCTTATGATCATCAATATCCGATTTGATGCAAACCATGTGAAAAACTGAACGATCAAAGAAAATTGCTGAATCCCGCCTTTATCTTCGGTGTGAATCATGGGGATACCCATTAAAAACACGTATGTCACAACTTCGAGAGCAAGTTTTCCTCTGCTCGGTGGTTTTTGCCATGCGTTACTTTTCATATTGTTCGTTTAAATTGTACCAAGAGGAACCGGCTAGTGGCAATGATATTTTTACTGCTAATATTAGGGGCATCAGAGAAATAGAGCTGTAAGATCATTTCACGACATATTTATTGACTGCCGAGCTGTTAATTTCAATGCCGAATAATTTCTCTAAGTTTTCCCGATTTTTTTTGCAAAATTTGTAACCAATTTTTTCTCAACAGATCAACCCTAAAGGACTAGTCCTGGAAATGACTGTGGTACTCATGTTCCATTCTAAATTTCTGACTCGCAATGATAAAGCCTACCACATTGAGTGTATGTACGTGGAAATCTCACAGAAAGTCACTAATCGTCTAGACATCAGGTATTTATTTCAAGCCCCATATTCAACTACCTATTTAATTTCAAAATATTTCACTATCCAAATATTTGTAGTGCTCTGCCCTCCACTGAAATAAGCGAGAGAATAGGTTTGTCGGAGGCCAACCTACCCAAATGCATATACGAGGTGTTGAACAACGATGAGAACGGCCACGCCATTTCATTTGCCACCATCGGTCAGCCAGTATATCATCGATGGACATGCCACAGTAGGACAGCGGCAACCACGAGCCTCAATAATGCAATAACAGATGAGGAGTCACCAGGTGAAGAGCGCCTCTATTGCCTCACTGTGCACAGTTGTGAGGTGGATGATGGTCAGGGAAATGTTCAGAAGTTACTAGACTCCAATGGGTGGGTTAACATTCTAAATTAGATGAAATTTGTAAAAACATTTAAAAAAATTCCTTGTTTAACTTTTAGATTCTTAAAACTGAGTTTACAAGGTGTACCAGAAAAAACACTGCACAGTGTGTCATACCGTATTTCCTCTAATAGCTCCCCCAGGGAGTTATATTTCGGATGCCCGAAAATCGGAAAATTTGGAATTCAATCTCGAGATTTTTGGGTGCTCAACTAAAATCTGAAAAGTGCAATTGGTAGAGCTCGCGGGAGTTAAGAAAACGCGTTAAAAAGCTTTGCAAAAAATTGACTATGGGTTGAGATATAGGTCTTCAAAGTTAGGGGGGGTTATTAGAGCATGGGGAGCTATTAGAGGTAATACGGTAATTGAAAAGTTGCAAACTCGCTGTGGCATTCTGTTTTGTACGCAATTTGAATTTTTTCTTATTTTTTTGTTAGATAATATTTCCAATAGCTCAATTTAGGCCATACAGTAGCGGACAAAAATAATGTAACACCTGTACAAAAATCTAAGTTTTGGTAAAGTTCTAGTATCTCCTGGCAAAATTTTGTCCGGCAAAAACATTTTAAGTGTATTTTTAAGCAAGGAACATGATTCTGCAAAAAATTCATTCTTGAGGGCACAATTTCATTCTACAGCCACTTTTTTCACGACTAGTCCATTTTTGGGCCGGACAAAAGTAATGTAACACCTTTGATTATCCCGTAAAAGAGAAAATGTGAAGCAACAAATAATTGAAATCGCTTTATTCAACACTAATATTTCGTCGCAAACCCTTTGACGCAACAACAGCAGCACAACGAGCAGGCATGGAGTCAACCAATTTCATTAAAACATCCAAACTGATTTTCTTCCATTCTGCACAAAGAGCCTTGAACAAGTCGCTTGTCTTCGAGTAGGTGCGTGTGTGAATTTGCTGATCCAGATGCTCCCACAGGTGCTCGATAGGATTTAAGTCCGGACTCTGCGACGGCCACTTGAGAACCTCCACGTTATTGTCGATGAACCACTTCAGAGCTGAGCTTCCCATCATGAAGATCCAACCGTTTGAGGCAAGTAATGGCGCTCAATCATAGAATGCCCTTTGTGAATTTTTTCGGTTGAACCATGCGAGACGACATCTGGCGCCTAAAACAAAGGTTGAACACAGCCAAAGATAAATAAATAAATCCTGACCTGAATGAATTTTGTGCAACCATCAGGAATCACTGCCGTGTGCAAATCAAGTTGATAGAGCACCTTCTTTGTTGCTTCACTAATGTGGCATCTTAACGAATCCCAGACTAGAAGACGCTTTCCAAATAAAGACCGGCCAAAGACGCGTTGCAAGTAGTTGTTTGTCAATTGATCATCCATCCATACTTTGCCAGCCCAGCATGGCACCAGTTTGTTCTTAAACTTTTCAACGATTCGAGGATCAGGTCGCTTGCGAAACAGCAGCACGTAAGGCAAGCATTTCTTCCCATCTGATCGAGCTGTCAGCATCACAGTTACCCGCATTTTGTCGTGACCCGTACTCAGAACTGATACCTAAACAATAAGATGTTAAAGGAGATTAAAAAAAATGGAAAGAAAACATACATCTTTGGCTCCTCGCTCATCTATGCATTTTCCCCCAGAAGGATCCAGCCACACCGCAGTTTCGTCCGCTGCATGGATGAACCTGTACCTGAAAACCAAATCAATGAAAAACAATAAAAACAAGATTAGAAAACTAACGTTTGCTTTTGGCTCATCTTTGATACAAACATCACGAAATCCACAAGTTTTTTTTGCGTATTCTGCTGGATAAATAAATTTGCTGATAAAATTGCCCTGAAGGGTGCCGTTAAATTAGAGACTGCCGTTAAATTTTTCAACCTATCTCCAGGGTGCCGGTAAATTAGAGACTGCCGGTAAATTAGAGTAAATACGGTAATCTTATTCGATATTCGGTATTTTTCCGAATATCGATCGAATAGTCGAATTGAATATCTGAAAATTTCGAATATTCGACAACCCTATTTATATACCAAAATCATTGTTTCTGTTCAGAGCTTCTAAAAATTTATATTTAGATGTCCTATGGACAAGACCTTGCTTGATGAAATCGAATACAAATCCGATCTAGAGGCTGGTCGCAAAGGCTTTGTATTCAAATTCGCCGATAGACCCACCCTCTACTTCGGTTGCCAACTCAAATTGGAACTCAAGAGTGAATGGAACCAAGTGTGCAAGGCAAGCATAATTTTTTTAACTTAGCTTTGACGAAGGTTGAAAATTTTGCATTGATTGCTAAAGCTTTTTGTTTAAATTTATTTAATGTAAAAGTCCTACAATTCAGTTCTACAGAAGTTTTCCTAATTTTGTCTTTTTAATATGAACTCTTTTTAGAGAACCTCAGAAAACTGCAAAGCATTAGCTGCTCTTTCGGCCCAACAACGTTCTACAAGTAGTGGTCAGTTGAGGCCAGATTCCATTCGCTTATCTACTTCGATTAATCCTCTTGAGGTAGGGTTATTTGTCTTTAAGCCAAAAATTAGTAAATTTTTGATTTTATAATTTTCGGCAGACATTTTTTAAAATTTTTATGGTAGAATAACAAAGAAACGACATTATTTTGATGAAGATAGGATAGTTTGGTTGCATTTAGTCAAATTTTGAAAATTCAGGTAGCCCGTCTGAGGGTCTGAGAGGGATGGGTACCTTTTTCGATCCTCAGTTTAAATTTTTTGTCGCTTTTGAGGCGAGGATAAAATACGGTGATTTAATTTTAGAATTCGTTATCTGTGTTGTGCCCAAAAACGTGTTTCGACCACTTTTTCAGTCGTTTTAGCATGATTAAAGTGTAGAAAAAGAGTTTTGTGGTGTGGCTCGATAATTTTTCAAAAAAAAATTTTTGACCGAAAATTGACTATTTGAGCAAAATTTTCATTTATTCATAACACACAACTCATTCAACAACACCTAACAAACAAGCAATAAAAAAAAATGTGAGAGCAAAAGTTGTCCGACCGAAAAAACTGCAACAGAGAAAAATTACAAAAAGAAAAAAAATTTTTTTTGAAAAACTATCGAGTCCCACCTAAAAACTCATTTTCTACACTTTAATCATGCTAAAACGACTGAAAAAGTGGTCAAAACACGTTTTTGGGCACAACACAGATCCCGAACTTTAGCTCTGACGGCTAATCCGCTAAATTTTCCAAAAATTGAGGTAGAAAAAAATTGTGTCGGGCCCTAGGCGGGAACGAACTTGAGGGGGATGGCGATTTGTCGAGAGTCGACTGTATCCAATATTTGAAAAAGGACCCACCCAATAATCAAATACCGTATTCTCTCTATTAGTTCCACACTCTCTATTAAACCCACACCCCCAACTTTGAGGACCTGTATCTCATCTCAGAGAAAAAATTCAACAAAGCTGTTTATTGCATTGTCTTAACTCCCACGAGCTCTACCGATTCTGTTTTTTGGATTTTGGATTTTCACCCAAAAATCTCGAGATCGACCCCAAATTTTTCCGATTTTCGGACGATTGAAAAATAATCCCACATGTGGAACTAATAGAGAGAATACGGTACAATATTTTTGACTCAAATTGGACCCAATACAATACCAATATGTTGCATTGGGTCTATCACTAGTTGACACAACTGATTGAGCAACCTCCATCCCCATTGTTGTTTTCTCTTTCATTCGTCCATTTTATTTCCGGTTCTTTTTTAGCAAATCTACTCGACACCTCTACCGGCTCAATGGAAACCCACTGGAAAGGGCAACCCAACAGCTCAAGAGGTTACCCTTGGTGGCGCGAATACAGCATCCTCTTCAGACAATGCCCCTGACCAGCGTCTTACTGAGAATGCAGGTAGTGGAGCGCAAATTCCCCCTGGATTTACTCAATGTCAATGGGGAACAAGATGAGGATGAGGAAGGCGAAGACAACCAAGAAACCACCAGCAATGATTCCTCTCAAAGTGTTTTGGGCTATGAACCCACAACTTCTTCGACTTTGACTATCAAGAGAAGGACTAGGAGGTAGTCTAATGGAAATAATTTTGAGGGAGAAATAACTAAATAATGGAGCTAGGTTTGGAGCTTGTTGCCCATAAATGTGACCTGACAATGGCTAACTGCCCAACATGAAATTTTTAATACCTTCCAATAAAAACAGCTTTTTACGTAAAAAAGTTAAATTGAGAATATAAAAAGGTACTTTTGTCGGAAAAAGAATCAAAAATGAAAAAAAAAACTATGGCGAACTAGCGGTACATCTTCAAATTTCGGGATATTGTTGGTACGGTGCCCAGCAGGGCTGGAGCCGATTTCTGGTTTTCTGACCTTTTTCGCCTTCTGATTTTCGGTTCTGATTTTTTTTGCTTTTCTGATTTCTACTTCTGAGTTTTTTGAAAAGTCGGCTCCAGCCCTGGTGCCCAGTGCTGAAAAAGCACTGACACGAGGCGCCTAGATCTATTTGGTTGGTTTATCGGTTAAAGTTCGTATAGTTTGAAAATTATAAAAATACTTTGAATAAAATTTAAAATTTTAAAATAATTCTTTTTGTTTTAAAGCAGCACATTCCGGCCAGGCTCTTTCTCTGGAGCCACTTCTTCTCATTTATCATCGGTGGTGGAACCCAACCAGTCAATGCCCCTCAAAGACTACTATAGCCCGCAGCAGAGCCAGGCAGTTGAAAGTGGAAGACATTCCAAGAAGATCACCCGACTTATCCACCCCGATTCTGCGGAAAGAGTCAGTGGTGCAAGAGCATCGTCTTCAGGTGTAGCTACCGCTGCACAAACCTCCAGAAGTGCTTTTCTGGGAGACTTGCCTTCGGTGGATCTGGATGTGACTGCTCGGGAAGTGGATGTGCTCGACATTACACAAATTTGTGAGAATTTTGAAATTCATTTCAATTTGGATCTGAACAAGGAGGACGAGGGCTCAAAGGAATGTTTTGTGAATAGGGTAATCGAAAATCTGGGGGATCTTGAAGGCATAGGGGAATCTTAGGAGAGCGATGGAAAAATTTCCGGGGAATTTCATGACCAGAGGCGTACTAAAAAATCAAAAAAATTATACAGCTCAAAATATTTTTGTAGTGTAAAATTTCGCTCGAAAATTATTACAGGCTCTGGGTGGAACGGCTTTTCAAAATGCCTAATTTTGTACGGTTTGGAAAACTTGGGTGTGTTTGGTGGTGTAGGGGTAAAATGTTACAGTGCTCTTCCAATCACAGGTTTTCACACAGCAAACAAGCAAACATTTTCCTTGAAGTCACTCGTTCAACCCCACACTTGGAGGCGTGGCAAGACTTGAGCAATAAGATTTGCGACAGATGATTTACAAACAACATATTTTGCGCTACATGATTTGTACACCAATATAAGCACCACAATAATTCCGTTGAAAGATTTAGATGAGAGAATGTGAGAATGAAACTGCGAGAAATGCGCCCGAAGATTCGCGCTGCATTTTTTGCACTGCGAGGTTTGCGCCACATTTTTTTGCACGCCAAGATATTATTATGACAAGGTTGATTGCCGCCTTACAGGCGTCTAGTCCATGGCCTGCAAATGGCAAAAACATAACTTTTATTGGAAAACTCGACAATGGCCTGCATACTTTTGTCAACGCCCCTCTTAAAAATGCGAATTTCTCGCCGCTCTTTTTTTTAAACGAAAGCTGACATCAAGGTGAATCTAAAAAATCTTGCAACAGAAATTTTTGAGCCTTTTATGACCATATTTTTTGATAATTCATAAAAAGTGTGACCCAACCACCCACCCGACCCAAATACTATATAGAGATTTGCGACTGGATTGGGGTGAATTATCGAATGCGTGCTTGGTAATAACTCTTCTACAGTATGCTCGGAGCTTGCCGATGTGTGTAAAGAAGGAAATGAGATAAGAGAACTTTTGTAACACATAAACGTGTTTGATAAACTTCATACTGTTGTTGAATTGCAAAACCACCGTCAAATTTCGGAGGTGCAATTTTAAAATCTTGCTAGCATATCTACTGTTAAACATCGGAAGTTATAGCGGATCTTGTGGGTTATCCATGTACACTTTTTCAATTATTTTAAACAAGGACGGAAATGTTATTGAATGTGTTTATTTCGTGGTAAAACAAGCAAATGTTCTGTTTTTTTGGTTTTTACAAGTTTTGCTTCCGTTTCATTCATTCAGAAAAATAGAATGAAGCTATTCGATCTAGTCCAGTGATGCAAAAATTGAAACAGTGTACATGGATAACCCACAAGATCCGTTATAGCAAGAGTGTCACTTCATTTGGATTGCAAAACCACCTTAAATCCACGTTAAATCTCGGAGGTGCAATTTTCCAATTTTGCCGGCAACACTACCGTTAAATATCGGAAGTGCTGGCAAGTGTGTCACCATAGTAATTGTTTTCAAAGAAAATAAAAGCGATCATCTTTTTAGCATTTAAAAGTTAACTTAATATCAACTCTATCTACTGTTCAAAATGAGGTCTTTGTAATTCACCAACGAAAACCCTCACAAAGAGAAGTGTTACATTAAAAACCCTGTATACTGTCTGAGTGAATTTAACGTAATATTCAATCTGAAAAATTTCACGAATCGACAATTTGTTCACCCGATTAACTCTAACCTTAATCATCTCCCTGATCGCACAGTGTCGAGGTGTCTCATCTGGAGCGCACATTGCTTCGGACCTTCACAAACATACTCCTTCATGGCATACTCGCCATATTCTATGCTCATGTCGCCAAGGTGCTCCTCGGTGGTTAGCGGGTTCTGTGCTTCTGGATGTTGATAGACGACAGAGTTGGTATCCTTAAGATAAAAAATTTCTTCCAGAATCTCCGCTTGGAAAGATGGTTGCTTATCTTCTACATGTGGGCAAACGACTACGAACTGCAAACGATACGTGCGCGATGCTTAGTCGGCTACTAGATAAATTCTTTGTAGAGAATACAAGGTAATTTATTGATCAATGATACGAAAGACACACAAGTGTTTCAGGCCACACGGACTTTCGATGTTTCTGGATCCACGCTTTAAAAATTGATATGACTCCAACAAGGTCGACTTCAATAAGCGAGTGCGACATTGGCTTCAAGATGAGTGCGCTTATCAAGAGAATAACATTGCATAATTACGCTTTTTGCGCTCTTGTCTGCTTCTACTTTTTATTTGATGGACTCTAGAACTCGTGTCACCTCCTACTAAGAGGAAATTTATTCTTTTTACAGCACGGCTATCTGTACGGGAATGACGAAAATGATAAAGAAGTCGGCTCTTAAAATGTGATGAAGGAAATGGATTCTTACCTGTCAAAGCGATGTATCCAACCTGAAGAGGAACCGTCGGAGTTTTCGAAGGTATTTTCTTCAAAGAAAAAACGCACCACTTTATGGTAAAAAAATTGTTCAGGAGCATCAGAAGCATTATTCTTGTCTTGCACAAATCGCTCGTCGATACCTTATCGCTCTGACTACAAGCATTGCGAGCGAAGAAACGTTTTCTGAGGTGTGAGATGTGCTCGACCACAAACGGACCCGTCTCACTCCAACTAATGCCGAAATGCTCATTTTTTTGAATAGAAACCTTTCCTTGATTAACTTTGAGTACTAATATTGTTTATGATTGTCAAATAAAGTTATTTTCCGTCTGTTGAAGGTCATTTATTAGACATTTAAATGACTTCTTTGGCTGCTTTAGAGATACATGAACAACCGCACAACTGCGCGGTTAACCGCACTCTAATTTTTATAATAACCGCAACCACAATTGATTTTCCCCAAAAAGTCGCAACCACATAACCGCATTTTGGCAAATCATCATCCCTAGTTGTCAATTAGTTGAATTCTACAGTCAACTTTCGGTATAACGTAACGCCGACTCGACTCTTGATGTGACGCGACCTCAAAATGATACCAGCAAAAGCAAGTCAGTCAAATTTAAGTTCGATATAATGCGATACAACGCAACTTTTTTCTGGTCTGGAGCGGTCGCGTTATATCGAGAGTCGACTGTATCTGTGTTGGGCCGAAACTATAATTCATCATGCTTATTATAATAGTTACGGTCAATAATCACAACTAATTAGCCAAATTAACTCTAGGACTACTTAATTTGATTCTCCTTAATTTTCGTTAATTTTTTCTCCTTAATTTTTTTTTGGCTTAATTTTCGATCATTCTCACTCTCGCTCACTGAGACTCTCACTTTGAGTGAGCTCACGCAAACACTGTACAAAAATAACTATAGTGACGATTGTCGCACAACAAAAATGTCAAAAAGTGACAAATGTCGCGCGACAAATTTTTCAAAAAGTGACAGATGTCCGGTTGCCGTTTTTCTAGTCAAATTTAAAGATTTTGTTAATTTCCCGCAAAAAGTTTCGAAAAAGCTAAAGTGAACGGTCATGGGGGGATTATTGGAAAACGCGCAGTGGAGGACGACGACGTATGGTATGCCCCAGTGTTGAAGCTCGTGATAGTTGAAAATCACAATTAACAGCTCTGCAAAATATTTGCTCTGTCAGAGCTGCAGACCCTCAAAGTTGGGAAGGTAGGCTTATTACAGGAAATACGGCGAATTAAATTTTGATACTAGATCTCAGTGTTTTAAGTTTTTAAACATTTTAACCTGTGAGTTAAAATATTGCCCATAAAATAAACTTCATTGAATTCTTAATAAACTTTTAAAGCCATGCAAGACACCAATCCGTACAATCGACGAGATTCTAAACCTTTTGCCAGAGACTTTCTGGAACCTACTCAACAGGTTTCTGTTCTAAACAATTTTAACTAAAATAATATTTTGTAATTTAAGATTTGTGTAAGCAGGCAGACGCTTTCAGTGTCTGTATTTGGTGCCATTCTAATCCTCTTGTTACTCATCACATTGTTCTGCTGTGTTTTGTTCCGCTTAAAGAACTCCACAACTGGGGCTATGGTCATGCTTCCACGAGTTTCAGCAGCCAACAGGAGCAGGAGTACTAATTGGAAAAGCAAACACAGTGTGCTGAACGCATATAGTAGTGCATAGTAACCAACAATATAGTCATTGCTTTATTTTTTATTATTAGTGCTTTTAAAGTAGTTGTAATTTACAGTATATATGAATTTTAAAAAAATGAAGAAGATTTTTAGTATTTGCAAAAGGATATGTCTTCAACGCATCATTGTACAGTCGAAACTGGACTTTTTTAGTTAACTGTGAATAGTGTTTAAAGGTCTTATAAGTAATTTTGGGCAGGAGCAGAGTGGGGAAATTCAAATTGGGGAAAAATCAAATTGGGGAAAATTCAAATTGGGCCAAAATAAGTGCTGAAACTACAAAAGGAAAACTACCAAGGATAAATTTTACGGCCAATTTTTCTATAACCTTTTCTAATACTATGCTTAGACGCAAAATTTAAAAAAAAATAGGGGTTATAATAGGGGTTATAAAAATAGGGGTTATAAAATAGGGGTTATACCCAATCAGACTCCAAAAAGGAAGTTGGCCGCTGAGCTTGGAATTTCCGCTTCGTCCGTCCTCAACATAATTCACGATGTGTTTGATATGAAGTCTAGGAAGACTGCTGAAGGCCCTCTGCTTAAAGAAAATGCCAAAGAGAAGCGTCTTACCCGCTGCAAACGTGCTTCCAATCGACATCGCAGCATTCTCTTCACTGATGAGAAGTGGTTCGACATTGAGCAAAGAATGCTCCAAAGCATGCTCCAAGCCACACAAGTCAATTGCTGCCCTAAAAGCTTCACTGGTGAAAGAATGGGACGAACTTCCACAAGAGATGATCCAAAAAGCCATTGACAACTTTCCAAAACGATTAAAGAAATGTATTGATGCAAATGGTGGTCATTTTGTTGAGTAAAATAAACGTGTGACATGTCGTTTGAAAGAGGAAGAACAGGGCTACAAAATAATACTAAACTTCTAAAAATATGATAAGAAAAATGATAAAAAATGAAGCTTTGAAAATCCATCGGGAACTTTTGACCACCCGTTAATTATCAGTTTTGTTTCTTTTCCGTCAAAAAGTTTAATCAAAAACCTACTATAATCCACTAAAGCTACCCGTGGTTTTACAGGCCCGAAGCCTTGATGGTGCTGAATTTATTGAAAAGCAGCCTTTAGCAACATCAACTCTTACCCCTTTTAAAAACGCGGCAATTACTTCAACTCACACAACTACAGTACAATGCTTTTCTTTATTCGATTCCAAACAACTCATAACAACAAAATCGTATAAACAAATTTATTCAGCACTGTTCAATTCCGTGATATTTCTGAGACGAGGAATTCAAGGCGAGGCAGTCCGGTTCCACTGGCATAGCTGCTCGTCAACTCTTGAATATGACGCCCCGAAAATATGGCCTTCCGTGATCTCATACCACCTGTGGCTCTTGGCACTGGATTTCGAGCTCGGCTAAATATGAAATGATAAATAGTTATCACAGGTTGACCAATTGCCTTGGTCCCCCAAGTTAATTAAGCCAAAAAAAGTACCTCGATATTCTTAATAGGACCAAAAAGATGGGATTTGAACATAGTTTTGTTAGCTAGGGCCTACCGCATAAAGAAACTCTGGTATGCATACTGCTTTTATGCATCCAGAGTCACTTTAGAGTGATTTGTGTCTAAGGTATGTGTATTTTACCTTGGAAGACCAAGGCAATTGGTCAAACTGTGGTAATTAAAATTTTTTGAAAACCTAACTTTTTAGAAAGGGAAACGTTAGAAAACATCGTTTTTATCGTTTTTAGCGTATAAAAATCTCTTAGGAGACGTTTAAACACTATTCACAGCTAACTAAAAAAGGCAAACCCCCAAGTACATAAGTACCCGGGTGACCATAGTTTTTCGGGGTGACGGTTTATCAAAGTTCGACTGTGATTTCAAAAAACAAGATTTTGTCAGCTGGCAGGCAGTTTGAAATCTCACTTTCCAATGAGACATTTCACATCACTAAATCACGGTATACGAGAAATTTCAGTAGAACTGGATAAAGACTTGAACTGAGTAGAAAAGAGTGCAAGACAAAACACAGAGACTTTATTTGCATTTTTCAATTCGAATTTAAAATGCGCGCCAAACTTTATATGGGGATTTAATAATTGGTTTAAAATTAGTGTTAGGATACGTTCACCAAAAGTGTCGACCCAAGTATCGACCTAAGCTTGTTTTCAACGCGGGAAGGGCTGTAAATTTTTTTCCTTGATTGAAAAAAATTTCTGTTAGTACCATCTTGTAGCTAAGATTCAGGGTTTCAAAATGAGCTATTGATAATCTACCTCTGATCAAAAAATTTAAGTTAAAAATGCTTAGGTCCGCACTCAGGTCGACACTCAGGCCCACACTCAGTCTAGTGTCGACCCGAGTGTCGACCTGAGTGCAGACCTAAGCATTTTTAACCTAAATTTTTTTGATCAGAGGTAGATCATCAATAGCTCATTTTGAAGCCCTGAATCTTAGCTACAAGATGGTACAAACAGAATTTTTTTCAATGAAGGAAAGAAATTTACAGTCCTTCCCGCGTTAAAAACACGCTTAGGTCGATACTTTTATGTGAACGTACCTTCATTCATTGTTCGGTTGCAGTATAGAATTCCCCCACGCACAGCGCTTAGATGTAGAATATAACTTTATATTCGTGTTTCGCGACCCCGATTTCATGAGAAAGCCGACTCTTTTTTTAATTCTGAGTTTTTACGATATACTCAAGCCCATTGTTCTGTCAGCTCAGTGGACTGGATTCTTATCCATTATCTCGAAATACCTAAAATTCTTTTACAGGGTAGGCCAGCGTGTCTTCGGACAAACTTAAACATTTTTTTACTTCTTTTTGGAATGTAAAAAAATCCTAAACAGGATAGCCGAGTATAAGGGACAGTACAGTCTAAATTTGTCTAAATGTGTTTTTGTCTGAATTTTTTAAATGTTTACACCTTCGATGTTAAGATTTTTATTTTGCAGTCTATAGAATTTTTATGATGACTTATCAGAGATATTGCAATGCGGATGAACACGCTATTGCCCTTCTTTTTGGTTCGGTGGCTTCAGCAAATACGACAGCTCATGAATATTTTTTAGCGAGATTGGTATGCTTTTGTCACGTAAGTCAGAGATGGCTCAGGTGTTCTCCAACAGGCAAATCATTTTTAGAGATCTCATACGTATTTTACTCATGCTGGTTGGACTGTGCAGTAGGTTAGCCAGCGTTGTACACACAATCCGATGTACCGTTCTCACGTCGCTCAGTTTTCTAAAAAAATATGGATACAATACACCAAGTCATGGCATTAAACTTTTTTTCGCTCTCCATGTATTTTGTTGCAAACAATAAAATTTTAGTATAGCTTTTCGTGCAAGACCCGTGTTTTTCTATTTCGAAAAAATTTTTATATCTCACAAGCTTTCTGAGAGTAGTATGAAGTTATCAATAACAGACTGGAAACAAAACAAATCGAAAACATAATTATTTAAAAAAATTTGCTGGTCGAAGCCTTTGCGTTGTCCCATTAAATAAAGCTAAATAAATTTAATACAAGTTCAAACTAATTATGGTGATTACTAAATCGGTAATGTATTGTTTGAATGGTCGAACTTTTAAATAAATTTCTTTATTCCATAACTTCTACACAGCTTTTCAAAGTAGTCAAAAATGGGCAGTAGGTGACTTTTGAAGAATTTTTGCGGGAGATCAAAAAACACTCTAAATTTGACAATAAAAGCGAGTTCCTGACTTAAAATTTTTTTTAGTTTACTAAATTCTAACTTTTAGAAAGCCCATTTAATTGCTCTAAAAGTCAAAACTCTTAGCTTTCGTTTCCTAAAATGTCTCGAAAAATTCGACTTTTCGAATTTTTCATGCGTTTCTCTTATAATTGACGCAAAGTCTGGACTTTTAACTGGTTTGTACTCAAATTTTTAAGGAAAATGTTGAAAATCTGATATTTTTGACCTACGTCTACTTTTTAATTTCACGTCTGAATGGGTTATAACAAAATTTGTAAAAAATTGAAAAATCGAAGGTGTCTAGAAGTGTAGTTGAACTCGCCAGATCCCAAGGAAAAAAAGACTTTTTTGAGCGTTGGCACAACAAATCGAACGCTTTACCTACTGCGCCATGAAATCCAAGTAAATATCACCTACTGCCCATTTTCACTCTTTGAAAGGCCGTGTTTTACACGTAAAACATCTCTCTTTGTGGCAGTTTGAATGTGAATTTATACAAGTAAAAGCTTGTGGCAGTTGGATGATAGGCGAAAAGGTTGTCATTGAGATATTTCATGTATTAAAAGCTTTTTTCACATCTATTTAGAAATTTTCTTTTTTAGTATCCGCTCTTCTGGACTTCAGCTCCTCCTGCAGCTGGGGGTGGTGGTGGAGGTTGGGCAGGAGCCGGCATCTCTGGAGCTGGGGGAGCTGGGGGTGGTGGAGCGGCGCTTGCTTCTGGGGCTTTAGCCTCATCTCCGTATGAGTTGTTTCTCTTCTTGCGGTAGCCCGAGGCTTGAGATGGAGCTGAGGCTGGAGCAGCTTGGGATACTGAAGGAGCGGCTTGTTCTGGAGCTGGAGCAGCTGGGGCAGGGGCAGCTTCTGGAGCTGGGGCTGGAGCGGGAGCTGCCTCGGGTGCGGGGGCCGGGGCTGGAGGTGCCTCAGGAGCGGGTGCGGCAGCTGGAGCAGCCTCTGGTGCAGGAGCCGGGGCAGCCTCTGGAGCAGGGACAGCAGCAGCTGGAGCTGGGGCGGCTTCTGGAGCGGGAGCAGCAGCAGGGGCTGGAGCAGCGGCGGCTGGAGCAACTGGCTCATCACCATAGGCATTGTTTCTCTTCTTGCGGTAGCCAGAAGCTTGAGATGGAGCAGAGGCTGGTGCTGCTTGAGACACTGAGGGAGCGGCTTGTTCTGGAGCTGGAGCAGCTGGAGCAGGGGCAGCTTCTGGAGCTGGAGCGGGGGCAGGTGCTGGAGCTAAAAAAATTTATTAAGCTGCTGCATTATTAAAGAAAAAGTGACAGGGACCAACCCTCTGGAGCTGGAGCCGATGGAGCTGGGGCAGCAGCTGGAGCAGGGGCAGCTTCAGGAGCAGGTGCAGCTGCAGCTGGAGCAGCCTCTGGAGCGGGTGCAGCGGCTGCAGGGGCAGCTTCTGGAGCAGGTGCAGCAACGGCTGGGGCTGGAGCAGCGGCTGCTGGAGCTACTGGTTCATCACCATATGCGTTATTTCTCTTCTTGCGGTAGCCAGAAGCCTGAGATGGAGCAGAGGCTGGAGCTGGCTGGGCAACTGGAATAGATTTTTTCAATATTGATATTTTAAAAGCCTTGTTATTACCTGCAGCAGGTGCTTGTTCGGGAGCTGGTGCTGGAGCTGGTTCAGGGGCCGGTGCTGGAGCTGGGGCAGAAGCGGCCTCAGGAGCTGGTGCTGGAGCTGCTTCAGGGGCTGGTGCGGGGGCTGGAGCTGCCTCAGGAGCTGGAGCAGCAGCTGGAGCAGGGGCAGCTTCAGGGGCAGGTGCAGCAGCAGCTGGGGCTGAAGCAGCGGCGGCTGGGGCTACTGGCTCATCACCATATGCATTGTTTCGTTTGAACACTAAACATGGGCGTTGTTTATAGCATAAAATTAAAAAAGTCGCCTCTTTCTATAACGTACACTCTATACAGGGTTGCCATCTTCGCTGATTTATCAGCAAATCGCTGATTTTCGGTCAAAATGCTGATAAAAAAATAAATTCGCTAATTCGCTGATTTTCGCTGATTTTTGAAATATTCGCTGATTCTCGCTGATTTTTGAAATTTTCGATCACTTTTGCTGTTTTTTTTTCACTGTCCCGTTTCTTGTCTAATTTTATTTCATTGATTCCTATTGAACCATATTTTGGGTGTTTAGGTTTTTCGCAATGCCTCCTAACGTCAAAAAAGAAAAGAGTACGGGAGAATAAAAGGGATTACAAAGAGCAGTAAATCAAAGGTATATTTGTCCCTATTCTGTTATCCTTTTTGACATTCTTTCCAGCATCACGCTCGATGTATTCCGTTCAATTTCGACATCAATATAACTTCTACTGGAAAGGCTAAAATCGATCTACATCTAAGTTTTTTCTCATCGATGTACTTGACATTTTCGAGCATTTTTTAGCAACGGAAAAGCACAGAATTGCAGTTAGGGAAGCTTCATCGTCTCAATCACTGGTCGAATTTCTTCCAAATTTGGTAGCATCGACTCCTACTGATAACAAAGCAGCATTGTTTTAACGATTTGTTGTGAAAGTTTAGCTAATAAAGATGATTCCAAAAAAATTCGCTGATTTTTTGTGTCATTCGCTGACTTTTGAAAAATTTTCGCTGATTTTCGGGTCATCGGACTTGGCAACCCTGACTCTATATGATGTACCCTTGAGGTTAGTCCCTAGGGGATATTTTATATAGATAATCGAAGGTATAACAATTCATAACTAAAAAACTTACAAGCTTTGGATGACACTCCCGCCACCAAGGCACAGCACAACACAACCACTAGAGAGTACTTCATTTAAGGATTGTGGCTGTAAATTATACAAAATTAGAAAGAGACTGTCTTTTGGCTGAAGGGGTAGAAAATTCGGCTATTGAAATACATTCATACAAAAGTTTTAGTCTTTAGACTAGTGTTCTGGTATTTTGGTTCGGCGTGAAACAGGACAGGAAAAGTGCATGATTTGTAGGAGACAAGGATACTTAAGACATCTCCTCCAAGATTCCTGTGAGAAAACACGAAAAAATTGCCGTGCTCATAAAAAATGGCATTGAACCCGCAAATAAGATTGATCCCCCGTGAGTTAGAAATTATTAAAGTCGGATTAGGAACATCAATATTAGTATTGGGCGCTAGTATAGAATACCCCCCCCCCAAATCAGACCTTTTAAAAATCGTTGAAACTACCCTTTGGAACAACAAGTTTAGGCTTAGCCCTTAGGCTTAGGGGTAGGCCAGCTAATAAGTGTTTTACGCACTTTTTCTGGGGTCTGGAACTTAGGCTTGGGTGCTCTTTACTGAAGTTTTAGAAGGCATAAGTTTTGGGGGGTATTCTATACTAGGGTCTAGTATTGCAATATTTCTTCGAAAAATGCTCTATAAATTCAACGTCAATTTTTTTCTAGTGTCTTCTTTTTTGTAATGCTTCATTTATCAGAGTTCTTTCCGAATAAATTTAGTAATTCTGATATAGATATTCTTAATGCAACTTTTAATTCTACTAATTCTTTTTTTAAAATTGCAATATCGGGTTGTCAACAAAATATGGCTCCAAAACGACATTAAAATAAATACAAATCGGGGAGGTCCCTCCCTTTTAGGGTTATTTAAGAAAATATGATCTATGTTTTATAGAAATTCCAAAGTGAGTTCCCATTAACACTTTCAATAATGGTAAAATGTCTGTTAAACTAAATAATAATAAGTAAAAGAATATGTAGCAGGGCGTGGTCGAACAGACCGATAAAACAAGAAAACGGAAAATAAATGATGATAATAGGCCCTCTAAAAGGTACACAATCAAAAATGTTTAAAACAATAGCTGGAACAGACAAATATGGCAGGCCCTCAGGGTCTTAAATACTCATGCAGTTCAGGGGAGGAGTAATTTTGTTGTAAACTGCTGTTATTGCTACCTATATGCCCTTTTTATTTTCTTCCCGACCAGACCCTTCACTTCTAATGCGACCTTCAAAAAGGGTTTTTTGAAATTTTTTTCGGTGTATGTGCAACCACTACAAACACCATTTAAAGAGCCCATTTGTTATGAAAACATAATTTATGGCAGGAAACCTGTTGAGGAGATGCTCTGCTTCCTGCTCCTCTGCTACAAAAAGGGTCATTTAAATCGTCTCGCTTATTTACTACCACTTAACGCCCCATTAACACCCACTGTTTGTTGGCAGCACAATGCACCTCAGCAATAGGGACAATTTATGCTTCTACGCATGACTTCTGGCTGTTTTTTGCGTAGTTTGTAAAAAAGACAAACATGCAAAGATAACTACAGCAGAATAACAATCGAAAAATAGCTTACTTTAATAATTACCCTCCCTAAAAAGACAAAATGCACCTAATAAGTACTTTTTGAATGTCGTTTTGGAGCCATATTTTTTTTTGACAGCTCGGTGTTGTAATATGAAAAAAAAACTAGGTCCGTGCGCAGGTCTTTTTCGTATCAATGTTTGAGAAATAGAGGAAAAAGGGATGATATGAAATAAGGTTTATTCAAACAATAACAATCTACCAAACAACAAACTAACTAACATGGAAGAAATCTGTGAGTTTACTCTGCTTATCGATTTTCTGGCGCCCGGTGTAGAAGAATTCGTCCAAAGCGTCGCTGTGACCGAGAATGGATGGATCAGCGGTGTTCTTGTTGCAAAAACTACGCGTCCAAATTTGAAAAACGAAGCAGTGGCGTTATATCGTGGGTAATTTTATTGCTTGGGTCCTTCTTGTAGGTGGCGTTATATCGGGTGGTATTATATCGGAGTTCGACTGTAATAAAACAAAATTTACAAATTATATAAATTCTTCGTACCCAGAAAAAAAATATACAAATTTAATATTATTCAATTTTTACCGACTAAATTAGAATTTTTCCAATAAAACTTAACAATCACTATGATTGATTTGCAGTAAGAAGACACCTTAATATATGTAAAAGAGTGTAATAATTCCATTTACAGTCCATAATTTACAGTTTGCTTTGTTTGCACAAGTTTCTTTGTTCAAAAAAAGCCGAGCTATAAAAATTAATTAAACAATGTGCACTAGTATTGTTTGCATCTATAAAAAGTAATGTGTTTAAAAATTGTGATTTTAACTACAGGGCGGCGCAACTTTTGGCTGGCTGTGACTTTTTAATTTTTTGATCTTTTTTTTGTTCGATTTCCCAATGTGGGACGTTTTGTTTAACACCCAGTGTGTATGCAAAAGTATTAATTTTGGGGATGTAAAATGTTATTTCAAGCAAAGAGGACTTTTTGCTACATCAGAAGGCTATGGTGGGTATGGTATGCAAGATATGAAAGTCACTGCTGAGTTTAGCTGCAACATTGCCGTAGCTTCATTTTTTGAGGTTTTGCTTGTAATAACGCTCCAGATGCAGCTAATATCAAGCGACGGATCGATAAATTTTTTAATGGCAGTTATAGCAAAGAGATGCGTTGCTTCTTTTTTTATGTTTCCTTTTGCAGTTTTCTGTTTCAGGGGAATCGTTACGAGCAACATTACAAGCAAAACCTCAAAAAATGAAGCTACGGCAATATTGCAGCTAAACTCAGCAGTGACTTTCATATCTTGCATACCATACCCACCATAGCCTTCTGATGTAGCAAAAAGTCCTCTTTGCTTGAAATAACATTTTACATCCCCAAAATTAATACTTTTGCATGCACACTGGGTGTTAAACAAAACGTCCCACATTGGGAAATCGAAGAAAAAAAAAGATCTCGCCAAAACGTAAAAAAATAAAAAAGTCACAGTACTTTTAAAACCCGCAAAAAAATTTCGCCACCCTGTATTTTTCAATAGGTTAAGTTTATTACAAAAAAATCGGAATTTTGCGGAAAAAGGTTTCCATGTGAATCGACTCTCACAAGCACCATCGAAGTAAAAACTCTTTTCTTTTTGTTCTCTTTTAAGTCTTCGGTGAAGAAAGCAAGTCAGCCAAACAATATTTCGCAAACGTTAAACAAAATGTCTTAATTTGATTTTAAATTTGTTGTTAAATAAGGATGTTTTTTGTAAATGTGAATTTTGAGCTAGCGGGGGATGTCATATCGGTAATTACTCTTCTAGTAATTATCGTAACATCTTAAAAACAGAAAGGAAAATACTATTGCATCCTTTTTTGCACATTAAAAGTTGTTGTTTGAGCAAAACAACCAGTAAATTCAAAGTACGTAACTAAAAATTTTTAAAAAGGACATTTGGTCAAAAGAAGTACGATTCGGTCATTTTTCGTCAAAAATGCCATTTTATACAGTCCCTATTGCTATTTCGAAGCGAAAAAAAAAGATTTTGACTAAAAATTTCAAAAATAAAAAAGATTTGGGGTCCCGGAAAAAGTATAAATGTTTTTAAAAAAGTGCAGTTCCGATCCCTGAGTAAATTGCATTTTATTGACTAAAAACATTTGGGGATGAGTGATCAATCTTTTGAGTTTTTCTACGGGTGTTGATTTACAGTAGCGAGCAAAAAAAAATTCCTCAAGCAAAATTTACTCATAAATTTTTTTTTAAATTCGATTTGGTCATTTTATTTTTGACACGGAATCAATTATGTGGAAAGCAAAGTTGTAGCATTTTATCGCTCTTTCAAATGGTATATAACATTCTACGACAAGTTTTTTTTTATTTTATGAAGAATTTTTCCTTTTATTACGTCCACCCCAATTCATGGACGAGCAAAAAAATTTGCTCAAATAGATTTATTCCTAAATGAACCATGTTTTTCTATTTTTTTCTCAAAACGTGAATTTTCGATGTGCATGCTACTTTGACCTCCTCTTTCTTAGCTACTACTTGGGAGGTCAAAATTTTATTTTTGATTATTTTGGAAAAATTTACGATCATCAACGTAAAAGTGTCGATTTCAAGTCAAAATCAAGGAAAATCTAAGGAAAATCGATGTCTGAGCGCATTAATAAGAGTTTTTCTCAAAATTTTTTGATAAAAAGTTATAGAGTAAAGCATTATTCAAAGCTCTTGAATTTTCCTACAAAATTGCATGCTGACCATTTTTTCAGAATAATATAGAGCTGAAAAAAGGATGGTTCAAAACAGAAGAAGTAAAAAGGCATCAAAATAAGGTAAAAAAGAAGGTATTTTTACTTCTTCTGTTTTGAACCATCCTTTTTTCAGCTCTATATTATTCTGAAAAAATGGTCAGCATGCAATTTTGTAGGAAAATTCAAGAGCTTTCGAATAATGCTTTACTCTATAACTTCTTATCAAAAAAATTTTGAGAAAAACTCTTATTTATGCGCGCAAACAACGATTTTTATTGTGAGTAAAGTAAGTAATTTATGAGTAAATTTTGCTTGAGGAATTGTTTTTGCTCGCTACTGTAATTTGTTTGTATTAAAAGTCAAAACAGCCAGTCAGCTCGTCTTTACAAAACCCAATCTTCTGCTTGAGTACTCTGCTCTCTTGAAGCCGGTGAGGCTGCCGATTTAATCGAAGTATTTCAGCATTTCAATCGGAAATTCAATGGTTTCATTTGGATAAAATGCCTGATCCGTGATTCGTCCAAACCAAATTTTTTTTCCACTTTCTAGCCTCAAAAATCACAGGGTCGTCAAGACGAAAAGATTTTATTATTTATTAGGTCAGTCGAAGTGTTACACAGTTTATTTATATTTTCTTAAAAAACACTTCCTCTGGTAGTTTTGTTGTTCCTTATGTTTATTATTATTTTAAAAACCTGAAATTTCAAAAAACAAATTTATGAGACTGGAACCTTTGGCAGACTCCAAACAAAACAGATGCAAGAAATATCTCAAAAGTAAGAAGACTATGCCACCGTTCCACACCCTTGACCAATAATTTTTGAGTTGGTTTGGAATTAGGTGTTGTAAAGAATGGTGGAGGAATTCTTTGCCACTCTCTTGCTGCTGACATATTATTCATAGTTCTATGTTTTTCTTGCTTATTGGGAAAACTCTGTTCTGTACATGACTTCCTTTTTTACAAAAATAACTTTTTTAAATTAACAAAAACATCAATCATTTGTTTGTTGAGCCAGAATCACAATAAATTTAGCAAACTATTTGCTTGAAATTGTAAAATAAATTGTTTTTTTAATGACAAGGCAACCTCGCAAACTGCAAACCCTACACAAACCCACGTATATCAAGATGTTAATGGCAAAAGTGTTAACTTTTTTCTATTAACAATAGCTCAAATAGTAATGCTTGCGAAATTTTATACTAGACTGAATATTTAAAAAAAACGGGTATAAAAAGTGTCACACCCTAGGCGGAAATGAAACTTAAGCGCGTGTAGTTAAACACGACGTTGAAAGTATGGCCGGATTAGACATTATCAGGTATGCTTAAAATTCGGGTTTAAGCATCTTAAAGGCTTGGAAACGACAGGCTTGGAAACGACGAAAAACATGTTTTTAAGTGTGGGAGGCACTTTACGAGAAAAAAAAAAATTTCGATCCATGAGGAGGGTATCATGGTTTTTAGTCGAAAAAAATTCTTTTTTAAATTGGCGCCAAAAAATTTTTTAAGGGAATGAGGGCTGTATTGGGAGGGGAAGGGAATAAAAAGGGGCCACTTTTATGAAAAAACGTATTAGCGGCAATTATTGGTATATTTTGACTGTTTTACCATGTTTTTCAACATGGGCCGTGGCAAAAAGAGACTCTATATGTATTTTATGATCAAGAGTCTTGTTCGGAATTATGTCTAAGGTAAGTAAGTGCACGCATCTCTAACTATCAAGCCCCCTGCGCCCCCGAAGGAAGCTTGGAGTTGAGATGCGCACACCCACATATCTTGGACACAAATCACTCGAAAGTGACTCTGGATGCATGAAAAGCATGCATGCCAGAGTTTCTTTATGCGGTAGGCACCAATATACAAAACTACGTTTAACATCCTCCTATTTTAATCATGTGATTTTATTAATTGCTGTTTTATATTTTTACAAAAACAAAATTATGTAAATTCAAACGTAAGTTAGATTAAATAAAATATGATTAGCTCACAAAAGTTAAGTTTAAAAAGGGTTCATACAAATTACAATTGTTAATTCATTTCATCAAAAATACAGACAATAAAGTATCAAAAAATAAATAAGCGGCCCTTTTTATTCCCTTCCCCTCCCAATACAGCCCTTATTCCCATGAAAAAATCTTTTGGTGCCAATTTAAAAAAGAATTTTTTTCGACTAAAAAACCATGATACCCCCTCATGGGTCGAATTTTTTTTTGTTAATTTTGCAGAGTTTATTATTGAAGAGACCGACCCTAGGGGTATGTTATATTGAGGGGTATATTACAACGAGGTTCGAATGTACCCGGTAAAGTGTAATTTAGCCGAAAATATTTTCTATGGTCCATCCATTAAAAAAAAAGCGTGTAGTGATCAAGCTTGTAGCCTCCAAAATGACAGAAAATACATATTAGGTACATTCTGTTAATTGTGGGTAGTCCGACTATTAATGAATTTATGGGTTCAAAAATCATTTTAGAATAAAAGGAACTCAAATATGGTTTTAATGGTGCGTATACGTTTCGTCCTTTTTTTGACAAATGTCATAAAAGGGTCGAAACGTTTCGTCCTTTTTTGACATTTGTCACAAATGGGACGAAACGTCACATATTTCGAATTTCATCGGTGGTAATTCAAATTGACGATAGACGGTTCTTGGCACGACAGCCTTGTTGCATTTCTCCAGTAAATATGCTTGAAATTCTTCAACCGATAGCGATCCGTTCTTTACATCCTGCAACTCGCTGAGAACTTCGACATCATTCCACGATTTGTTAGTAAAGGCAGACATCTAAACAATAAAACATAATAATACAAACTCAGGAAACGTGAGAAGCAAATAAGTTAATAGCGACTGAAACGAGCAGCAACGCTATTCAATAAGAATGACAAAAATAAAAAAATTATACAAAAACAAACAACGCGGAATTAACAGAACGATTTGAATTACCACCGATGAAATTTTAAATATGTGACGTTTTGTCCTTTTTTGACAAATGTCAAAAAAGGACAAAACGTTTCGTCCCTTTTTTGACATTTGTCAAAAAAAAGACGAAACGTCGCTACGCCGTTTTAATCAAGTTTCATAACTTGTGAATTCAAATGTAGCGGCTGAGGCTGTGTACACAATATTTTCATACATGGAAAAGGCAGGATTTTGTATTTTTAGACAAAACGTACGACCGGAATAAAAAAAATCTGAAACAGTATGTTAGCCTTATTTTTTCTATTCATTGCAATAGTCTTTGGGCAGAAAAACCAAAACATGAAAATAAAAAAGAAATGCATTCAAAAACCAGACTTTTTTGTCGAACATAAACAATTACCATAACATTGTTTTTTCTTTGCCCTGTAAATGTAGCAGTCACAGTTCAAAGCAATAAATTTAAACATTGACCCTTTTAAATACCTCGTGCCTAATCATTTCATAGCACACTTCAGTTGCTTTCCCTCGGACACAACATTTACAAATTAGTCTTTGGCATTTTAAGAAGTAGAAAAGACTGGAGTCGATCAACCAAAAAATAATTCGTATATAGCAAACATATTCAAGCAAAACATTCGTTCCATTTCAACCCCAAATCATTTTTCAAACTCCTGCTAAATATGAGCCAAAATATTTATTCTATGGGGACTGAACCAAATACAGATCTCAAACTAGTTTCTAATCCAGGTAACACATCAAAAACATCTGCTAAGCCTGATTCTAAACCCAAAAAAGAGGGAGGCACAGCCAAATCAAAGGTTGTTAAACCAGAAAATGGTGCCAAAAACGTCAAGAAGGTCATCAAAAAGCCGAGTGCTGCTCTGAAGCCTAAGAGTCTGACAGAACAGGCAAAAAAGAAAAAAGTCGCAGATGTTTGTAGTCCTTCTCACGTTGTAGCCCCTTCTTC
Source organism: Ditylenchus weischeri (assembly GCA_029231635.1). NCBI lineage: Eukaryota > Metazoa > Nematoda > Chromadorea > Rhabditida > Anguinidae > Ditylenchus > Ditylenchus weischeri. The sequence goes on along the minus strand of JAMRYI010000043.1, from coordinate 145,418 downwards.
GTTTAACACAGATAAATTGGCGCCTACTACTGTCTCAGCATATATCCACCCAGATGTTGGAGACCACGCAGTCCCTACAATAAAAGATAGTCCTGCTACTGCAGCATCATTGGTCATCACCAAGAAAAGAGAGTTGGGCAAGCGGGATGTCAAGTTGAAACCATTGGCTTCAGCAGTGCTGCAACGCAACAATACTAACCAACAAGTCAGGGACACCACCAACATGTTAGAAGCAACCAAAACTGCTATTGCTAATGCTGCTATACTTGGCTCTGGAAAGCAGCAGCCGGTTCATGGAGAACAGGTATTTTAAGAGGGGCAAGGGGGGGTGGTTATACTCCGGTAGGGTCCAGAATTGCAAAAAAAATATTAAATGTCGATTTCCGGCAATGAGCCTTAAAAAGTGGCCAAAAAATGAATAGACACACACTAAGGACGCTTGCCAAAAATTTTGACTCTTTCTACTAATATTTCAAATTTCATATTAGAATCCAAATGCCCAGCTCCAGAGTTTACCTGTGATAGACCAAAGTGTGTCTAGTACCTTTGAGCGAGTGTTCGCAGGCCAGTTGGTGGACATTCCAGCACCCCTCTCCAAACTGGTGCGTGTGTTCACCAGTTCTACCTTTACAGACACCACCCTGGAAAGAAATGCCCTGATGGAGGACACCTACCCTGATCTCAAAAGGTACTGCCGAGAAACACATGGCCTCGACTTCCAGGTGGTGGACATGCGATGGGGTGTGCGTGACGAGGCCACCGATGACCACCTGACCACCAACCTTTGCATCAATGAGATCCGTAACTGCCAACGACTGTCTATGGGCGCCAACTTTGTGATCTTCTTGTGTCAGAAGTATGGCTACAGACCACTGCCCTCCCAAGTGCTGTCCTCAGAACTGGAGGTGCTCAAGAGAATACTCAAAGAACAGCAACAGGATGTGGGAGTGATTGACACTTGGTGGGTTAGGAGACGTATGGCACAAGATTTGCAGTTTTATATCTCTAAATAAAAGTTTTTACTATAGTGACTGTGCCATTTTGTCCCGGGCATTTTAACTGTAGAATTTCGCCCCAAAACCGGGCAACATATGCCATTTACCTCACAATTGGTCTCTATGTTAAACACTTTTATTTTGAGACGTATTATATCTGTTAAAACATGCAATAAAAAAAATTGCTTTGGCCTTTCCTATCCAATTCTCAATTTTTTTGAACATTTTTCTTGCTTTCCTATATATTAGTTGGCTTTTTTGGGTAATCGCTATCGAAACGCGAGTTTTCTGCGTTTCAGATTTTAGTTCGGACCGGCTAATCAACGACCAGTAAGCAACTTTAACTCTTGCACGGGGAGCTGCATTTTTTATAGAAACACACATGGTTTGATCTTCGAAGTGAATTTTTGGTACTTATACGGTCCCCCCCCCCATATCGGAATTTTTTCAAAAACAGGCTTCAACCATTTCTAAGCAATTCTGTGGGAAACCGTATAAGTACTGAATTTTTCTTTTTGAAAGTGCCAAAAATTGTAAGGGGCCTATACAATTTTTTTGGTGAAAACATGACCACAATTAAAACAAAAAATTTTCTACCGTACTTCCTCTAATAGAGCCACAGTGGCTTTATTTTTTGGATGCCCTCTGGGGGGTGGCTCTAATAGAGGGGGTGGCTTTATATTTTGAATGCCTTTAACAATCGGTATATTATACAGGGTGGCGCATTATAAACTAGCCATCGAATTTTGGCCATAACTTTTTTATTTTTCAACATTTCGTCGAATTTTTTTTTTATTCGAAAGAGGAATGGATGAGAAATCGATTGATACCAAACTTGTACTTCAGACGTCTCACATCAAATTGAACTAACAAAAAAACATTTTCAAATACAATTTTTCAAGGATGTTGGCTGTACGAATAGAACTTCAAGGATGTTGGCAAGCATCAAAAGGCGTGGAACTCAGGATTTGGTGCATTTCTGAAGTCAAATGTAAACATCCAAACAAAAACAAGAGCTTACTTGATGTTATGCAGCTTCTGTTCTTGTTTAACCCAATCAATCACTGTACAACGATCCACGCCAAATTTCTTGCTTGCCGAGTGATTCGAGCCGCCCACTGATTTGGTAAAGTTGACGACCTTTAGCTTGAACTCGGCGCTGTACTACTTGCACAACTTTGCCTTGACGACTTCCTGCTCTTTTTCTAAGTCACTTTCGTAGTTAGCGATAAGATCCATGATTCTGGAAAAGCGAAGTAAATACCGATCACACAGCAGATATGGCGATGAAGAAAATGAAAAACTTAGATGTCTACATCAAAAAGCAGAAATTCACTTTTGGTTTCAAGATAAATTTGAATTCAAACAAAAGATTTACAGTTCTCTGATTTTTTTGCAAAAAACCACGTTTTTTTAAAAAGGGGGTGGCTCTAATAGAGGGGGTGGCTTTATTAGAGGAAATACGGTAACTATGGTTCAGGTACATTGAGGACTTGAATGCTGTGCCCTCTCAGTTCATTTTGCAACCAATCAGCTCAATACTTGTCAATTTCAACAACAAGGTGTGTTTAAAAAGGCTGAACAAAGGTACGGGCCTATGTTTTCTCGGCTCAGACCCTAATTTGAATAGTCAGTACCGATCCAGTGTGGACCACTAAAAGGAACCCAAGTCAAACTAACTACAAAAAAAATATATTACCCACTTCATACATTTTTGCAGAGAATACCCAAACTTCAAGAGCAAGATGCGCGCACCTGGTGGGAGATCGAGGCCAAGATGCAAAACCTACTCAGAAAAGGTGCCCGATTGTGCCACGAAAGAGGCTATTTTACCTATGATCAAATGCACAACTATTATATGTCTGGTAAGCACTTGATCACAACTTCGCTCAAACGTTTTGCTATATTGTTCAGTGACCGAGCGAGAAGTGATCCAGGGAATCCTCAAGGCCGACAACCCCAATGACCACTGTTTGTGCTATGTCAGACACATACGCAACATCAACATCAGTCAGACAAGTGTGGCCGCCAAATACATTGACATAGTCCACAAACAGGTAGTGGTGCTCTTCCTCTATATCAATTTAATGTGGTTTTAAAACACTTAGATAAACCTGGAAGCCCAGAAACTACTGGCCAATTTACGAGATGAGCGAGTGCCAGCCAAACTACGTGTTCAAAACATTCGAAGGTCGACTGTGGAGTGGACAGGTCGTGAGGGTATGGATCTCAAAACACATGCTGACTATTTGAGAGAATTCTGCGCTGATTTCTACACTTCTGTTACTAGCATGGTCAGAATAACACATTTGACCTTATGGTCAAGCAAATGTAAAATGTCTCAATATGGAAATAATTTAAGAGACATAATCTGTAATTTTGCAGGTTTTCGTGGCTACTTTTTTCTTCCGCACATGTTATATACCAATCGATTCCAAATTTAACGATGAGCAATATGTTATCAGGTGTCAACCTCGATTTCTGCTGAAAATTTTGAGTTATGGCCTTTTACAGTGAAGTAATTATTTTCAACCGCCAAAAATGACACCTTTTTTTAAATGGATGGAAGCAGTTTATTTTGTATATGCTCATTTGCGTGTTTGGGCTCATTCTACTCGGCTTGAGCAGCTCTACAACATGGCTGTAAAAAGTTACTATATTATTGCAAAAATTTTGGACTTTTGGTCAAATTAAAGCAAAATTACACATTTTCAGTCATGCATTTTTCTCAAAATTTGTCATTTTACCCGCGGTACTACCGATGGAAAAAAAATTAAATTGCATTATAAGAATCTACACGAAAAGCTGCATCTAATAGCATCAAACGGGAAGCTACTTTAACTATATTTCGGGTAACTACTTTAGAGCTCTGAAGTTGGGAAGTCAGACGAATTTCAATTATAAAGCACAGGAGACCAAGGCGAAAAATTTATAAGAAAATTTTCACGATCACAACCTGGAAATCTGACACCGGATTCGTGATCAGTATGGTCGATTTGCATGGGAAAGTGTTAAAATTTTCAGCAGAAATTGAGGTTGACACCTGAGAACATATTGCTCAGCGTTAAATTTGGAATCGATTGGTATATAACATGGTTGTCAAAATAGCTAAAATTGCTAAAAATTCGTAAAAATTAAAGTAGAGACCGTAATTTTCCCTTGAACGATATAACGATACGATATTTTTGGGAACGATATATCGTAGCGATATTTTACCTTAAAATTTGGCGAACGATATATAATAAAACTCGGTATAGTCAGTATTTCCAATAATGACAGTGACACTGACAGTGACAGTAACACTGACACTTTGATGTCACTGTCATTGTAACTTTCACTGTCATTTTCATCCATGTGTCACTGTCACACTGACGTCATTGTAACATCAACAAAACAAAGGAGCTATTCTCCAACCAAAAACATATTGCAAGAAACGATTCATTTGGCATTCAACAGCTCGAACTCGGTGCGATTCTTGACTTCTTTAGTTTAAAGACCAGCTAGGGAGAAGATTCTTTCTATAGGCGCACTTGTCGCAGGAACACTCAACACTTCTAATGCAAACACTGCAAGGGTATGAGCTTCCTAGGAAATAAGCCTTTATTAACCTATCTGTTGTTTTAACAAACCGTATTCAATCTAGTTAACCAGTACGAAATTGCATCGACTTATGCCACCCGAACATTCTGCAGAGCTCTCATTATCCAGGATGTTGATTGAATTGAATGGGTCGAGTTACTTCTTTTTCGCCATAACTGGACTATCGAAAGAGTTGGCATCTGATTGCGAGTTCTCCATCGTATTATCTATAAAAATAAGTATTTGAAAAAGTAATAATACCAGACACGTCAATCGACGTCACTAAAGTCAGTCTGACAGTGATACTGATATTGACGCTGACAGTGACAGTGGCAGTGACATTGACGCTAACAGTGAGTCACTGTCAGCGTGTCATAGTTGTGCATCTCCGAAAAACCACCACCGCCGCCGCCACCGCCGGCGGTACCTCATATTTCGCCGCCGCCACCGGTCGTGCCGCCGGCTATCGCGTTGATATAATAAATTTGGCGGCGGCGATCCAACTATTACAGTGACATTGAAGTGTCACTGTCAGTGTCACTGTCACACAAAAATTCGAAACACGATTTGGTTGGCTGACAGAGAAATTCAGCAAAACCTATTCCCAATATAGTGGCAGCTTAAGTTCGCAGGGGTACCACTATAATGGTAGTGCTAATACTGTAGCAAATACTGCTAATACTGTAGCAAGAATACCAGGACTTCTAACACCTTTGTAGGTGGATCATGCCATGCGCAAACATGCCAAATATCGAGATGCTTTCTTTGCGGAAGTACTACAACACTTGTGGAATGGCATCCAAGGCAGTCACCTGTTCTTTGGAAGAGAAACAGAGTTGAACCAGGCCAAAGCATACCTCAAGTCAGCAGCTGATCGACCCATGATTTTCTCAGGAGAACATGGTTGTGGCAAGACTTCCATGCTCGCCAAAATAGCTACTCAAGCCAGGGACTGGTTTAAAGAAGACTTGGAGGAGGCAGATGAGGAAGAGGGGGACACTCCTAGAAATCCATCCAACACTACTCAACCAATCCTCATACTCCGCTTCTTAGGCACTAGTCCGGACAGGTACTTAAGCTCGGCTATGAGTTTACTTTCGCATTGTTCGGAAAAAATTTTTGATCACTATTTTGTGGTTTTTACACATTGAAAGTTCAGAAAATTAATTATTAAAGTGGCATTTAAAGAAGGAAGACGGGAATTTTTTTTCAAACCTTCCCAGTTTCACTAGTTTTGCATCAAATCTGATACCGATGACCTTAGAATACTTTTAAAAATCAGGCAGAAAAATTTTGTAGGATCAGTTAGAACGCTTAAAAAATTCACGACAAAAAACATTGCTGGTCTTTTCACCGTGTAACGCTCGGGCATACCCATTTAAAGGACCGTGTTTCCTCTCCAATAGTGCCCCTGGTTGCTTTATTTTTCAACTTTTCAAAAGTGGAGAGAAATTTGGGTCATTTAAATTTGGGTTGTTAGAGGAAATAGGGTATTCTGTACTGCGTTATACAATTTTCAGCTCGAGCATAGCCCCTCTTTTGGTGAGTGTGTGTGAACAGGTGGGTCACTTCTATTCCTTACCAACCACAGTTGTCTATATGTGCAGATAGCCTGGAACTACAATCCATCGCTTAAACAACAATGTCCCACAGAGATATCCAAACTATTCCAGCACTTCAAGAAGATGACCAATCTGGCTACTAAGCAAAAACCCTTGGTACTACTAGATTCCGCTCCTAAATCTAATGACTATGTTCATTTTTCTAGATAATTATACTAGACAGTCTAGACCTACTATCCAAGATGGATGCTTCGGAAGAATTGCTCTGGTTCCCACCCACTTTGCCCCCTCATGTCAAGGTGATTTTTTGAGTAAATCATTGTTCAGTTGCTTCGTTCAGTTGATAGCATCGTTGAGCAGTCTCACCCCCGTAGAGAAGAACATGCAAAGACTGGTGGAAAGCACTGAACAGTATGTGAATGTACCTGCCTTGGGGCCTACTTTAGGAATGGAGGTCATAGGCAAGTGGTTGCAGGCCATTGGACGCACTCTCACCAATCGACAGTCGGATTTGGTGGGCAAGGCACTTACTTATTGCACTCTACCTCTCTTCCTCAAGCTGGTCTATGCTACGGTTGCGAGGTGATATAGCTTGGGTGTTTTAGAGGGGTTCTAAGACAGGATACATTCAGATGGAAGTCCTACTCCAAGCCTCAGGAAACAGTACTTTTCAAATCTGTTCAGCAAAGCATCCATGCCCTTTTTGACAGAACTGAAAACCAGCATGGTTTGTGCTTTTGAAATTGGCAATAGGAAAAACTGACGCCGATTTCTGACACCGATTTCATGTTCAGCACGGTCGATTTGCACACAAAATTGCTCCTTAAATTTCAAAATCACGGCCAAATTTTAAGCACCGAAATTTCGATTTTTTTCAATTTTTGTTGTCTTGAAAAGAATAAAAAACTGTCAGAGTCCTAATTCAAACAAAAGATTTGTATGCAAATCCACCCTGCCGAATGCGAATCCGTTTCCACAATTTTGTTCACAATTTCGACAATTTTGCTTAGCAAGGACGTATAATTCCGCTGCCGCAGAATTTCCCCATGCTTAAAACATGAAATTTGTGTCAAAATTTTTTGAAACACAATAAATATAAAAATTAAATTGTAGGAAAATTGCTGGTTTCTCACGCCTTGTCCTACATCACTGCTGCTAAATCGGGTGTTTCGGATTCTGGTAATTTACAGTCTTCACTCCAACTATAGCAAAAGTCTAAAAACTATTTTAGAATTGGAAGATTTGGTAAAAACATTCTTTATAACAAACTATTTTTTCTTAGAATGAGAGTTTGAGATATCTTTGGATGACAAAGTTTTGGACGACATTTACCAGTACCACTTGCCTCCTGTCCGCAGAATACCCCCACTGTTGTGGAGGTAAGTGATGTTTATTATTAGAGGTTATGCAAACGGTAATTTGCCATTTTTCGGTAAATTATCGGCAAAAAAGATTTTTACAACCCCAGATTATCCGATGCAAGGTAGCCAAAGGAGTGTTGCGTCTTCGACGCAAGTGATGTCTACAAAATTCTTCACTTTCCCAGTCTGGGGTTTGGTGGCCTTTTGGTTAGGGTGATTCCCTGCGGATCCAAAGGGAGTGGGATCAAATATCCCCTCCATTCCCCTTTTTCCAATTCACGAGCTGGTGGCCGTGGCCGTGGCCGCTCGCAACAGGAGAGCTAACCGGGCTAAGCACACCCCCACCTTTTCCATATATTTTTTAAAAAGACTAAAAAAATGTTTATTGTGCAGACGATCCCCCCACAATATTTCCCACCTCCTTGGTCCTTTCCCTCTCGAAAAAATATTTGCTCCAGTTATAAAGTACCTTTTGCATGTAAGCCGTCCCCAAAAGTGATTAAATATACCCAACAGGGTCGAGTCTCGATAGAAAATATTCCTTGAGCGCGCTTGAGAAGTATGCTATGTAGGGACTTGACTGTATACATATTTTTTTGTATTCACTTTTGCTAAATCGTTTTAGCCGAATTCGTGCAGATCTGCCCGGCTACTTGAGTGAACGAGCAGCTGATGGAGTAATTGTTTTGAATTGGTAAGTGTTGCAGAAAAAGTTTTCAATTTTATGTTTTTATTATTTGATTTTTTTTTGTAAAATCCTCTTTGTTTTATTTGTTTTTGTTTTCATTTTTTCAACAGACAGATTCAATTTTTTATAAATTTTAAATTTTTTTGTTAGAACCCCCATTCCATTTCATCCACAAAACTATTTTCGTGCCAGCTCTCTATAGTAGCCAGTAAATTAAATTTAATGGGTTGGTCACATAAAACTTCCTTGCAAGGGACCACTCGCCAGTGATGTGTAAAGCTCTGGTTCTAGCTCTGGCTCCAAGCAGAAGCCAGAGCATGAGATAATTTTTTCAAGTTGAGAGCCCAGAGCAAATTTTTTTAACTTGAGCATTCAGAGCCAGAGCCGGAGCAAAATTTTTTAAAACTAAGAGTTCAGAGCCAGAGCGGGAGCAGTTTTTTGCAAATGAAATGGTCAGAGCCGAATTCAGACCAAATTTCAAATTACATATATATTACCGTAATTATTCTAATAGAAACACCGGGTTTACTATTTTTCAATCCTCTAAAAATTTTGACATTGTCAATCAAAAATAACCCTAACTCTGAAATCTTAGTCAAAAAATAGAAGGGGTGGGGGCTGGTGTTATTATTAGAGACGGGGTTTCTATCAGAATAATTACGGTATATGCATGCGGACAACAAATATATACGTACAATTCTCTCGCTCTGGCTCCGAGAAGGAGCCGGAGCAAATTTTTTTAAACTAAGATATCAGAGCCAGACCCGGAGCAAGAAATCGCGAAAATACATCACTGGTGGTGGCCTTCTTGAACTTTTCGCAAGGCGGCACTATGGATAGAGTCACTTTTAAACCAATATCAGGTACCACGAACAGTTTCGGACTGCAGCCAATGAGCGCTACTTCAAGAACCTAAACCACTTGCAGAACACCCACTCAGCCATCGCTGACTATTTCCTGGGCATTTGGTCAGGCATTCCCAAACCGTAAGTCTTTAAATAAATACGCGACACAACAACATACCTTAGCCTGAATGGTGACGAGAAGTATCTCAATCTTTTTTTCATCTTAACATTTTTAAGGTACCAATACACGGATTTGCAAAAGCAGCGTTTTGGAGTGGTGGAAAACGAGGGGCTGGCAGACAGAAAAGTGCCTAAACAACCCAACCTGTTTCGTAGCAAAGACTCTGACGGACTGGAAATAGCTAGAAATGACAAGGTGCTTTGTGACCAGAAAAATAATAAATTTACGAAAAGTGCCAAATTTAGATCCGCTACAATACTCGCAAACTCAATGAGCTGCCCTACCATTTGCTTCGAGCTCGCCGGCTCCAGGAGCTTTTTGCATTGTGCTTGTTCAATTTCGAGTTTCTGCAGGCAAAGGTATCAGTCTTACAAGCGATCATCCCGGCGTGGGCATCACCTCGGGGCAGGAGTACACTATTTGGCCTAAGCCAAAAGTGCGTTTTTTAAGGTCTAAGCATGTTTTAAGCCCTGGAAAAGATGGAAAAGGCGAAAAAAAAGTGTGTAAAGGACACTTTTCGAAAATTTTTTTTATACCTTGGTTCCCCACCTGTGGTTTTTGGTCATTTTTTGGTATTTTACCCCGTTTTGGTCACTAGAGCTTTGCAAAAAGAAGCTTCTTTATGCATTTTTGATCAAGAGTCTTGTTCGGAATTATGTCTAAGGTAAGTAAGTGCGCGCATCTGTAACTCTCGAGCCCCCTGCGCCACCGAAGGTGCCTTGGAGTTGGACCCACATACCCTAGACACAAATCACTCGAAAGTTACTCTCGATGCATGGGGGATTGGAGTTGAGATGCGCACACCCACATACCTTAGACGCAAATCACTCAAAAGTGACTCTGGATGCATGAAAAATGTATGCATACCAGAGTTTCTCTATGCGGTAGGCCCCAGTTAACAAAACTATGTTCAAATCCCATCTTTTTAGATCCAACAGAGGTGACCAAGTCAAAAAATGACCAAAAGCCCTTGTTTCGGCTTTTCTATCGTTTTCAGGGCCTAAAACATGCTTAGACCTTGAAAGAACGCACTTTGGCTCTGACCAAATAGTGTACTTTGCCCCTTTTCGGAGCCTATCGCGAGGATTTTTTTTATTGCATATTCTTCTAGGGTATCCATGACTTCCTAGCAAAACTGGGCCATTGAGGCATTATGTCTACAAAAAGTGGTACAACAATTGAATCAAAGTTATGAAATGCCCGTGAAGCAGGCATCATGGATTTAGGTGAATTTTTTATTAAATTTATTTTGTACAAAAACTTTTATTTTCAAGTTGTATGCATTTAGTACTCAAAAATGACCACTAGAATCTAAAGAACATTTTAATAGTAAAAAATTTAAACCTTAATATAAAAATCATGTGAAAATCGGCAAAAGCAAGTCATTTGTCAGCGTGATTTGCACATTGAGTCAAGTAAAATGCTGTTATGTGATCTACTTTTGTCTATTTCTCAATGATTTTTATATTGAGCTTCTGATTTTTTACTACCAAAATGTTTGCTAGATTCGGTCATTTTGAGTACTAAATGTATACACAAGAAATTGAGTAAAAACTTTCACCAAAACGCGTGATGGCCGATTCACGGGTATTTTATAACTTTAATTTAATTGTTGTGCCACTTTTTGTGGACATAACGCCTCAATAGCCCAGTTTTGCCAGGATGCTCTACAAGAATATGCAATAAATAAGTCCTCCCAATAGGCTCTGAAAAATCACACCACGAGAGGGTCCCTTGTTAAAAATTTTTAAAATTCTAAAACGGTAATTATTTTGCAGAGATGTCCATCGGGCTGCGGGCGGGATAACGGGATGGGATTTTTGGCCGAAATAAAAGCGGGAACGGGAAAGGGGTTTTGAATTTGAAAAAACGGGATCTCCGCGGGATCCCGCCCAAAAAAAACGGGATTTTTTTCAAATCGTCAATTAAACGGTAAAAGAAGCTCCAGCGCTTCAAGAAGGTTTCTGTTTATTGACATTTTCACACATAACTCAAAGCAAAACAATTTTAATAACATAATTTGACTGAGAAAGAGCTCTTTTCAAAAGGATCAATATTTCGGCCATCTACGGGTTTAGACTGCTTCTTCGGTAATCATATAACACGCCTCCATTTAAAAAATTTTCTGACTTTAGTAGGAGTAGGTGGTATTCTGCACCATCTAGAAATGAGTAGTCACAAAATGAGTACTCCTAATCTGAGTCACGATGATCACGCACCATTTCGCCGATTTTGAAATTTTCTCTTGACGGTGCAAAATACCACATACCGCCCCCCTTAAGCTAGAACTTTTTTTTTAATGGAGGCGTGTTATATACAACCCTAGCAACGGAGAAGGCTTATTTACATGGCTGACTTGTATCTGGCGCAAAGGGGAATCGACCAGCGAGCTTGTCTAATCTTATATACGCTGCTTCATTTGCCTAGATTCAGACCAGAGACTAGACAGAGAAAAAAAAGTAGCCCTCGAGAACGACAAAAGATTTTCATCTAAAACTATGCATTTTATCTTGTTATAGGCCTGTCGAACGCTAAAAGCTTTGAGTAAAAAACCCCGAAGGGGGCGCATGGGGGGCTTGATAGTTAGACACTTACCTTAGACATAATTCCGAGCAAGACTCTTGATCAAAAAATGCATATAGAGTCTCTTTTTGACACGGGCCATGTTGAAAAACATGGTAGAAACAGTCAAAAAAGCACCTAAAAAGGCCTAAAAAGTGGCTCCATATTATTCCCTTGCCCTCCCAATACAGCCCTTATATTTTATTTCAGCCCAAATATTTTCAGACTACTAAACTTCCATTGGACTACTAAAGTGCAATTAACCCTAAAAAATCGCAAAATATGATTTTTACTGAATTTACACGATAGCACAAAAGAACAGATGTTCACGAGACGGGATCCCGTAAAATTCCGTCCCTTTATTCCACCGGTTTTTTTCAAAAATCTCGGTCCCGTTCCCGTTTTTCGTCCAATCTCGTTGGTCATTTCCAAGAAAATTTTGTTCCTGAAAGCAGGCGATTTCAAGAGAAAAAATTCCGTAAATTCTTATTTTTTCAAAAAAATTTAGCGATGATCTAATGGACATGATTATATACAAATTTATACTCAAAATTACGCCAGAAAGCAGTACTACATTTTGAGTATAAGGTTGTATATGACTAAGCCTGCAACATTTGCAAAAAAATCAAAAGTTTTCCAAAAAAATTCCGAAAATTTCCGCAAGCCTGGAGGATTTTTTTAGAATTTTGTTTTTTTCGCAAATGTTGCAGGCATAGTCATACACAAACTTATACTCAAAATGTAGTACTGCTTTCTGGCGTATTTTGAGTATAAACTTGTATATAATCATGTCCGTTAGATCAGCGATAAAAACGTAAGTTCTGAAACAGTTCCGAAAACTACCAGGACGCCCCTGAATAAAGGGCTCACCTACCTTCTGCACATAATTTTTAGGAATTCCCATCATCAGGACACAAAGTCTTTATTAATAAAATTTGTCATGAACATATCATGTCAAGACAATAATTTTCGTGGATTTAAATATTTATGGGAGAAATGGTTTCATCCTAAATTATGCTGACAATAAATTACCGTGTCTTTTTTTTTTGACTGTATTTAGTTGCGCTTTTGCATGTAGTTAAACTTACTTTGACTATTTTAGCCAAAAAATAATGAGTTTTGCCTACGGTTAGCACTGGAGAAGAATACAATGACTAGCATTAGTGCTCTATCATAGATCCATGTATGCTAGAATAAGTTTTGTGCTGCACTGAAGCTGAATTTTGTAAGAAGTTCAATATATTGTAAGAGAAGCTTTTGCTCAGATTATTTATGATAGAATTATTTATGATAGTTTTCAAATATTTAACCCTGACATTACGGGAAAAAAAAACTAGCACTGTTTACGGATGGGGTCAATATGACCCCAGCCGTAAAGTGTTTAGAATCATTCGAAATTTTGCAATTTCTCACATAAAAAGCAAATAACTTTATTGATTCCCACACTCGTGGCACACTGAATGACCAACACACGTAAATTTCTGACAATTAGAACATTTTGATGACACTTTTCTATCTGTTTCTCGCGGGCACAAATATTAGGTTGGTGCATAAGTTTTAAACCATACAAAAGACCGCCAAAATTTTCTTAAAACAGTGTAGACATCAACAAATATTTAATACCATTTTGTAGCCCTAAGTGTCCTCTTTCAAATGGCATATTACACTTAGCTTGATTATTTTGGATAGGTCACCATTTGGCTCCAAACACCTATGAGGTTATTTTGAGAAGTTGACACGAATTTTCATCACTTTAAGTGATCAAAGTTTTTTTTGAATCTCGAGCGTCATGGCATTATCTTATCACTATGTTGTAGCGCAGCTCAAGAGCTACAAAACCCTCGTTACAGAATGATCTTTTGATATCTGAGTGTTGAGATATGACCTTTTGGAAAAAATTGATTTCTTGAAAAAATGACCAAAATCCAAGTTTTTGCCAATTTTTCGGATTTTGGTCATTTTTTCAAGTAATCAATTTTTTTCCAAAATAATCAAGCTAAGTGTAATATGCCATTTGAAAGAGGACACTTAGGGCTACAAAATGGTATTAAATATTTGTTGATGTCTACACTGTTTTAAGAAAATTTTGGCGGTCTTTTGTATGGTTTAAAACTTATGCACCAACCTAATAACAACGACCACGTTTGCTTCCCGACGCAGATTGCGGAGTCGCTAAAGTTCTTAGAGGATTTGCTACGAGTTGAGTAGAAGCCAAGATTTGCGCAAGCTCTTCAATAAATAGACGACGACGATGACGCTTGCCAACTTGATATCCAGCATTGATTTTTGACCAGATAACGAATAAATCAAGAGAGCTTTCGATGGTGTCGACCCGATGAATTGCGTATGCTGTTACTCCTTCTTTCTGCTTCATGACATTTTCTGCTGACAGTCTTCCCCGATTTGCTGGAGGCTGAGAATTCCACGCTTCTTTCCCGTTCTTAGACGCATACGACGGAATCACTTCGACTGTTCCATCACCACTGAGAGATTCGTTACCATTGGATGAGACACCGCTGAGAGCGTCGACTTCATCCTCGTCCGACGATGGCAAATAATCGCTTTGAAGGTCTTCACTGCTTGAGGTACTAGCCATTTTTCTAAAGGGAAAACAATTAGAAGAGGGAAAATACATAAATTCTGCACTATTAGATTGGGGTCAATATGACCCCAAATGGTATACAGTGCTGCTTTTTTTTTATACACCAACAAAAATAAATCACCAAATCCTCCGGAAAGTTGTCAAAATGTAGCTAACAAAGAGACGAACAAAGTCACAAAAAATCAGCTCTTAATAATGTCTAGAAAAAAATTTACAGCCGTTTTAAAAGTGCCCTGGGGTCATATTGACCCCACCGTAATGTCAGGGTTAAATCCACGAAAATTATTGTCTTGACATTATATGTTCGTGACAAATTTTATTCATAAAGACTTTGTGTCCTAATAATGGGAAATCCTAAAAATTATTGGGTTGTAACATAAGTCATGGCGGTTTTTTTGTACGGTTTTGCATTCATTCATCATCTTCCATCTTTCAACAGTAATAACAACAATTCAATCAATTATGTATTCTCCCCTCAGTTCCAACCACCAGTTTGTTTATTCCGCTTCGCCAAAAGTCAGCCGGTCTGCTATCGAAGAAGTTGACTAGCCAATTTTCGAGATCCTCATCATCGTCGAATGTTACACCCCTAATTTGATTGGAGAGCGAACGAAAAAGGTGATAATCAGATGGAGCGAGGTCTGGGCTGTAAGGCGGATGCGGAAAAACCTCCCAACTGAGCTCTTGAATGGCCGACTTGGTGAGCTGAGCAGTATGAGGTCAAGTGATGTCGAAAATGCAAATCCTTGTCCACTTGACACTCCATCGTATGCCTACAAATTTCCGAGAATTGATCATTCCAGAAATACAATAACAAAGATCTTGTAGAGCACAGAATGAGCTTTCCATTGGTATGTAAAGTATATCGCATGTGTGTGATAATTAGCGAATAAAATTCATTACTAAAAAAACGCCATGACTTATCTTACAACCCAATATGTGCAGAAGGTAGGTGAGCCGAATAAAAAACCAAGGCAACTTTTTCGAAAAAAAATATTTCGAAATTTCGATCTGCTGAGTTTTTGTCGGGTGAATTCACGGTAATATTGTTTGGTGTAAAAAAAGAGGTTGAAAGGAAAAATAAAATTAACTGAGGTTCGAAAAACCCTCTTTTTCTAGTCAAAATATCACCCCCCCTCTTAAGTCTGTCCTACTTTAAGACAAAATTTAAATCAAATTTTGCTCGAAATTTGAATAAGACATCACTAAAGTCGTTATAACGAGCGGCACTTTCGCAGGCAGGGCCAGCCAAAATGTGACGTTATAACGAGCGGGACGTTATATCGAGCGTTAGTTTAGCCAAATTTAGTTCAAACCAACCAAATTTTTTTCGGGACGTTATATCAAGCGGGACGCTATATCGAGAGTCGACTGTAGTCATTTTTTTAACAAAAGTGGCCCTTATATACAGCTACAATACTACACAATATCTCAATAATAACAAAAGTTAAAATATTGAATAAATTTTAGACATTGAATATATTGGACTACTAAAGTGCAATAGTGCCGATTTTTATACACTTTTTTGACCACCAAAGTTTTTCCCTCCATTTAGTTGTGCACATTTCCTCTGCAATTGGTGGTGGCTGACTATGAAGATGCGATTAGCAAAATTGAAGACACAGACACTTGTCGCCAACTGTCTTTGGTAGTGGATGCCCTACGCCTGTCGGCCAGCTTGCTGAGTCGTTACCCTTACATGTTGGCTTTTGAGCTGTTGGGCAGGTTGTTGCCTCTGGTGCCCTCGAATGCACACCTCAGAACACTGCTGTGTGGTTGTGACCTGGAGGCGCCTCAGTTCAATTGTTTCCTGCCTGCTCACCACTGCTTCCATTCTCCTGGAGGACCGCTCAAATACTCTTTAGAGGTTGGTTTGTGCTGTTTTGCTTGGTTACATAAGACAAATCTATTGTATCCAATTTTCGAAAAACGATTGAAATTTTAAAATTTTCTGTAAAAGTGGACCATTTCATATAAACTTTCGTTCCCTCGAATTTTTCGAAATTTTTAGTTTTGGTCTCATTCGAAAGAGGAACTTAGTTTGAGTAAGTTATATCTTTGTAGATCACCAAATTCCGATTTAAATTTCGAAATATAGCCAATTTGAAATTCGACCCATGTACTTTAAAAATATTTCTTCCTTTTCGAAAAGTAACCAAAAAGGTGTATCGAAAATCGCTTTTTAGGGGTGTGGGTTTAATAGAGAGTGTGTGTCTATTTTTAACCTTCTTCTGGGGTGTGGGTTTATTAGAGGGTGTGGGTCAATTAGAGAGAATACGGTGTGGTCCAGTTTTAGATAAAATGCCATTTAAAGGGGCATGCCCACGTTAATAAGTCCAGATTCAAATGTTTGAATTCCCAGGCACCAGTTTTTCTTATGAAGACAAAATCAATTTTAATTTCGATATTCATTTTGACTAGAGTTGTCTAAATGACCGGTCATTTTCTGAGGCGGTCCCATGACCGATCATTTAACTAAAACTGGTCATTTTCTCAATTTAACATGTTGCTTGCAAATAGTACCGATTTTTGACATCCAAATGCAAATAATAAGACAAATTTCACGCGGAAATACATTTGAAAAGATTTATTTACATCAAATGAAGACTCTTACCCAATATTCTGCATTAAAAACTCAAACTCGTTCGGCTAAAAGAAAAATTCCAAAAAAATTCAAATTTTTTTCAATTGGCGCCAAAACATTTAAATGGGAATAATGGCTATATAGGGAGGGGAACGGTTGTAAAAGGGGACACTGATTACAGGCAGCCAGTGTTTTCACAATGTCAGTTGACATTTCACAGTTACCGTATTTCTTCTAATTGCCGCACAGTCTCTAATTACCGCACACCCCTAACTTTAAAGACTTATATCTCGGAGCAGAGTGAATATTTTGCTAAGCTGTTTGATGCATTTTCTTAACTCCCACGAGCTCTACCGATTCCTCTTTGCAGATCTTCGTTAAGCACCCGAAAATCTCTAGATCGAATTTGAAAATTTCCGATTTTCGGGTGATTGAAAAATAAGCGCACATGTGCGGCAATTAGAAGAAATACGGTAATATAATGTCAGTTTAAATGTTAGTGTCAGTTGTGAAAACACCGCAGGCAGCCCACCACTAAGAAGATGTTGAACAAAGTTTTAAATATTTGGGTTACCGCTTATAAAAACTCTTTATCTCTTTATAAGAAAAACTGGTGCCCGGAAATTCAAACATTTGAAATCGGACTTATTAGCGTGAGCATGTCCTTTTAAATGGAGGTCCATGTTTGAGGATAGACTTGGATAGGCTTTACTAATTTTTTTTCGTTATTCAGGAGCATCCCTTTGCTGTTTTTGGAATGGAGTTGAGCTCCAACCTCAAAAACTTGGCCAGCACCTCCAATCAGCTAATAGTGTGGGACGTTCAGACCGGGGATTTGACACGAATCATTAACCCCAATATTGAGGGCATATTCTTGGGGATGGCCTTGTCTCGAGATGATCGCTTGGCTGTGGCCTACACTAACAACAACCAGGTGACAATAACACATTTTCCACATTCTAGCTTATCTTGATTCTATAATTTAGGTGCTAATAATGTCGCTGATCACTGGTATATAAACTTTTTTGTTCATTTTTTTTTGATTACCAGACTTCAAGGCGATTTTCGAAGTGTTGAACCGGATGGAATGGACAACCAAATGGAGATCCAGAAAATAATGTTCACCCATGACCAGCAAGTGCTGTTCTGGTCGGCCAACCAATTTTATTTGTGCGACCTGGAAGGCAAGGTGTTGCACAGAGAGTGGCTGGACCAAACTATATCTGACAAAGTTGGTATCTTAGTGGATTGGATTACAACTAGCTATTTTACAAAAAAAAAAGGTGCAGGATCTGGTACACGTGTATTATGTGTCCAAGCGATGCATTCGTCTATTAGCCACTAACAAAGACCGGGAAGACTGGAGTGTCACACTATGTGGTCGTGAAGAAGGAGAACAGGACCGCAAATCAAACCGTTCCATGAAACCCTTCACTTTTGCTGCATCTATAGCCTTCTTTGATGAAAAATTCAAAACTGGAGTCTGTTGCGTGCCTCAAACCATGTTCGTTGACGACTACCGCACAGGTATTTCATTTAATTCTTGCTCAATTAATTTAGGCAGGTAACAGAAAGTACGTTCTATAGAAAAATCCAAGCTCACATACAAGTCTTAGGGGGATTGTTTTTTTGGAGAAAAATGACCACTCTGATATTAATGACTCCAAACTTACTGTTTGATTTTGGGCAGAGTTACTATGATGATCTTTGGTTTTCGTTCCAGAAAACTTATTGGGGAATAAGGAATATATGAAAAAATCTTAATTGTTAAAAGCTCCACAAACATTTCTTTTGAGTATTTTCATACAAAATCAAAACGCATATTCTCTGTCCTGAATCCAAGTACCATTTCAGAAGTGGACCAAGCAGAGATCACCTATGCCTTAGTCAAGTTTGAAATAGTTGGTGGAGAAGTGTGTTTGGGCAAAGTTTTGGCCAAGGAGATGGAAGAGAAGACAAACGCCCTATTTTACTGGAAGACTTACAGCACTGTCAAGGCACAACAGGGCAGTTGGTTAGTGGCGGTTACTGTTGAGGTAGGTGGTGTTCATCTTGAATGCAAACTATGTTTGACCATAGTGATTGAAGAGCTTTCTTCTTTGCCACAATTTGCATGACGACGAGTTGACTAGTCTGAAACTACCACCCGACGTCCGCAACATCCCCATTAAGCCCATGCACACCACTTCAGGTATCAGTCTCCAAATATCAGGTCATCCGGAAAGTCCGTGCGGTTATTTTCAAGAGAACTTTTTGTGGCTTGTGTTTTTTTTTTTTTATAAATTTTCTGACCATATTTTGAAAGTTGACCACTCATTTTGCAGCTACTCTCAAGAATAGCAATTCTGTACCTAAAATCATGCGAAAAACACGATTTTTCAGTTAGAATTTGCTGTTGACACCGAAAGCCTTGCAAATTTCGGTCCTTAACACCGCAAACTACCCTACCTTAAACTACCTTAGGCAATTATCAAGCATAATACTACCATCCCTTAATGACAGTCCTATCAGACAAGGCCTACTAGGAATCCATCCTTTCCACACCCCCAGGAAGTTACGGCCAGGGTAGTACTAGGATAGCTGGTCTTCAGTCTTTAGCTATACGACCTTTTTATTCCCTTTCGAGCTGTCTGAAGAGCTTATCCCATGGTGGTTGGTGAAAACTTGCCCTCAATCAATCCGGCAAACATGGAAAACAAAAAACACAAGAAATGCCCTTATTTTCACACGACGAATCCGACTTTTCAGTTTCGACCGGTATTGACCAGCAGGTTCGGCCAAGATCTACACTCACTTTCTCTTTCAATTTTTTCGATTCTGATCGCAAAGTTTATTGTCGAAAATTAAATAAATATTGATCCTATTGATATTAAGCAGAACAAGTGCGAAAAAGTTCAAGATTACTTGTAAATTCAGGTATCACGAGCACAAAAAAGTTAGTTTCATAAACAGGGTACGCCAAGGTTGCACATAACAACCGAAAAATCAGAATATTCAGAATAGATGCATTTATTAGACAGGACATGAGACAATTACAGACATTTACAAGGAGCCTCTAGTAGCTAGTAATAGATCTTCTTCTCGGCATTCACTTCTCATTCGGCGAGAGAACGGAGTAAAGCACCACAAAGTTTGGACGTTGCAAAGTGTTCTGAAATCAAGAGAACGATAAACCGAAAAAATGCTCAAAGAGAATTTTCTTCACCTGAGTAAAACACAGATTCATAGCAAGTCGCATCAGTGTTGGCATATCTTCTGGCGCGCTCATCGGTTCTTGGCCAGACTGTATTTTGGCTTTGACTTGAGCATTCGACATTTTCGGATAAGGCTCGCTCTGGCACCTAGTAAATATTTCCCACATCAGGACACCAAAGCTCCACACATCTGTTTTCGTTGAGAATTCACCCTGCAAAATCCGTGATTCCACATTCCATAAAAATATACTAAACTTACACGATTCAGCGTTTCAGGACTGAGCCAACGGATAGGTACATTCTTGAGTCGCTCCAATTTGAAAACATCCATATTCTCTTGTGCTAGTCCGAAATCGCTAATCTTCACTTCATTGTTGTCACCGAGAAGACAGTTGCGAGCAGCCAAGTCTCGATGGATTATCTGAACACCGGGAAGTATTTTATCATCAATAAGGCAAAACAGAAAACTAACCTTCTTTTCCGACAAGTAACGCATTCCTCGGCAGGCATCTTTGGTAAATGTGACAAGCTCATCAGTCTTCGTGTCAGGGTGCTTCTTTAAAAAGCTTTCTAGTGAGCCCCCCTTGCAAATTTCTAACAGAATGAGCATGGGTTCTTCTTGCGGTGCGACTCCGATCAACTGCAAATTAATTCAAGTGTGATAACAAGTTCATGTACAAATGGTAATAAGTTTATACCTGGACTATGTTTTCATGGTGCAGATCCTTGACGATCTTCGCTTCTTTGATGAATTCCGTGCGAGCTTTCTTTCCGTTGGTCGCCTTCAGCTTCTTCACGGCCACATCAATGCTCTTGCCATTTGCTTGCTTGAGTACTGCTTTGTGGACATCACCAAAATTGCCACCTGAAAACAGATGACTCATAGGCCGTAGAAACATAGCAAGATAAGGAACCTACCTCCTAGACGATCCTTGATCTCAACATTTTCATGCAGTATGTAGTAGTCAGGACGAGAGATTGGTGTAGTTATCAGAGTTCCATCTGGCTGCACTGGAAGCTTCTTGTCAATATGCGTTTGGATGAGATCGATGACGGACTTGTCCTTAGCGAGATTTCGAATGTACCAGTCTCCAGAGGCTTCTTGCTTGATCAGGATGTGACGAACGCGTTTGCCTTGACACACCGATACGCACAGCCGATTGACCCCTTTGACATCTGTAGCACGCATCAAGAAGTCACCATCCTAAATATCTTATATGGTGGAGTAGAGCGGCTATTGTCACTGCCACATCTGGTGACAGTGTCTATTCAGGTTAGACAGTAGAGTAATAGTTTCGCAGATTTTTTCATATTAGGAATGAGAACTGCAGACTCAGAATATTTCAGAGCGCAGGGAATAATCCACTTTGAAAATGTAATCACCTTCTTCAGCATTTCTTCAATTTCATTACGAGGCATCATTCCATGGTACCAGGCGTGACTTGTAAGCGTCTTCAAGAATTCTTTATCTTCGCTTCCCCATACCGATTTCGACGCTTGCCCAATGGAATTTGACATATTCTGTTGGCCGCCTTCACTGTTTTTCCGAGTTGCACGCTCTGAACGAGATCCTTTGCGAGACTCATTGCCCCTGAAAAAGGAGAACGATAACTAAAGCATAGAGTAATTAGAGTCTTACTTGTCTTCACTTGATGACATAGCTCACAATCCAAAGAGACACGGAATAATTGACAGAAGCACAGCAGGGGAGACAGCTAAAATGGGAGCAACCTACTAGCAGAACAGAAGACTGTATGAATAAGCATTTCACTAGAATTTAGCTATTTATAGTCTTGACTGTGAGCTTCGTGCCTTTATTATTCCCTTTTTTCAAACAAACAAAACTTATATTGTCTCCGATTGACTTCTTTCTGTTGACAGTACTACCCCTCCACCCCGCTCAGGGTGCAGATGCTGTTTGTGGATTTTTACGAAGATTTACTCACAACTTTACTCACAATTATTCTCTCCCTATAAATAACTGTTCAGCCGACTTCAATCTGCAATGGTGCTTGAAAATTTGGAGCCTGAGAAGCAAAGTGGCGAACTCATCGAGCGTATGCGTGACTGTCCCTGCCTTTACGACATGAAAGAGAATTCAGAGTGAGTCTTTTCCAACTCTTTAGGTATACTTACTTGTTTGTTTCGGTTTTTATGCAAATAACAACCCACTGCTTAGGATGTATCCATGGAAAGCATGTTCTCTTGAGGAAGTCGCCAAAATCCGGGCCGTTAATTACAAGGGGCCTACTTCCACAGCTTTCCTTGCTATGTGTGACGCTCTGCACTCTATATATTATGCAAGTAGGGACATGAAGAAGATGCAAGTATTTTTTATTTTACATTTTGTTTTGACCCTTGTACTTTCAGGTATCTACGCTAGAAGGGACTTTAGACTCGGGTTCCATTCGTTTTTCTCGGACACGGTGAATTTTGACTCACTACAAACACGATGAGGCTTTTGACGGATTGTCAACTGAGCTCGAAGGATCAGACCTTCAATCATCAGTAAGTAAAATTTAAATAAATCCTTTTTAAGTAAATTATTGAATGATAAATTACTGGAGCAAAACGGCAAATCGATAATTTTTTGGAATTTTAGCAGCCATTCATCACGTCTGGAGTTTCTGGATGCTTCGCTGGTCAACTGAGATTGCACGCTCTTGGCTAAAGGTAATCGATTTGCAGTCAGCGTGAAGGTTTCAGAATTTTAATTGTCAATTAGTTGTACCTACTTTTTTATTTAACTTCTCGCTACCTATTCCAACTACTTTAAAGCGCTGTTCAATTGTACGGTTATCTGTAGTTAACTGTTTTACACCTACAGATTTGGAGGACTAGGACAAAGCATTTTTGTATCATATGATCAATTTGTCAACTGTAAATTTGTCAACCGTAAACTTTTGTAATCAAGGTCAATTAAAAGCATCTTTATTCTACATAACAATTCGATAATCAATTCGATAAGACCAGCGTTATCGAGCATGAAGTTGTGTTTGATGAACGTCACTTTAGAGGTTGTGTCGACTTTCATCCTTCAACCGAACAATATACAAACCAAACCACCAAAATAATAAACAAACCTGTTCCAAAGCTTGGTGTGAATTCCGCCTCGAAGAGACCAGTTTCTTTCTGTTGGCGCAGCTGAGAGGGGGTCCGGGTGTATCCACGTAGTTCGCGGTACCCGCTGGTGGTTCGGGATACCCGCTGGTAGTTCGGGTGTATCCACGTGGTTCGGGTATCCGTTGGTGGTTCGGGTACCCGCTGGTGGTTCGGGTGTATCTTTGTGGTTGGTGTACCCGCTAGTAGTTCGGGTGTATCTACGGGGTTCGGGTATCCGCTGGTGGCTTGCTTGTGCTGACATCTCTACTGAAAGTGAAGGAATAGTGACTGACGGAACATTAAATAACATGAACTGCTTCGAATCAAAACTCAATGTGCAACAATATTTCGTTGGAATATCATAAAATTCAAAATTATCATTTGACCGAAATTCCCTTGACGGTCAAATGTTAATAAATGACCGGTCGTTTGACCGGTCAAATGACCATTCAGCAACCCTAATAAAAACGTTCTTCTGGCTTGAAGGACTATGGCCACCTGTTTTAAATTGTCCCCCGTCAATTCAAAGTTTTTGCCTAATCATTGAATTTCTGTACGGATTTTTCAACTTGGTTTCTAACAAAACATGGCCTAGAATTTCTATTTAAAGTTTTATTAAACACAGAAGCACAAAGTTACATATAATTCAATTTAAAGTTCATAATTATCGATCCTATGGATCCTGGAGATTCTTTCAAAGAATAATTCCAAGATGTTCTTGTTCTCAGCATTAAAGTTTTGTCTGAAGACGGCCTCGGCGATACATGAAGATTTTAACGGCTCACTTGTTCCACGAATTTGCTTTATCTTATGCTTGACATGGCTCCAGAAGCTTTCCACCTTGTTGGTGTGCACACGTAACATGTTGTTCTGCTGATCACGTCTATGTCTAAATGAAATAATATGTAACATAGATAATATGTAACATGTAACAGTAAAAAATGAACAGAATGAAAGATAATTAAGTATTTGAAAATAAATCAACAGGGGGGACCAAGGCAAATTTTGCACCCGATTCTGCACTAACGCCGTTTGCTCACTCGTTTTCATTGATATGAAAATGAATAAAGAATTTACTTATTTTGATACTCAAACAACTCTTTTGGGACGGAATTAGGCCTGTAAAAAAGTTATGGGCTGAACAAAAGTTGAAAAATTCTTGAAATACCCTTTATATTCGAATATTGTCTACAAAACCGCATCATTTTACATCTAAACAAAATTTTAAAGAGAGACATATGGCGTTATTTGGCTGAAAAAAATATTTTTTGAAGTCAAAAGCCATGTGCTTTTTGCAAAAAACAGCAAAGTTTGGTGAAGAAAAAACAAAAAATTAAAAAAAGATAAAAATTTAAAAAGAGAAGATTAAAAAATTGAGTTTTTACCTAATCCATTTTTTAGCAGTGGCAGTGTCCTGTAGAGAAACTGTGTTTGTGGCTGGAATAAGGAGGAACCTGTACATCTGGAATATCCACTCCGCTCAAGTAGAATTTGGAAACACTATGAATTTTTATACATCTTGCTAAATACAGCTGGTGAGAACTGTGGATGCACACTTTGGAAGGATTTTGAACCTGCAGTCACTTAACATCAACAATCATAATCTGCTGATATCCTCTTCTATTGATAGATCTATCAAAGTCAGCCACCGTTAACAGAGAAAGTAGTAATTAATTTAGGTGAAATGTGTTTCAGATGTGGAACATGGAGAACATTTTCGAGAAATCTTTTGCTCTAGAAAACATGGATGAATCAATTGAAAAGGTTTAGTGTTAAAAAACATATAAGAACCCTGGATCCTCACTCAAATCCTCACTATTCCAAAGCCTCAGCCGTCCCCAATAGAGAATTGCAGGACAAAGTCGCAAGACAAATTCATGCGCAAAGCATTGCTCGAACAATTACAATTTTACATCTCTGAAATTATGACCCTGTTAACTTTTACATCTTGCTTATCGTATTTATCCGTCCCTAGGTCAATTTGTTCATGGTTAATTGGTCCATAGGTCGACTCGTCAACAGGTCAATTTTTCAAAACTTACCCAGGATTGGCCAAAAGCCGAAAATCACTGGGTTTTTGGGGTTTACTAAAGAGTGTAAACTTTTGGCGAAAAACCCTCCATTACCTTCGTATCCTCCAGAGTACCGTAGGTACCCTCCAGGTGATTAAATGCCCTCCAAGTGGTTAGAGCAGCCTCCAGGTGGTTTAATTACGACTTTCTGGATTCAGAAACATGCCCTATAAGTGGGTCGGGTGGTTTAAGCACCCTTCAGATTATTAGAGTACTCAATAAGTGGATTGGGTGCCTTCTGGATGGCTGAGGTACCCCTTAGTAGCTTTAAATGCCCTTGAGGTAGACTGGGTACCTTTTGGGTGGTTTAAATAGTTTTCAGATGATTTCAGTATCCTGCAGGTAAATTGGGTACCCTCCAGGAAATTTTGGTGCAATCCAGGTGGTTTCAATACCTTCTAGCTGGCTCCGATGCCTTCTGAGCATCAGAAGCAGAACGAGAAAGAATAATCATAAAATTTTCATAATTCATTCAAAACTGACATGTCAACTTTGAAACTGACATTTGAATTAACTGTGAAGTGTCAACTGACATTTCACAGTTATTTTTGATGTCAACTGACATTTACGTCAGTGTCAATTATGAAAACATTGCTTTTGTAAATGATCATTATAATTTGCCCTCACTGCAGTGAAAACTGACAATTTCGAAAATTATCGTGTTCAGCATAGTCGATTTGCTTATGAAACTTTCACAACAATAAATAAATTTTAAGCAAAATTTCACTATTTTGGCCGGCCGGTAGACGGCCGGCGAAAATTTTAGCAAGACGGCAAAATATTGGACGGCCGGCCTTTGGTGTCAAATGAAAATTTGGTGTCAAATGAAAGCCTTGGATCTCAGAAAGGCTTTCAAATTCAATATGATACCAAATTTGCAGAAAAATCTCAAAGCTATTTTGTAGGAAAAAGCAAAAAGCACTTCGCCAAGGTTGAGGATTGAGGATGCATTGTGAAACAGGCCTTATATTGTTTTCGAGCCGTTTTTTGTGTTTGATTTTTTTGTCTGTAGATTTGTCAAGAAAGCAAGTAGATCGGCCAGGAGGGTCATTAGGTGTATCCGGAGAGTAGGTAGAGGTGTTAGTAGAATAAGTCGGTGTACCAGGAGAGTGCGTACGTGAACCAGGAGAGTGCGTAGGTGAGCCAAGTGAGTGAGTAGGGTTACCTGGAGATTAGGTAGAGATACCAAGAGATTGGTTCCAGTAGAGTGGGCAGATCGCCCAGGAGAGTGGGAAGGGGCACCAGGAGAAAAGGAGCCCTCTGCTCCCCCTTCGGGGCTTTTGTATCTTACTCAAAATCGTGACTTGATCACAGTTTAGTAGTACTAATACAGGAACTCGGGTTTGAGTTTAAATAGGGTAAGGTTTAGGCAGTAACGGGACAATCTTAAAATTTGAATAGTATTCCAAGTCAATTTAAAGTTTAACATGACCTTATTTAACACGAGAAATACCGCCTGTTACATTGGTTCATTTAGATGCAGAATTTCACGTAGATCATTTTTGAAAGTATGAGTATGGATGTTTGGATGTGATGAAGTGACCCAATAACCGGTTTGAAATGGACGACCATTTCAGGAAAAGTGGAAAATTTCCCGAGAGCTAGACACTTATATTCAGACCACATCTATGAATGTAATATGTCAAAATGACCGTTAGGATCTGCTCTTTCGAATGAGTGTACGTAAGCGACAAACAGGCTGCAAAAAGCTAGATGACCATCGTCCAACACACAAATCCGCCATTTCCCCACTAGTCAAATTTACACTCAAAGCTGATCCAAAGCACGTCATAGCTGTATATAACTGTACAATGCTTGGTCACTACTTCTAGAGAAATTCAAGGACTACAAGATAGGCAAAAAATAAGCACAAAAATTTAACAAAAGTCACTCTGAAATTACAGGAGAAGAGGTAAGACCAGCAATTTTCCTGGTATTAAGGGATAACGGCGACTTTCGATTGATAGTATGGCCTCTGGATGCTCTGAAAATCACGAATTATTTAAATCTTTTAAATCATTCTTTAATACGTAAAATCCTATGGCAAATCCGGTTTGATAATACCAAAATTTCGATTTTATCCACCCGAACTCCAAAACCTGGGGTATATACTCTAGGGTTTCAGTAGATATCCGCCTAGATGGCCTTAAAAAAATTATAGTCAAAGTTAAAAACAAATCACTAATTCACGCATAAAATCGTGTGGGAAATTGGATTATCTAGGACCAAAATTGATACTTCCGCCACCCGAATCACAAAACCCTTGGTGGGTACCCTGGCGTAGGTGGATATCCACTTGGCTGGTCTGATAAATTAAAGTTTTTGTTAATAAAAAACAAATTTTTTTCTGTCACAAATTTGGGAAGAGAATTTGGTTTGTTAGGATCAAAATTGCGACTTTATCCACCCAGATTCCAAAACCTAATGCCTTATAGGGTACGTGCCTTATGGGTATCCACCTGGATGACATGACCTTATTTAACACGAGAAATACCGCCTGTTACATTGGTTCATTTAATCTAAAACAAACCACTGTTTCCAACCTTGAATGGCATTAGGAATCGGGTTTGTTAAGACCGAAATCGCGATTTCACCTACCTAAATCCCAAAACCCGGGAAAGGTAGCCTAGAATCAGGTGGACATCATCCTGGATGGCCCACAAAATCATCAAAAAATTTAAAACTAATCTAGCTATCATACTTAAAATTGCATATGAAACGATTTGATAAGGCCAAAAAATTTCACTAACTCCAACACCAACTACCCAAGTGGGTACTCGTAAGTAAACAGATATCAATATATGCCAGTAGGGTGGGGCCAGTAGGGCCAGTATTCTCAAAAAAAAGCTCCCGAAAAGCGAAGTTGCCGAAAGCGGCAAATGCCGAAAACGGGTGCAGGACGTTTCACCGTCACTATTTTCACCGTCAGCGCAAGATTTCGCTAATGGTTATTTGGCTGATTCGTGAAACTCCATGAAATTTTTAGTTCAAAGGGTATGAAATATTTGGTTTCGCCCACACCAGATCAAAAGTGCCCCATTGGTTCAGGGCGTCTCTTTTGAAAGCATCCAATAGGCATGGGGCACAAAGGCCGCATTTTTTGATGAATGGAAGTGGAGCAATGTACTACTCCTATTTTGTCCCTTCCCTTCCCAATGCAGCCCTTTGTCCTTCTTTAAAGGGCATACCAGCGCGTTACACTAGGGCGAACACTAAGGCGGGGACCAGCAATTATTCAAAAATCGTCCTTGTTTTCACTCGTTCCATGCCATATCTAATATTTATCACCTTATCCTACTTTTAAAAACTAGGCAGAAAACTTTTGTCGGATTATGTAGAACGTTTATAGTCAACAGTCATGAGAGAAATAAATTGGACGAAGCTTTTTTATGCCACGGTTTGGCTTTCTTCTGCCACTTTTTTTTTCTGCCGAGTCAAAAAGACTTTTTTGGGTCAAAAATTAGCTCGGTCAAATCGACTTCTTTTTGTTACAAAAAGAGTTTTTTCGCTCCAAAAAAAGTCGATTTGACTCATAAAAGTCTTTTTGACCAAAAAAGGTTTTTTTATTCAAAAAAAGCCTTTTTGCCCCACAAAAAAGCTTTGTCTAATCTTAAAAAAGTTACATTAACTGATAAAGCTACATACGAAGAATTTGCAGATTTTAATTGCGAGAAACAAACCAAATTTGGCCATAGCACAAACTCGAAAATACCTGGGAATTTGGGACATCAGGTTGGTGACCACTTTTGAGACCTTAAAAATTGACTAATTGAGCATTTTGCAGATCTCACCGATTCATCACCTCGCTAGTGACTAACGACTTTGGTACGGTTGTCACCGAGAGTCTTATCACAGCGGATGGACGACATGTTATTTGTGTGGAGTCGGACAGTCTGATTGTTTGGGACTTGAAGACACATAGTGTAAACCATCGCTTGCATGCCCCACATGTTCATCAAATTGTCTTTTTGGACAACGAGAAGCTCATTGGTAATTTTCATTTAGATAGGCAATTGATGAAAAAAGTCACGAAAACATCTAGCTTCGAAAAAAATATGTTCCAGGTGTGGTATTTCGTCAACAAGACACTCCAGAACATAAAATGGCTCGATTTACAGTCTATCGGGTGGCTGATCTCACAGTCTACTTCACTCATGAATACCAATGTCGCATGTTTCGCAATTTGGTTGTGCTAAAAGACACTACCACTGTGGTTGCTGTGGTATTTTTCAAAGGACATGACCATTTGAATGTTATCGAAGTGGCTGAGAAAGTAGTTAGGCAAAAGTTCAGGTGAAAATATTTGTTAAATCTGTTAAAATTCATGCCAATTACAGACCGAGAGCAGTGCGAAAACAACAGAAAGATATAATAGTGCTGGAATTAGTGGCAGGCAGTAGCAACCACTGCGTGGTTATGGATAGTGAGAGCAGAGGCACTATTTGGGATGTAAAGAACAAAAAATTAGTGAGACATTTGCCTAGCTTTACTGGTGTTGTTACTGCTGATGGGAAATTGGGATTGGATGCTCCTACAAAGGGAGGATTGCATGTAAGAGCAACAACTAAAAATTTTAATTCTAAAATTAGGTGGCTCTGATAATTAGCAAAACTAACCGACCATAAAAAATTATCGAGAAACTTGCTTACGAAAGTGTTTCGAGACAACAATATTTTACAAAAAATTTTCACACAAAAAGTATATAATAGGTTTTTTGTTGAAAGAAAGTCATTCTCGCTTCTCTGTTGGTCGTGTCGCTCTTCTCTCATCTCAGCTTTTTGTTGTTCTCTCGCCAGTGGAAATGGATGCCGAACAGGTTCAAGTCGCTGCCGCTCAACAACAGAATGAAGATAATTTGCATACGGCCCATGCTACTGTCTCTGCCATTGGCACACATGCACCCATTGAAAAGCTCTCTGATGTGCAGCCTCAGCTGATGAAGATGCTCTACGAAGATGCCAATCCGCTTGTTGCCCAGGCCTTCCAGACCATCGAGAATAAGACTTCAGTCAAGCGTGAGCATGTGGGTCTTTTATTAATTTTTTGCCTGAATCCAGTTCATCCTTTTCTTTTTGTAGCTCGTATATGGAACTGCTGGTATTCTGGCCCTGTACTTGATTATTGGCTCAGCTGCTGCGCTGGTCTGCAATCTGATAGGGTTTGGCTATCCGGCGTATGCGTCTGTCAAGGCTGTTCGAACAAATACCAAGGATGATGACACGCAGTGGCTGATCTACTGGACCGTCTTCGCAAGCTTCTCCTTGCTCGACTTCTTCTCAAATGCTCTGATGAGTGTGCTGCCTGTCTATTGGTTGTGTAAGGCTTCCTTTTTGCTGTACTTGTCCTTGCCGCAGACTCGTGGTGCTCTGAAGATATATGCTCGTGTGGTGGATCCGGCTGTGACCAAGTTGGATGCTCTGCTCGCCAAGTACAACGTTGCTGTCTGAACATAGACGTCGAGAAACATTCACCTCTTGAGTGTTGTTGATCTGTGCTGTTCATGTCGATAAAAGTAGTTCTAATTCTGTTGCTCCTATAATGTAGCTGTGCAATAGCAAAAAAATGCGCGAAATTCAAAATCTTTGAAACTAGACTATTTGAGTAAGCTCAATATCTTGCTTTATATCTCAATTTTTTCTCTGCTATTAGCGCATGGCTTGTTCCTGAAATATTCCCGAATAATAGGGCTTTCAAATAAGCCATCACTTGCCCAGGAAACAAGCATAATTTGAGAATCATACTTGATTTCTGTGAAAAAAATTCTAAATTTTTCTGTATATGGTCTACTTGTTTGAGATCCGAGAAACTTTTTTTGTCAAGTTGTTATCGAACAAAAACAAGAGACTCGATAAAAAAGTAAATTTGCTACATATTGGTGCCAAATACGTATGAAAAAAATGCAAATTTATGGTGTCACATGCAAAAGTTAGAGGGGAAACTTGAAAACCTCTATTTTCACTCGGAAATATGCCAGTTGTTAGCTTTAAACAGTCTCTAATTTTAGAAATTCTGGTTATACAAAAATCGATCTGGTTATTTAGGCAAAAGAGATTGAATGTTTTCTTTTGGCGCATATAAAAGCTCTGAAAATACTAATTGGCGTGTCTCATACAAAAATAAATTCAGTGTTTTTTAGAGATAAAGATGGTCTCCAACGTTTAGCCAAATAGATGGTCTCTCTTCGAAATTCGCACATCCGCAGTCAAAAAAAGATAGGAAAATCATGGGCACATGAGGCAAGCTAGGAAAAAATAGAGTGAGCAAGATGAAAAAGTGTCTTCTCAACGCCATGCATGTTTTCTTCTCTGGGTTTTCATCAGGCGATCAATGCTTCAAATGCTAGGGCAATTTTTTTTAACAATAGACGGCGCCGGGCGCCTGCTTAACTATCAAGTTTGTTGTATTGTCTGTATAAATCTTCAATTGTCTCACGACGATTTATCATTATATTAGTATCAGGGGTGGGCAAAGATCAGATCAGATCGAGATCAGATCAGATCGAGATCAGATCAGATCGAGATCAGATCAGATCGATCTGATCTCGATCTGATCTCGATCTGATCTGATCTCGATCTGATCTGATCGATCTGATCTGATCTTTTGCCCACCCCTGATTAGTATATTGTATTAGTATATAAATTGTATTACAGTCAACGCTCGATACAACGGCACCCCCTAGGGGACACGGACAATTCATCCCCAGGACAATTCATCCCCCGCGACAATTCATCCCCAGGACAATTCATCCCCAGGACAATTCATCCCCTGGGACAATTCATCCCCAGGACAATTCACCCCCAGGACAATTCATCCCCAGTACAATGATATAAACCTTTTTTTCAATTTTATTCTTCCCGAACGGAGTATTTTGAAGCGAAAACTTTTTCTCCCATTTCCATTTTTGGTTGTGTCCAGTTGACTTTTTGTTTCGCTCTCACTATCTTCTGTTGTTGTTAATTTATTTTTAGTTTAAAGATGGCAGCTAATCTCGCTTTGGCCCGAAGAATGCTAGCAGAGGAAGGCTTTGAATACTCAGACGATGAAATGGATGGCCCAAATGTGGAGCAAGCTTTCGTGGAGCCAGTCAACATCGAGCAAGCCGCCGATCAGCCAACGGTTATTTATTTTGCTTAGGCTATCTGTATAATTTTTTTTTTCAGGTTTTCATTTCATCAGAAAAAGGCAAGCAGCAACTTAACCGTGGTGGATTTCTTTTCTGGAAGCACAAGAACAGCACGGATGGCACAAAAACTTTTTGGAGATGTGACCGATTTCAAGTGACCAAATGCCAGCACCGAATCCATACAAATGCAGATACAACCGAAGTGGTGAAGGAATTGGGCAAGCACAACCATGGAAAGTCAGCCGCTACCATACAAGTCCGTACAGCAAAACAGGCGATCAAAGCGGCGGGAGTGGAAACCATGCATGTATGCATTTTGCTCCACATCTTCATAATTGTCTGCATGCGCAAATCTTCAACAATGTTCTTGGTGGTCATGCTCTCAAGCTGTTCCAAAACTTGACAAAAGTGTCTCGCGCAAAACAGTGCAGCGCAGTCGCAATGGATATGGATTAGCTCAAGCAAATATTGGAGCTCAATCAAATCAGCAAGCACAATCTCTCCAGCAGTAGCAACAACAGGTGGTGTTGGTCGTGGTGGAAGTGGTGTTGTATTGTCTGTATGAATCATCAATAATAGAACAGCAGACAGAATCTAACAAAATTTTTTACAAAACGGTATCCTGTCTACACATAGTTGGTCTATTGTAAGACAAGTTATAGCCATTTGAAAATGAGTCATTATCAAATGGCCTAATTTACAAAAGCCATAACTTTGCAAGGAAAAATATTTTTATTATTTTTGTTGCAGATAGAAATAATAGAAAAAAGAAATAATAGAAAGAAATAATAGAAAAGCATACAGAATCTAACAATACTTTCTATAATCTTCAGGATTTTAGGGCAGTAAATTTCATGACACACAGGAGAATAACTCAAAAGATAGCCCCGCTTCTCTTCTGCAAGATTCAATTTACAGCTCAAAAAATATATAGTATATAAAAAGTTATGACCATTTTGTGTACTTTTGTGCCAAGGCAAAAATTAAAAAACTTAAAAATTTTCAGAAAGCTTTAGCGAAACTTTTTTGACGAAAATTTCAAAAACCGAAAACGCCATCGTGTAATTCTGCATACAACGAATACATTACTACGCTGGGGTACTCAAGTGTTAAAGCAAGTTTTACAAATTTTATTCATTGCACCGTCATCCTCACTGTAAAAAGCGTATTTAAGTTGTTCATGCAGCATGAGCTTTGATTAATCTCCCAGGGTTTTGGGAGTCTTTCGGACATTTTCTAGAACGCACTTTCCGTTCCGTTGATGGCAGTACTTAGGCCTTATAAAAAATCACAGTTTAGATAGTGGATATGAAAACAGGAACCATAGCTCGGACCTTGATTGGGAAAGTAGCTGAAGGAGTTAACGATGTGCAGGCACATTTTACACCA
This sequence comes from Ditylenchus weischeri, assembly GCA_029231635.1. Taxonomy (NCBI): domain Eukaryota; kingdom Metazoa; phylum Nematoda; class Chromadorea; order Rhabditida; family Anguinidae; genus Ditylenchus; species Ditylenchus weischeri. Next base: position 111,579 of record JAMRYI010000043.1, on the reverse strand, counting down.
AAAGGCGATCATGTACTCTACTATCATGCAGGTCAGCAAACTCTCAGGGCTTTCCGAGTGGCTGATGGAAAGTTGATAGGCACACTTAGACCACATGCCCAAATTACCACTTGGACTTGCGACTATAATGGCGAGAAAGTGGTTATTGGTGCGATTATAGAAACTGAAACTGAAGCTAATTGCAACTTTAGGTTGTCAAGATGGCTCTCTACTAACTTCTGTTTTGTATGATGTGACAGTGCATCCACTTATCCAAAAAATGTTATGTTCACTGCCTAGTCGGCGCTATTTGGCAGAGCATCTGGGAATGGCGGTAAGTAATCAATTTTTTCAGCTTATTTTTTGCATTCTCTTTTTTGACGTATCATTCTGTAAGTATGTTATTGAATTAATATTCTACGTCGTCGATTCACGTAGGTTTGCAGAAACTTAGCTAAAAATTTACATGCGAATCATTTTATGTAAACAAGCTTACAATATTTCGATGAATTTTACATCTAAATGTTAAATTATGTCTATTTGGCTATGCTTCAGTGCAATTCTGACTGTAGATATTTTCGGAAAAAATACGTATTTTTGAAGCAAAAAAGTATTAAAGGGGCATGCTCACCTGTTCAAATTTTGTCCCCGCCAATTCAAAAAGTTTTCCTAATCACTGAACTTCTGTACGCATTTTTCAACTTGGTTTCTAACAAAACAAGGCCTAGAATTTTATTTTAGGTATGGTTTTGATAGAAACCAAGTTAAAAAATCCGTACAGAAGTTCAATAATTAGGAAATTTTTTAATTGGCGAGATCATGGACAGGTGAGCATCCCCTAAACAAACAGTTTTTCTGTATAACATTAAAAAATCATTTTGTTTATTTCGTGTGTTTCCTCGACCTATTCTATTATTGTGAATAAGATCTCATTCTCAACAAGATCTTATTCAGCGAACGCAAATTGTGTTTTCGTGTTTTAGACATTGCACACTGAAAAAATTGTTACTGCAAACTGAATCGATCAGTAAAACCAGGTTTTTCGGGAAACAGAAAACAGTTTACGTAAAAAGTTATAGTGTTTTAAATTTTTTTTAACAACCTATACATTTTTTTATTTTTAGGCAGAACATTTGGAAAGGGAAGACAACTTGGATCTGCGGAATCTTGGAGTAATAACTAAAGCAATCACTAAGTTCAAGCAACCCTTGAGGAATAGGGCAAAAGGATCTGTTGTGTGTTGTATTCAATAAAATATTTGTGCAATAATTAATGATTTTGACGACATCTCTATTTTGTCCCGTAAAGGAATACAGTCCATAACCTCTGCCACCTCCGTATGGACCACCGCCAAATCCTCCTCCATTTCCTCCATAATTAGGTTTTATTATGGTTTTCTTAATGATAGTGGCACCACCTCCACCACCTGGACCATAAAACTGGCGATGGGCTCTGAGTGGAGTCAAACTGAACAAAATAGTTTAAAAATATAATCATAATTGGGAAAAATACGAAATTATTATACAGTCGACTCTCGATATAACGAACCCCCAAAAAGTTCGTTCCTACCTAGGGACTGACACTTTTTTTAGCCCGATTTTTGAAGTCTTTGGCCAGTTGTATTTGGCTGGTCTAGTCCAAAACATCGCAAGGATTCCGATTTTACCAATCGTTTCTGAAAATCGCAATAGTTTTGCCGAAAAGACCCGTGCCTCTCGGTATAACGAACACCTTTTTGAAAATAAGTGTTCGTTGTATCGAAGGCACGAATCTTTCGGCAAACTATTGCATTTCAGAAACGATCGGTAAATCGGAATTGCGATGTTTTGGACTAGACCAGCCAAAAGGCCAAAGACTCAAATCGGGCTAAAGTGTCAGACCCTAGGCGAGAAAGAACTTTTTGGGGGTCCATTATATCGAGAGTCGACTGTACTAGCCATTTTGATTGACAGTTATTTTATGTTGGTTTTCGAAGATTTTCATAATTTTTATAATAGCGCGATACGGTTAAACATACAAGACAAAGCATTCAGTGTGCTCGAAATCACAAAGGTAGGGAGTTCGGTCGGAAGAAAAATGTGCAAGCGCTATTTAAGCTATCTTGTAATGGCAAAATTCCAAATGCAAAGTATCAAGCAATGATTTAAAGGGGCATACTCACCTATTCAACATTTGTCCCCGCCAATACAAAAAATTTTCTTAATCATTGAACTTCTGTAAGGATTTTTAAAGTTAGTTTCTAACAAAACTATACCTAAAATTAAATTCTAGGCCTTGTTTTGTTAGAAACTAAAGTGATTGCGGGGACTAGCATTTAATATATAGTTTATTCAGTATTACTATCCCGTCCGAACCCTGCACAGGTCCGAGACCACCTCAAATAAGGGGGACAATTACCGGGGAGCGGGTGGTTGGTGTGCAGCCCAACCACCAGACTGCCTATTGGAGGGTGGGAGCAAGAGATAGGAGTTGGTGGGAGGAGTCATCTTCCTCCCCACCAACTCTTGTCTCTTGTTCCCCTCGCATGTCAAAACCAAACTAAAAAATCTGTACAGAAGTCTAATGATTCGGAATGTTGAAATGAAATGTTGAACAAGTGAGCAAGCCCTTTTAAGCATTTTATGGACTCTGGAGGTGTCAAGCACAAAAAAGGAAAAAATATAGAGGCTTTTAGCAAAAAAAAATGGGTATATCTGGGTATAGCGCAAGATGATCTCGTTCAGTTGGCTGAAAAAGCAGTGGAAATTGTCGGGGAAGAAAGACCGGCTAGTATTTCACTCTACGATTAAACTTTATATCACGTAATTTATTTTTTTTGGAATATTTGTCTAGAGGGAATAAAAATTGTGTTTGGAAATGTGTGGCGATGAATAGGACATACCGTATTTCCTCTAATAAGCCGACACCCCTAACTTTGAGGATCGGCCTTTCGAGTGTTAAGAAAAAGTTTAGAAAATTATAGAAAAAGGATAAAACGAAAATTTGCCGAAAAATGCAGATATCTCTCTAGTTTAAAAACAAAAATTTTTGAATTTTTATTGCAAATTTTCAAAACTATTGGGAGGGGGCAAAATACTGCTTTCGGGAATAGAATTTTTTAGCTGTAAATCCTGTGTGAATCGTCGTTTTTTATTGATACTCTGTTCTTTTGTCTATACGCTGCGATTTGAATTCTAGCAAAACTGCAAGTATACTTGGATATCACAGGAAACAGGTAATTTGCCTCTTAGTTTGGCGTTTCTTTTTCAACTACAGCTAGTTCTGGACAAGCCAATTGAATGACAACAATAATCCAGCAACAACGCATTGCAGGATGCCTTCAAATGGATGTAAATAACTTTTCCATTTACCTAACAAGTAGAAACCGGAGTGAATTTGTTGGTTTTTCAAAGGGTTTGCTTTTTGTACAAGAGAAATGAAAATATAACCACTGTGATATGTCAACATGATCGCCATGATGTGCTTTTTTGAATAAGTATATATGTAAGAGCAATTTGTATGCAAAAAATTAAACAAGCAGCGTCAAACTCACAAAGTGACCATTTTCTCACCTGTCAAATTTTTTATTCAAAGCTGCACAAGACCCGACATAGTTGCATACTTTAGCTTAATACTTGCTTAATTCTTCCGAATCTGGATCTAAAAAAGTTGAATCACCCCAGTAACAAGCCAAAACAAGTAGGGTGCCACCAGGTGGAATAAATCGAACCTGTGCACCATTTTGGGCATCCACTGCGCCACTGAGGCCACCGAGTAGCTTTTAACCAACCCTCCCCCTTAACACGAGAAGCCCTGACTGTAAGGATGGTTCACCCTGGCTGAGTTGTTCACGCGGAACACGTCTGTAAATTTAGTTTTGTTAAAAACGCCGTTCCTGGTGGTGTTTTCAGTGATTTACAGGGTGTCCCAAATTCGCCACGGGATTTGTTTCGACTATAACTTTTCGAATTTTCCATATTTCGACGAAATCGTTCTTTTTATTCGAAAGAGAAAGCTTTGCCATTTTCTTTCTTACCTCATTTTCTGTCTGATTTTTTTGGTGAGCTGTCAAACTTTTGCTTTTTTTATTCGGTATTTTCAATGATTTTCAGCAATGGAATTAGAAAGCAGTGGACAGGGATCTGGTTTGAAATGCACAGCTATCCCTTCAGAGTGCAGCGTAAATATCGAAAAAAAATCGAAAGACATTCCAAACAGCCAAACGATGCAGCAATCAGGCGACGGTGGCACTTCGTCTTTGCTTTCTGCCTTTTGTTCAGATTGTTCGTCTGGAAGACATTCTTTCAACATCGCCTGATTGTTGCATCGTTTGGATGTTTTGCATGTCTTTCGAACTTTGTTTCGCTATTCGCGCTGCACTCTAATGGGATTTCGAACCAGATCACTGTCCACTGCTCTCTCCACCGCTCTGGTGTCGGTTTATCGAGGTTTGACTGTGCAAAACAGGCGTAAGAAGAAGAGCAACATTTCGACCAAAACAGAGATAAAGAGAGTTTTCCAAGCACTGCATAAAACGGACATAGGGAGGGGACCGGTAAATTAGAGAGGGCGGGTTAAATTTTAAGTTCAACCCTCAGGGGGTCGGTAAATTAAAAAGAGGGCCGTTAAAATAGAGAAAATACGGTATATGTAGGTCTGCTTTATATTTGTGCATTAATTCCATTTTTGAAATGGAAAGGAGGCAATGAAGCCAGGTGGGAAAATTAAAAAAAAATCGCGCACGCATAATGACATGGCCGCCTGGATAATGTTTCACCTTGTCTCACCACCTGCAATTACACATATTTATGTGTATACACACGTGTGTCTCTGTGCAAAAACGTCTTTTAGTGTTTTACAACTAATTTGCCAGAATAATTTTATTTTTAAGCGCATGAAATAATTTAAAAATAGTTTTATGTTGCTATCAATTTTATTTTTTGATAAAACTAATAGACTATAGACTATTAAGTTGTAGTTTTTACCTTTTCGTAAATATATATAATGTGAGATGGTGTGGATATGAGTAAGTAGCGTCGGATTTCGTATGAGTTTTTACAACTGAAAATTAGAGCCGCCAGTCTCCTGGACAATTTTTGAAAAATAAGCCACCCGGGTACAGTGTTTCCGAAACTCAAGCTCAAGGTCAAACTCAAGGTAAACCTTGAGTTTACTAAACTTACTAAAGTTTCGAAAACACTGCCCGGGTAGAACTGCAGTACCATAGTTGGGCACCTCCAAAAAACCACCATCGCCGGCGAAAATATTTTGCTAGATTTTGCCACCGCCGCCACCACCGCCGCTACCGCCGCCACCGCCGCTACCGCCGCTGCCGGCGATATCTCATATTTCGCCTGCCGCCGGCTATTGCGTTTAAAGTTTAAAAACCTTAAAAATGCTTTTTCTGACTTTTAAGGACACAGAATCAGCCTTCTCAAACATCTACTGCAATGTATTTTGAGGAGCGTGATCAATGCACTTCAGATGAGACAGAGGCTGCATTGGCAGTGGTTCTCTATGTGCAAACTGTGCGAACTCTATTTCAATGTCTGTTTCTTCGTCGTCTTCGTCTTCCTCTGCTACGATTTCTTCCAAGTCTCCACATTCACTGTCTGCTTCCAAACAATCTTCCTCAATCTCTTCGTCAATTCCCTCAGCAATAGGTGTGTCAATTTTAAATGCAGCGACCATGTTGCTAGCGGCGTCTGACACTGTGCGACACTTTTTCTCTAGAGATTTACAATTTTTTACATAGAGATATAATCAAAATTATGGAGTTTCACCTGCTAGACCATTTGTATTTCGTAAATTTATTGGGTTTTCAATTTTTTATTCCATTTTATACAGTTAATTTTGAAAAAATTCTCAAAGTTAGGACATGCCAATATTACGCTAGTGACGCCACCATGACCACAAATTTATGCGCGCCGCCGCCACCACCGCCGGCGGCACTTTATCTATTGCCGCCGCCGCAGGCGGCGACGGTGATCCAACTATGTACAGTACTACAGTCAATCCTCTGGACTGACGAATTAAATTCGGCAAAATATTAGGTCGTCCAATAAGTTTTGAGAAAAAGCTCGTGGATTCGCTTTAATTTTCAAAGTGCATCATTTGGCACATTTGACAATGATGTCTCTACGTGTCATATACCATTTTGTAGCCCGTTCTCTGTTCTTTAAAATGTGATATTGAACAATTCTTTGTTATTAAAAAATAGGATCAAAAATAGGAAAGCAAAAAGTGTGCATAAATTTACCAAACTTGAGAAATTATTTGTTTTTCTATTTTTGGTCCAAAGAGCCGGTTAATACGACATTCAAAAGAGGAGAGAACGGGCTACAAAATGGGATATGACACGTAGAGACATCATTGTCAAATGTGCCAAATGATGCACTTTGAAAATTAAAGCGAATCCACGTGCTTTTTCTCAAAACTTATTGGACGACCTAATATTTCTAGGTGAAAATTCGTGGGTGGAACTTTTGGGGTGGGCTTATATCGAGAGTTAACTGTACAATTTTTCCTCTTCTGACTTCTTTAACTATAGTATCTATAAATTGCGTACAAAAACTTCTGTGGACAGCCATCCACCTAATCTGCATCCCTATTAACGCCACTGATTTTTTGTTTACAAATTCACTTGCTGTTTATTAGCTAGCTCTACTATTTCCGCTCTTTGATGCTGCCAGCTAGCTGACAGCATCAAACAGCCAGAGAGCCAGGCAGCAAAAAAGATACACTCATTTAAATGTGCCCCTCTTAATTTCCATATGTCTTTGTTGTCTGGTTACAAGTAGATTCCCCCTCTAAGAACAATTTGCCCCCCCCCCTCTCCCAGCATTTATTTGCCTTATTAAGCTGCTGGTTGGTTATGTCAATTGTAGTCTGCTGGATGCCTGGGGTGTAAGTGTGATTTACCCTGCCTCACCGCAATCAAATAAACATAATTCCACTTCTAATTACACTTCTCGCTTTTTGTTTTGATTAATATTTTGAACTTTTTCTGGCCATAATTGGAGTACTTGGTTTGGAGCTTCTCGTTTTTATTTATTTTTTATACCAGTGTTTTGAATTCGGTTTTAATTGTATGCTTATTTCTGTTTTGTTTGGTTGGAGGTGGTCTTTTGCAAAGAAGTGGAATTGGTTATTGGATTCCTTGAAAAGTGAAGTGTTTTTTTGGAAGAACGGTTAGTTTTGTCTTTCTAGTCGTTCGAAATAACTCAAAAGAGTACAGTGCTAGACGAAAGAGAACTGTACCCCGTCAATTAGGAAAACTATCCTTTCAATAGCCCAGTGTTGGTCATGGTCTTGTGAAAAAAGATTTTAGTTATGTGATTTTTTTGACAAAATTTCGACCACTCATGGTCAAAACCCGTTGCAGTCGCCTCTCGATTTAACGACCCAATATGGCCGATCTTAGCAGGATCATTAAATCGAGGAACCACTGCAGTTGCCTTTATTCTGCCACTACTCAATTTCCGGCTCTATCCCTGAATCCGGTCCATTTTTTGCCTTGGTCCCCCCTGTTGTTTTTTTTCAACAAATATGCCTTGGTCCCCCCTGTTGTTTTTTTCAACAAATATGCCTTGGTCCCCCTGTTGTTTTTTCAACAAATATGCCTTGGTCCCCCTGTTGTTTTTTCAACAAATATGCCTTGGTCCCCCTGTTGTTTTTTTCAACAAATATGCCTTGGTCCCCCTGTTGTTTTTTTCAACAAATATGCCTTGGTCCCCCTGTTGTTTTTTCAACAAATATGCCTTGGTCCCCCTGTTGTTTTTTCAACAAATATGCCTTGGTCCCCCTGTTGTTTTTCAACAAATATGCCTTGGTCCCCCTGTTGTTTTTTCAACAAATATGCCTTGGTCCCCCTGTTGTTTTTTCAACAAATATGCCTTGGTCCCCCTGTTGTTTTTTCAACAAATATGCCTTGGTCCCCCTGTTGTTTTTTCAACAAATATGCCTTGGTCCCCCTGTTGTTTTTTCAACAAATATGCCTTGGTCCCCCTGTTGTTTTTAACACATATGCCTTGGTCCCCCTGTTGTTTTTTTCAACAAATATGCCTTGGTCCCCCTGTTGTTTTTTCAACAAATATGCCTTGGTCCCCCTGTTGTTTTTTTCAACAAATATGCCTTGGTCCCCCTGTTGTTTTTTCAACAAATATGCCTTGGTCCCCCTGTTGTTTTTTTCAACAAATATGCCTTGGTCCCCCTGTTGTTTTTTCAACAAATATGCCTTGGTCCCCCTGTTGTTTTTCAACAAATATGCCTTGGTCCCCCTGTTGTTTTTTCAACAAATATGCCTTGGTCCCCCTGTTGTTTTTTTAACACATATGCCTTGGTCCCCCTGTTGTTTTTTCAACAAATATGCCTTGGTCCCCCTGTTGTTTTTTTTCAACAAATATGCCTTGGTCCCCCTGTTGTTTTTCAACAAATATGCCTTGGTCCCCCTGTTGTTTTTTCAACAAATATGCCTTGGTCCCCCTGTTGTTTTTTTCAACAAATATGCCTTGGTCCCCCTGTTGTTTTTTTCAACAAATATGCCTTGGTCCCCCTGTTGTTTTTTTCAACAAATATGCCTTGGTCCCCCTGTTGTTTTTTCAACAAATATGCCTTGGTCCCCCTGTTGTTTTTTCAACAAATATGCCTTGGTCCCCCTGTTGTTTTTTTCAACAAATATGCCTTGGTCCCCCTGTTGTTTTTTTCAACAAATATGCCTTGGTCCCCCTGTTGTTTTTTCAACAAATATGCCTTGGTCCCCCTGTTGTTTTTTTAACACATATGCCTTGGTCCCCCTGTTGTTTTTCAACAAATATGCCTTGGTCCCCCCTGTTGTTTTTTCAACAAATATGCCTTGGTCCCCCTGTTGTTTTTTTAACACATATGCCTTGGTCCCCCTGATGTTTTTCAACAAATATGCCTTGGTCCCCCCTGTTGTTTTTTTCAACAAATATGCCTTGGTCCCCCCTGATGTTTTTTTCAACAAATATGCCTTGGTCCCCCTGTTGTTTTTCAACAAATATGCCTTGGTCCCCCTGTTGTTTTTTTCAACAAATATGCCTTGGTCCCCCTGTTGTTTTTAACACATATGCCTTGGTCCCCCTGTTGTTTTTTCAACAAATATGCCTTGGTCCCCTCTGTTGTTTTTTTTAACACATATGCCTTGGTCCCCCCTGATGTTTTTTTCAACAAATATGCCTTGGTCCACATCCACTTGCTCAATTGTATCGACCAGAGCTCTTCGCACCATATTTGCTTAAACAATACAATATATAAATGATATAAACAGAAAATAAAAAAATAAAAAAATTCGCAAAAAAACCACAGGGGGGACCAAGGCAAAAAATGGACCGGATTCAGGGATAGGGCCCAATTTCCCTATCAATTTTTTAAACTGGAAAAAATTTGAGCTAAAGTTGTTCAAAAGCTAGACTGATATTTTTTGTATTTTGAGCACCTAGAACGTGCAGACAATTTCTGAAACGAAATTTTTCACTAAAACAGATATTTTTTGAAGGACAAAAATAAATCAACTTACCTCATTTTTTTGATTAGCGACCCTCTGGAGGTCGATTAAAAAATAGACCAAAATTTGATTTTTGCAAGCTAGGACTTTCGCAATGAAAATGTTTGACGCTACTGCAGTATACCACCACCCCCAATGTCCGGGCCCTGAGCCTAAGGCTTAGGCTTGAGATGTTTCGAACCCTTGCTACAGCTTTCTTGTAGTGCAAATTTTGATAAAACCACTGGTGCACACCCCTTTGCATGTCGACAATCAATTACAGCACCAAATGTTTCCATTTTAAATTCACTGCCAAATAAAACAAGAAAAAGAAGAGTCTAGGTTAATGGTTCTACTAAAAACTTTCACTTACCCTTGCCTAGCTGTAAACTAGGGCTTCTTCACTAATTTTATTTAACTTCACTCTATTTTGGTTGTTGCATAGCAGGAAGGAGGTGTCAGTAAAAAGGAGAGAATTTAATTTAACTCAATTTTTATTGTGCCTCTTTCTCACTTTCAATAGTGCCACTATTTCCACACCTAAAAGCAGGGCCGCAATTGCGCCATGTTTTGGCTCAAACAAATGGCTGATTTAAAATTTGGGGAAAAAGGGGTTATGCTCTGAGTGGGAATCGAACTCACCGCTTATTTTGTCAAGTAATATTTTTTAAAGTAGTTTTACAGGATTTTCCAGACAAGTTTCTTGGTCATCGAGATTTGACTGTAAGAGGGATAAGCTGTTTTGAAGCAGTACCTCAATTTTTGGTCACATTTTGACATCACATTTTGTCACATTTTAAGTCTTTTGTCAATTTCAATTTGCTAGTAAAATCTTGGCTTGTTGGGTTTGGGAAAACGAACGTTTTTTTTTCGAAAATCGTCTTAAAAAATCGGAATCCTTGCAATTTTTGAACAAGACTGGTGAATCAAAAATTAACAAAAGTGAGGGTAAAAAAGGTCGTGGATAAACAAGCCCTGAAAGAGCTGGGCAATGAACTTGTGTGAGGTATGTTATTGGAAGTAACAACTGTATCTCAGTGTCTTTGAAGAAAAGAGTTGTCGCAGAAATGGGTGAAGGGTAAAAAACCAAATAGAAAGTAAAACACATTTCCTTAAATTACATATTAATTTTCATTTTTGCTAAAGGTAGTCGCCAAATCGAGATTTTTCTTGTCGAGACAAAAAATTCGAAAAAGATTAATTTTTGGTTTTTACAGCTCCCCCGTTTACCGCCAAAACTTTTTCGAATTAAACTGTTTTTTGGATTTATCCTGTTTTTCGCCCAAAATCCTTATCGCCATTACCTGTTCTGTTTTTAATTTGTTTATGATACAAATACTTTGCGAAAGTTTGCCTTTCGTCGAAAATTGTTATGTAAATAATTGGTTCTAAATTATATTTTTAGAAGCTATTAAACCGCCGTAGCTTAGTATTTTTTTAGGGTTATATATTGCTTTTTTAAGGCTTGAAAATGGATTGTTGTTGATGCTAACTACTCAAGTGCTGAAGAAGATATTTCATCCGAAATCTGGATTGAATGGAGCGACGGTGATGAAAGTAATTTCTTCCTGCCGAACGACGATGCGGCCCGACAGAAGATCAATCAACTGCAACTCATGCTCGAGGTTATTTCCAGGTCCAGGTTATTTTATAAATGATGTGCGAAAAATTTATCGGTTCAAGAAGGTCGTCGAAAAGCTGCTCAGATGTTTTGATGAGTCAACTGTCGAGCTACTCCTCTACTACTATGAGAAGGCATATTTCAAAAGCCTGTCGAAGGTTAAGCTGCAGCTCGCAGTGCTGGAGGATGAAAATTGTGAAGATATGAAGGAAACGACAGGTGGCTATTACAGACCTTTATTCTGCTTTTGTGCTGCTAACGATTTGTTTTGAGAAGAGTCCGTAGAGGAGGAATGAATCAAGCCGCCTGAGTATTCATCTATCCAAGGACTTCCGTACCTTTTGCGTTGACTCGAGAACTTTTCTGAGGTGCTTTTGGTGGGGAAGGGTTGCACACTGACCGACACAAACTCTAGAATCTGCCACCACCAGAGTTCTGCTGCGCTTCTCAGTCCTCAGAGATCGGTAGACCTACTGAATGGGCACCGGTAGTCAGAGAAGATCTTCCCTTGATGCAGGGCATCCACATCTACATTATCAACTTCACAGCATTACTGAGAGGCAGGGCAGGAACGTGATTTATACAAGATCGACTGACTATAGTATCTTCCAGGTGTTTAGTGTACCATGCAGATGGCGCGCGTACTTACCTGCTCGTGCTGGGTTTTTTCTTGGTAAAATATGTGTTTTGGCGTTATCAAATCGTGTTTAGGACATAATTCTGAATAGTTTTTATTCAATAGTTTTTATTCGAAAATTTGGACAAAATGATGCGGGCACAAATGAATGCGGACCGGTGAAACGTCTTAAAGCAAAAAAAAGTTTTAGTAAAAATTACTATAGGAACAGGATCAAAAGATTCAGGATCTATTTTAGCCAAAAAGGCGCCATAAGGCGCCTAAAACATTGGTTTTGAACAAATTTTGTGGTCTCAGGTAACCTATGACCCCCCATGAACATGCATGGTTTTGCCAAGTTTTAAGAGAAAAACTCGAAATTTAAGCATCACATGTCAATTCTGATAAGTTTTCTGAACTCTACGCCCTAGTTTTCCTTTAGAAAGGTTGAGAACAAAGAGACGTGTAAATGGGAAGTGGGTTAAAAAGCGTGACTAACATTTGGGAGCGTGAGAATCCTACAAAAATACTATATGTAGATGTAACCAATTAAATAAATAATGGTGCCTAACGGGTTATGGCGATAAGGATTTTGGTCGAAAAACAGGATAAATCCAAAAACAGTTTAATTCGAAAAAGTTTTGGTGGTAAACGGGGAGAGCCGTTTTTTCTCATATTTTCTCAGCTTTGTATTCATGATTGTAACCTATGCTTATGTGTGTCATATATGAAAATTTTTTAAATCAATGGACTGCCCAGAAATTGCTCTATCGATTGAAAAAAAACTTTACCTGATTGCATCAGAAATTTAAAAAGTTTGAACAAAAAAAAGTTTGAATTTACGCTTGGCAGAGCCGTGATTGAGCTAAAAAATTGTCAGACCCGAGGCGGGAACGAACTTTTGGGGGTGTCGGATAAACGAGGTTTGACTGTATTCAAGTCGATTTCGCACTTCGACGTATTTGACATGCCGTGGCCAGTGGCACCTTGGGGTTTTGAACAATAAAAAAAGATTCCATTTTTCCGCTATCTGTCTGCTTTCCTCACATAAGCTACTAAATTTACATCACTACTTTTTTTCCAAATTTTTTTCTATTTAGTATTTTAGAATGAGACTTCAAAAAAGTCTAAAAATGTCCAGAAATCGGTCTTGCGGATCATTTGCCCCAATTTTGAGTCGTCCATTAGTCAAACAAAAGGATGGAAACAGGGATTTGGACCAGTAATTTTTGTGTTTTCACTTGAGAGAAGAGCTTTGAAATCCCTGGAGGAAATACCCCACTTGTGTACCCTCTCAATAAATTAGAATAGCTGTGTGAGTATAAAAAAAAAGTTGGGAGGGTGAAATGTATTAAGCAAGGCCAAATGGATGGCCTTTTGGGTTTGCACTTTGTTTTGAGTATTTATACCACTCAGATTTATGTTTTGCATATATATACCTTTTAGGAGTAAAAATCTTGAAATTTATTTTTATGGCATTTATCTTATTGTTTGTTTTCTGATACAGCCATTGTGCTGAGCATGTAGATTAGGAGACCCGAACAGTTTCCACACTTTTTTGCCCGTTATCACAGTCAGACGAGGTAAATTTTCCTATAAACCAATGTAAATCTGGCTCTAACTTCGTTTTTGACTCCTGAAATCCTGTGAAATCATCTAAAAATTTTATTTCACTGCTTTTTGAACCTTTTTTGCGCATTTTTTGAGCTCGAATACCGTATTTCCTCTAATAGAGCCCCCCCTAACTTTGAGGACCTATATCTCAGCCCAGAGTCAATTTTTTGCAAAGCTGTTTTACGCGTTTTCTTAACTCCCACGAGCTCTACCGATTGCACTTTTCAGATTTCAGTTGAGCACCCAAAAATATCGAGATCGAATTCCAAATTTTCCGATTTTCGGGCATCCAAAAAATAAAGCCCCCGGGGGCTCTATTAGAGGAAATACGGTATACAAGGGACCACAGGCGCCTATCGGCGCCTCTATAGTATTTCGAAATTTCGATAGTGCATTCATCGTGAAAAACTACGCGTCTATCTACGTCTACGTTCTTTTCGAGACATCGCAAAAATGGCCATCGTTGGAAGCAGAAAAACCATCCTCCAGGCCTACCCCAAAATCCTCCAACTCCAATTTTGAGGGACCACAAAAGTTTTTCTTTTTCGAAGACATTTTCCTGGGTCTCGGCATAAAAAGACGCTGAATTGTCTGAAGTTTGGGGTTCCGTCGAGACATTGCCGAAAATAATCGGAAAAATAAGCAAAAATGGCCTGAATGTGGTCAAAATGTCCATTAAAAAGTAGGACGGACACATGCCAAATACTATATAGAGATATACCCTGCCGATACTGGCCAATGAAACCACTTTGCTTATTTTTAACACTTTATATAACTATTAGCATCAATTTTGTGCTTTATGAGTTCCTTTTTACCATTGTTCGCCAACTAATCACTTTTGTCAACACCAACATCTCAATTTACTGCTATTACTATCCTCAATGATATTTGCTAACTCAAAAAAGCGTTTTTTTACTTCCAATCTCTTCTCTCAACTCCAATTTTCTGCTTGCTTGTATCGTTTTTCATAGGCTACATTTCAGCAATTAGATTTTCACAATTTTTTTCCACGAATTGATGCTCAAATTCCTGACTGCTAATGGGCAAATATTCAGCCAATTACAAAAATCTTGTGTTTTTAAAAGTTTCTACTATTACTTTTTACCAACAATTTCTTTTACTTGTCGAAAAAGTATTAAAACCCTTATTTTTAGATGCCCAACACCTATTTTCGCAGCAGGAACCATCCAAATTGCCTCTAAAGCATTGTTCCATGGCTTCGAAACCCGAGTTTAGTGCCACTTAATGCCTGCAGCACAGGTCACAAAAGGCTATGGCCCGGGACCCATTTGTAAATTACCATTTCTTGGCTTGCAAACTGCTTTGGTGCTAATGCTCTACATTTGGGGAGTGGATGCTGCAAGTTCCTCCTCTTCAGTGTTTGGCGATTGGCCTCCTCCCCACACTGTCCATGTGCCAAATGGTGGTGGTGCTCTAGGTGCAGCTGCTGCTACTAGAAAGAGGTACTCCAAAGGAGAAATAGCCACCATGAGGCAACCATCTGGAGCCAATGACTTCTTCACCACTCAATCCTTCTTCAGTCGTAGGTTTTTTTATTTGCTTGTAAACTGAACTGAAAAGTTGACTGGAGATACAAATTTGTTGAGAATGGACAAATTTGTTCACAAGACTCGTAACAAATGCCATTTCTTTATGAAAATACAGGGTGGGCGAAGAAATTTTACGATAACTTCTTGTCACAGCAGGATCTCAGAAAACGGTTTTTTGCATTTGAATTAGAGATGATGACGGGACAATTGGCTCCTCTATATGCTTATTATTTGATCAATTGATGTTTGTATGTCCTCAATATTCCCAATTTTCTGCAGTCTACGCTTTTCAAATGCAGTTAGGTTGGCTTAGAAGTGTGAGGAAACTTGAAATGATAAAGCAAAATTATCTATTTTCCGTCGCTACTTTTCATTTTCGCCCCACTATTTGATTGACAGAAGCAAAGGAAGAGTTGGTTAACGAGGAGGGAAAGAGCAGCAGCCCTAATTTCTAACTTTATTGTCCCTCCTTTATTTGATTGTCTTTGTTGGTCAAAGGTTGCCTTTTTTTTCTCCTCATTAGACACAAAGAAAAGTTTTGCAGCTGGGAGTTAAGAGGGACAAATATGTTTGCAAATTATGGAATGCATAAAATTTTGCAAAGCATTAAAGACAACAAGCTGCGGTTTCAAACCAAATACTTTTTAGACCATTTTGACACAAATTTTACTTCAGAATTGGAGGCTTTATATTTGTATAAAATTTTATTGTGAGAAGGATACACAAATATCTGAAAAAACCAATTGCCGATTAATCACCTGTGAAATAAAATGACTACGGTTGTTACACAGTTAACTCAATTTTCCAAAAAAAAATCACCTTATTTCTTGTTTTTATGCTATTTTTTCTCTAAAATTTTGAGCAGGTCAGCCCACGTTTGAAAGCCTAGAATGTTGGCTACCCAACGGTATAAAAATCTCTTGGTTTAGTTCACAAAAATGTACAGGGTGATCAAACTTTTTCTCCCACATTTGTTTTGCCCGTAACTTTTTATTGAAAGGCTCAAATTTTGTGTTCGACCACCCATTCAAAAGCCCTAGAAATTCCATTTTGTTTAAAAGAAGAATGTAGAGCTTTTGGCAACTCGAACCCAAGCTGCAGCTATTTTTAAAATTTATCAAATTTAATTCTTTGTGGTATCTTAGCAATGTCGTATACCGATCAAGAAAAGGCTCAATTCGTTATTTGGATGACAGAATGTGGCGATAGCCGTAATCTCACACCAATAAGATGGGCGCCAAGTTCTCCGGAACTAACTTGGATGGATTAATATTGCTGGGGTTACGTGAAAAGTCGGATTTACACGGATCAGCCTATTGCTTCTCTTGCTGCTTTGAGTGAACGGATCGTCGAAGAAATGGGCCTAATTCCGCAGGATATGATCGATCGAGCTATGAATTACTTTTGTCACCGGCTAGAAATTTGCATTGAAAGAAATGGAAGAAGTGTGGAGACCAGATAAAAACTGCTGTTGTTCTTTGAATAAACCTTTGTTGATAACTTGTTGAATTTTTCAAGAATTTATAAAATAGCTGCAGCTTGGGTTCGAGTTGCCAAAAGCTCTACGTTCTTTTTTTAAACAAAATGGCAGTTCTAGGGCTTTTGAATGGGTGGTCGAACACAAAATTTGAGCCTTTCAATAAAAAGTTACGGGCAAAACAAATGTGGGAGAAAAAGTTTGATCACCCTGTACATTTTTGTGAACTAAACCAAGAAATTTTTATACCATTGGGTAGCCAACATTCTAGGCTTTCAAACGTGGGCTGACCTGCTCAAAATTTTTGAGAAAAAATAGCATAAAAACAAGAAATAAGGTGAATTTTTTTTTGAAAAATCGAGCTAACTGTGTAACATCTAGAGATGCAGACAGGGCCCTGGTCGGCAAAATTCTAAACCCTGGTTTTAACCCTGGTTTTGAACCAGGGCCCTTGCAAAATATTTTTGAAAAAGTATACATAAATAAAATTCAATTGACGCCATGTTTAAAAATATATTTGTCAAAATCTCAAGTTGAGAGTTACACTTGATGAGATTCTCAACCTCAACTCGTCCTCTCTCACTCTCCTCTTTTAATAATGCCTCATTTTCGGGGCCCTGGTCAAGGGCCCGTATGAGTTTTCGAGCACAAACCCTGGTTCAAGGGCCCTGGTGCTAACAATGGCGAAACCCCGACCCTGACCCTGGTATTTTATTTTAGTTACAACCCTGGTTCGGGGCCCTGGTTTTGCTAAATCTGCATCTCTAGTAACAACCCTAAAAATGACCCTACACCTGATTGTATTCTCAGTCAATCTCAAAATGGTAACATTTGTGTAAAAAAAATTGCGAAGTGAAGGCACTTTTCGACTAAACCGCAAGCTTTTTAAATATAACTGCGCTGATTTTTTAGCCAGAATCTTGAAATATACATGAGCACAGAAATTGTACAGGCTCTAAACATAGGTGAAAATTTGTAATCCATCGACTGGATGACCATCTGGTCGGACATTGTCATAAAATATGAAAAAAAACAAAATGTCAGTAGTATTAACAAGATGTGCCGAAAA
Source organism: Ditylenchus weischeri (assembly GCA_029231635.1). NCBI lineage: Eukaryota > Metazoa > Nematoda > Chromadorea > Rhabditida > Anguinidae > Ditylenchus > Ditylenchus weischeri. The sequence goes on along the minus strand of JAMRYI010000043.1, from coordinate 94,169 downwards.
GACTTGACCACCCAGAAAAAATGTTGCGTAGGTAGACTCTCGTCTGGTCGATTTCCAAAATTAAAAACACTATCGTACGAAAATCACCAACTTCACTTAGGATTCTGTGAAAATAGTTGTGAAAAGTTGTAAACACTCGTAATTGCAAGCAAAAGTGAAAATTAGGTTAAATTACAGGCACAATATAACAAATAGATTTGAAAATTCAAAAGGGGTCAGTTGTTACAGGGTGGCGCAGGGAAGTAACGGCATTTTTTATAGAAATTCTGCTTTCTGGAATTGTGGATATTCACCAGTCGATTATCCCTGAGCCCCAAATAAATTTGGTTAATAATTTTGATTTTTGCTCGGTCAGCATTGTGATTTGCACATTTGCCTTACTCGAAAGCCCATAAATCTAGCCCAAAGTTTTGCCCACATGCAAACGAGGGCACATGTTTGGTTGGGGGCCCCTTCGAAAATCCGACTTTCTACTAATTTCAACACTTTATTTGACCTTTTTTTATGCTTAGACCTTAGGCTCAGGGTGGCCTGCATATGTTAGCCGAATCTAAGAAATGTCTTGCGGGTAGTATGTCTGCTTGCCAAAATGATGCAGCGCCAATAGCGGTTGGCGCCATTTGAGTTAGTGTCATTTTGTTGCTTGTGCCAAATGAGTTGTCGCCATTTTTGATTGACAACGAAATGAATTGATATCAATTTCTCGTTTTGCGAGTCTGCACCAAATGGTGTTTCAACCGAAAACTGTCTTTCTCAAGTGCCTCAGCGTCATTATGCGCCCTAACTTTATCGCCATATTTACTTTTTGTATTTTAGGAGGCTAGCCAAGACGATTTATGACGTAACTATCTGCCCTCATGGCGTACCTACTCACCATAATGTATACCTATCCACTCCTTGACATAGGTAGATATCCACCTACCCACGGGTGTCCATTTAAGGTTTTGGGGTTAGAGCAGGTAAAATCCCAAGGTACTTGTGCTGTTTAAGGCTTCAATTTAGAAGCACAATCAGCCAAAGACGCCCAAGATGAACCTAGACGACAACATCGACGACGAAGAATATGAGTCTGCAAGTCTGTCCGAGGAGTCCGAGGAGGAAGAAATCGACTCCGTCGAGGAACAGGTGGCGGAAGGGATCGACCAGAACCAGCTTGGCAAGCAACATTTCGAGGACATCGCGCTGGAGTGGGTCGACACTGAGAGGGGGAAATAAGAAGTTTGGTTAATCTTGACACCTCGCTTTTCTGTTATCAATCTCACGCCCCCTTTCAGGCCATCTTCGAGGGGAGCTCTCTTCACTATCAGCAAGGAATCGGTAGATGGGATCTATCTATATGGACGATGTGACCACAGGAAGGGGTGCAACTTGAGGCTGTGGATCGTGAAGAGGACAATGCGGCTCCGATACCATGTTGGGTTCCATAACCATCCAGCGACACCATGGAGGACCGGCAACGCCAAGTTGAGAGATGAGCAGGCAATGATGATCACGACCCGCGACGAGCTGGTATGTCGAATTTAATTTTACGAAGTTAACATTCCTCAATTAGACTCCTCTACAAGTGGTGGCCCGCACGACAAAGAATCTATCCACCACTCAGAAGAAGTACTTGCCCAGGAAGGACGGTCAGGCGGCGTTGCTTGCGAACAAGAGGAAGAGATCGTTGGGCCTTCCTCCAAGACCGGAAGACATTCACTTTGAGATCCCCGAGCAGCTCAGAAACTTTCACAATGGAGACCTATTCATACTCTACGACACCGGAGTCAACGACTCAAAAGTTTGTTTCAGACTCAGAGGCTCTAGCGTCGCAATCGAATAACTCCGCATACTTTTAAGAGAATCATCGTGATGGGAGATCAGGGAATCCGGCCTACTTTCGCTAGCGTTCAAGCCGTGGATGGTGATGGAACATTTGATCGCTGCACCCTGCAAGACCGCCATGGATTCAGGACAGGAAGTTTGCCGAGGTAGATCTTAATGGGTTCTCTCCAGCGGTATTCATTTTAAATCCATTTACTCTCCCAGTGCTACATTCTCATGGCAGAGCGTGAGTCGCGAGTCCGAAGCGAGGAAGGAGAGGAGCATATCAACCGGGTCCACATTCCTATCATCCACGCGTTGATTTCGGCCCAGAGTGAGGATCAGTACGAGCGTCTCTTCAAGACCGTCAAGGAAGTATGAAACACCAGGACGTATTTCGATTTTATGATTAAATATTAAACTTAAGGTCTACCCAGAGCTGCTACCAACTCGCTTCAAGGCTGGTTACCAGAAGGCCCCGATGAACGCCATGAAGACCGTCTACGCTGGCATCCAATGCGAAGGAGACTCTTTTCATTTGGTCTACAACATCATGAAGCGACTTCAGAAGAAGGGTCTAAAAACTCGCTACCAGCAGGATTTGGAAATCTACGATCAGGTAGACTATCTTTTTAGCGACGTTTTGCATCTACTGTTTAGCAGAATTGTTTTAGACTCGATTGATGCTCACGCCAATGTTTGTTACCGTTCGAGAAGTGGAGAGATACTGGCACGAAGTTGTGAGGCCGATGATCACGCGCGAAAAGATGGCCGTGCTCCGGGATTACATTGAGTGGACACGGATTGGTAGAATCACGTTTATTCAAAAAAGCACATCATGGCGATCATGTTGACATATCACAGTGGTTATATTTTCATTTTTCTTGTACAAAAAGCAAACCCTTTGAAAACCCAACAAATTCACTCCGGTTTCTACTTGTTAGGCAAATGGAAAAGTTATTTACATCTATTTGAAGGTATCCTGCAATCGTTGTTGCTGGATTATTGCTTGAAAATTGGTAATTAAACCTGTTTTCTGCACTAATTCGATGGTTTGACAGTAGTGAATTTACGTTCTGCGAATTCTGCAAAAAACTGTAAAAATACCATCAAAAAGTAGTTTCACTTCTGTCAAGCAATTTTTAGAATGCTCGAATTAGTGCAGAAAACAAACTTTGAAGTGCGAAAACGTAAAAAATAGTTTGATCCGAGTGGACGACCACTTGGTGTTGTTGGTACATGGGACATCCAGCAAAACTACGGTCGGTTCATACAAAAATGTTTGAATTAACGAGTATATGCCTGCCCTGAGCCCAAGGCTTCGCTTAAATTAGAAAAAATACAATAGATGGCATTAAAAAGATGAAAAAAATCCAATATTTACCTACGAGGTCCAAACGAGTGGTAACGTTTATGGGTGGTTATTTTTGTTGGGGTGTTTTGTAATGGTTTACAGCACATTATTCGCGCAGCTCGGTTATTGCAAAAGCAGCAGGCACGGCTGTTTTTTTAATAAGCGCCATAGTTAAGAGTAATTGAAATACCTCCGTTTATTATTTTTCTTATGAATCGTTGTACCACTCTTATCTTACTCAGCTGGGTGAGCGGGTCTTCGAGAAATCAAAGAAATCGGACAGAAATCAGTTTGCTCAATTCACAGCTTGTGGTGTTTTGCAACCAAGTTGTCGATTAGATCTAGAAATTTTGTGATAATGTTAGATGTGTTGAAGTGTTATGATGTGAATTTGTTTCGGTAAATAAAAAAGAGTTGCGAAATTTATTGACTACCAGACTGTTTTCAAGGTCAGTACCGCCGCGATTTTTGAGCGCAGAACTAAAAAAGAGTCTATAGCAGTACAGATAGATCTTGAGTGATTGAGCATAAAAGAATAATATGAAAAAATGAAAATAAACTGCAAAAATAGAAATCAAACTCAGAAATCAAAAGCAAAAACAGATATCACAAGCAGAAACAGAATTGCTGTTTCCACTCCTGCTTTTTGAAAAGTCTGGTAAGTCGCGCATACCGTATTTCTTCTAATTGCCGCACAGTCTCTAACTACCGCACACCCCTCACTTTAAAAACTTATATCTCGGAGCAGAGTGAATATTTTGCTAAGCTGTTTGATGCATTTTCTTAACTCCCACGAGCTCTACCGATTCCTCTTTTCAGATCTTTGTTAAGCACCCGAAAATCTCTAGATCGAATTTGAAAATTTCCGACTTTCGGGTGATTGAAAAATAAGCGCACATGTGCGGCAATTAGAAGAAATACGGTAATTATGCCGGTACATTTCGATTAGAAGAAATCTCTATCATGACTTCTTACACTTCCTTACACTTTAAAGCCGTTATCGCTTTGTTGACGTTGTGACGTGAGTGAATTCTTTGAGCCTGAATGCACGGACAGATAAATTAGTTAAGTGAAGCAAAGCTCATTCTTCCTGCATTTTTTTGGCTTTAATGTCATTTTCTGTCTCATATTAGTGTCACAAGCGAATCATCGGATATGAAGTCATAAGAATCAAATTTTACTTTCAATTTATTGTTTTATAAATTGATCTGTCCTTACCTTCTTGACCCTTGATGGAGGGCGAGTCACTATTATCTTAAAAATCAAAGGTTACTTTGAAAAATTAGGCTTATCTCATAGCCGGCAGACTTGGGTTGGAGGACACATCCAATTCTTGCACACACGCATTCCTGTGGTGTGCCTCATTGTTCCAAATAAAAGTTTTCAAGCTCTTCCTGTCTCTCATGCTCATCGTCCAAACAAAATTTAATTCTGACACACACACACACAGCCATGGCCCACACTCCACCATCTTTTGTTCATTTGTTTTAAAATAGAGAGTGTGTAAGCACTTGTTTTGGTGGAAGGGATGTGCCATTGTTTTGGCGAAAATTTATTAATAAAGCAAAGTTTAATATTTTTAATTTTAATTTTTTCCTACCATAAGCTTCTGCCCAACTTGAGTTTTTTGATTAATGTTTGGAGAGTCACATTTTGATAGGAATTGGCCGATGTAATAATTTTAGCGGCACAATTCTTTTTTTGTTTCATTTTTGGGAGTTGAATCAAGAGCAATGCATGCACACATTTAATATAAATATTGGTGGATGGGGGCCACATTGTTGTTAGCATACATTCCCTAGAGATCAATCCTTTTTCCCCTTTGCCTCTCTCGGCATAAACTCAAAGCAACTGAAAGTGTGTGTATATAAGGGCACAGATGCGGCAATTGCTATATGTTGTGACTGGAGAAGGGTGCAATTGACTTGCTTTTAATTTTTTTTATTCCGGGTTTTTGTGATAATTCTGATCCTGTAAGCAGGTATGAGATTTGTATATGGTCTGCGCCCTCTTTTGGATTTTTTTATAGAAGTACCGGGCTCTTTCAATCAGCCTTAGCGCATTCATAAACTGACACTCCTCCGGTTCTAACGGGCGCGCCAAATGTTCGGAACGGATTTTGAAGGCCTTATCTTTTATCAATTTTGGAATCATATCTCTTATCTGTTGATACCGTTTTGTAGCCCTGAAAATTCTCTTTCGAATGGTATATTATTCGTTGAACGAAATTTCTCAAACATGGCTGATCTACGCGCCGGAATCGTGAGGCTCCACCAGCAAGGCTACAAGGTGATGGAAATCGCAGAAATGCTCAACACTTCTCATTCGAACGTCTCAAAAGCAATCAAACGATTTGAAGAGACGGGCAGCAATGAAGACAGACCGAGAACCGGACGACCAGTGACTGCCGCCACTGATGAGAACATCCAATTGGTTGCTGACAGAATTTGGGATGCAATCCCACAGGAGATGATTCAGAAAGCCATCGACAACTTTCCAAAACGCATCCGTTTATGTATTGCTGCGAATGGTGGTCATTTTGATGAATGAAATAAACGTGTGATATGTCGTTTGAAAGAAGAGATTCAGGGCTTTCAAACGGCACCAAGTTTTCTAACATATGATTCCAAAATTAATTAAAAAATAAAGCTTTCATAATCCGTTCCGAACTTTTGGCGCACCCGTTATTAGTCCATGGAACAGTCCCAATGTTGAGCTCAAAAACAGTGAAAAATGTCGTGGGAAGTTAATTGCTAATTAGGATCTCAAATTTGAAGTAAGCCTTTACAATAGTTTATTGAACATAAAGATATCACAACAAGCACACCAATACCCGCCCTCTCCCCTTCCGACTGCCCCCTGACAGGATATTGGGGTGTTTAAGTAGTCCGCCGGAGGGTGTTTGGTTTAGAAGAGACATCTGTGACTCCTTCATAAGGCCACCCCTATGACAGAATTTCTACTCCGTTTGTTTCCAGTATTGTGGAGCAACATTTTTACTATTTGATGGACTAAGTGAAACAGCGGAAGGTCAGCTTTTGGACAAGCTTAATATGATCTAGTCAAGCTATGGCTATCAAAATGGGTACACAATTTTCGCAAGCAATTCTCAAAAGACGTAAAAACTAGCCATTTAGAATATAATACAAATTTCATCCCTGCTTGTTGGGTGCAAAATGATCGAAATATTTGTTATTAATATGATGGATGTAGCTGAAGTGTCCCGGCTAATGTCTGAATTTTTGCGGCTAATTTTTGAAACCTGGTTTTCTTGGTGGATATATAATTATTTTTTTATTTTTTTAGACCATCTTGTAGCCCTACTCTTCTAATTTCTAACGTGTTATTAACTGACCTGTTATAATTTAAAAAACATTGAGAAAAGTTAGTTTAGATAAAACAAGTAGTTGTTTCACAAAAAATAGCTTTTCTCAGTGTTTTCTAAATTATAACAGATCAGTTGATAACACGTTAGAAACTAGAAGAGTAGAACTACAAGATGGTCTAAAACCAAAAAAATAATAATGATATATTTACCGAGAAAAACAGGTTTCAAAAATTAGCCGGGAGATTTCAGACATTAGCCGGGACATTTCAATTTGATCCTTAATATGATCTAGTCTCCAAGTTGGTTTAATAGAGGCACACATTCTATCCAGTTGAATAGGTGTGAAATCGGCATAGAAAGGTGCAGGAGACCACTTTTTCACCAACCAACCAGCTCCCTATAAAAGTGATGCTCTATGACCTATGTTCGCACACATACTCTCATTCTTCTACCACCACTTTGTTAGCTGCTCTCTTTTTTTTGGTGTGAGAGAGCCCGAAATTGCCTAATCTAGCATCACATCAATCCATAGCCGTGGCTATTCAACTTTTTTATGTTTTGAGACTTGCAGCTATTATTAGTGCTTATGAAGTAGTAGTAACCAATCTGGTTAAAATGATAGCTTTTGCTTTTTCTCTAATTTTATGACATCTTAAAGTATGTAGTTGTGACAGAACAACTGCAACAACTGTTCTGATTTTTTGCATCCTTCCACCTTTTTTGCTTTACTTGAATTAGATAGATTGATTTTTCGAATGTCTATTTTTATTTTTTTTTGCCATATTAATGCTAGGCTTGTTTTACTGGCGCATTAATGGTCAACTTTTGGTTAGATAAACCGGCGCTAGTATAGACCCTCCCCCCAAAACTTATGCCTTCTAAAAATCGTTGAAACTACCCTTTGGAACAACAAGTTTAGGCTTCGCCCTTAGGCTCAGATCTTATTGGTAAAAGTTTTAACATAGAAAACTACAAAAATGAAAAAATTAAAATTTTGGTCAAAAAGTCAATTTTCGGTTAAAAATTTTTTTTTGAAAAACTATCGAGTCCCACCTAAAAACTCTTTTTCTACACTTTAATCATGCTAAAACGACTGAAAAAGTGGTCAAAACACGTTTTTAGGCAGAACACAGATTCCGAACTTTAGCTGTGACGAATCACATTCGGCAAAATTTTTCAAAAATTGGGGTAAAAAATGCGTCGGACCCTAGGCGGGAACGAACTTGAGGGGGATGGGTTATCCAGAGTCGACTGTATTTTATTTAAATGAGCCTAGGGCTTAAATACCGTAATTATTGTAATAGAAACTCCGGAGTTACTATTTTTCAATCCTCTAAAAATCTTGAAATTGTCAATCAAAGATAACCCTAACTCTGAAATCTTAGTCAAAAATTGGGGGGAGGGGTTACTAACTGGTGGAAAGAAAGTTCGTAATGGGTTTCTGAGCCAATTTTTTTCAATGAAAATCTTTTTTTTTAAAGTTCCAAATATACAGGGTTGAAGCATTTTAGCTCCTCTTTCAAATGGTATATAACATAATACATCTGCTTTAATGTTTAATCGGTATAATGGGAATAAGAAATACAGGGCAGAAAAATGAATCATCCGCCAGATTTTGGGTAGTTTTCTTTGTTGCTTCCCCTTTCTTATTAAAAATTTTGCTTTATTCCATTTATTCAAACTAAAATGGGTGATTTGCGTCCAGCTATTGTACGCCTTTATCAAGAGGGTAAAAGAGTGATGGAGATTTCTCGACTCCTCAACATACCCCAGCCAACAGTCAGCAAAGCCATCAAGCGATTTGAAGAGACTGGCTCAAATGAAGACAGATCAAGAAGTGGCAGGCCGGTTACAGCAACAACTGAGGAGAACATCCAAGCAATTGCTGATAAGTTCTGCTTCTGCAACGACCACGAGGCTGGCCACCTGCACAGCCGGTCCGATTCCAGCAGAAAGTTGGCCGTTGAGCTTGGGATCTCACACTGGCACTTGCTGCTAATGGTGGTCATTTTGTGGAATAGATATATATTATGTTATATACCATTTGAAAGAAGAGCTAAAATGCTTCAACCCTGTATATTTGGAACTTTAAAAAAAAAAAAGATTTTCATTGAAAAAAATTGGCTCAGAAACCCATTACGAACTTTCTTTCCACCAGTTATTAGAGACGAGGTTTCTATTAGAATAATTACGGCATACATTGTTTTGTTAAGCTGTGTCTTTTTGGCTTGAATGAATCTTTTTTTCCATCCGAAACACAAGGCATATTTGACTGAGGCAAGGCACTTTTAATATAAAACAATATACTTTTGAGCTTTTTAAGAGAAAGCATTTTTTTCAGCAAACCAAGGCACTTTCCAGCCAAAACAAGGCACTTTTAATTCTTCACCCTTTTTTGTTGTCAAAACTGCCCGAAGCTGTCTTGCAAGCTGACTTAGAAATTTTCTTGATCAGGAGACCAAAAAAATTGTTCTTATAAATCCTTTCGGAGATTTTCCCACAATTTAAATTTTTGCAGCTTTCAAATGGCCTGAGGAGAAAATGTTTTTGTTGCTTATGCTAAAAAGCTTTAGTCATTTTTGGACGATAAAACAAAAAGAAGACCAATTTTATTTATTTTTAGTCATCCGTAAATGTTTTATTTCTCAGAATGGTTTTGCCAGTTTTTTTTTACCATATCATCCTTAAATTTGCAAGGTTTCACATTATTTTCGGCAGCTAATATGTCCACTAAAGAAACCGTTCTGTTACTAAATCTACCATCAAATCATAGTCACCTATTTCCGTGGCTTTCATAAAAAGCCGAAATAAAAAGTGACTTAAAAAGCTACTAATGCTTTGTTTCGGCCCTTATTTGGTTGACCACACTCATCCCCTGCTCCTCACTTACCTACTGCTTTCTCAGACATATCCAATTGCCTCCTCCATTTTCTTTACCAAAGACTCATAGCTAGGTTGGGTGGGGGGCTTTAAAGGATTGTCTTGTGTGTATGCTCCCTATTCTTCCGCCTTCGTTTAATCGTTTGAAGTTTGCAACTCGCTAATTGCGGTGGCAGTAACATCTCTGTTGTGCAGCAATTAGTCACTGGATTACCTAGTTAATTTGGTTCGGACTATTTATCTGTTGAATCGACACCAATTAGATGATGCATTACTTGTTTTTTGTTGCTCTCACACTCATTGATCTGCCTAGAAAATACTTTTCAGTTATTCTATTTGCTTTCTAAATCGTAAAAATTACTCAAATTTAATTTTTTTCAGTTTTGGAAAAAATTAGAGGGGAATTTGAATCTACACTGTTTTTGACGCTTTTGTAATTTTTATACCAATTTTTTTTTGAAAAATCACCCATGTTTGCTATCATTTTTTTTCTGAGCCGAAATTTCTGCGGGATTTTGTATAAAGAATTTGCAATTTTTTTCGTCCCAAAAAGTCCTGCTGGTGGTCAAAGTTTAGGTTTGAGGGTCTTCAAACCTCAGTTGCAATTTGCATTTACAGGGTATGACAAGAAATTTCTAGCATATCAAACGCCCATAACTTTTTTTATGAAACGATTACTGAAAACTGTTTTCTTCTCGAGAAACGCATTTTTTTTTAAATATAATGTCAAAATGCGTTTTTACTTTGCCCCCTTGTAGTTTGCGCCAGAATCATCTGGACTTTCAGGTAGACAAAAAATGTTTGGAAAACTCTTGACTACGGTCAATTGCACTGGTCAGTTGATTGTTATCCAGCCCTACGAAAAATGCCGAAAATCTTTTTTTTCTGAAATCGCGTTAGGAAAAAATCTATAAGAGTTTGAGATGCAAGAAATTTTGATTTTTTGCAGTTTGGTACGGCGAGAATTTCGCGGGAGACAATTCCACGACGGATAATTCCGCGGAATTTCAATTTTGACGTCCCTGCTAGCCAAAAACCAAATTCTGATACCGAATTCGTGTTCAGCATGGTCGATTGCATACCCAGGTGCCTTTATACCTTAAACTTGAAGTCAAATTTAAATTACTGAACTTTTTTTCAAATGTTTTTTTGTCTCGAGAGGAATTTAAAATTGGACAATAAGTTAAAAGTTGAAGAGGGGAATGTGGAATCGGCCATGCTGACCACGAATCCGTTGTCAGAACTTGGTTTTTCCCTAGCAGGGACGTTATAAATTGAAATCCCGCCGATTTATCCGTCGCGGAATTTTCACCGTGCCAGTTTGGGACACACGTTCAAGCCCGTTCTATCGTGCGCTGGCCTACCCTGCGCCTGTAAAAAAAATGCTTTAAAAAAATGCACCAAAGGGCCAAAAATAAATAAAATTTAAAAGCCGCGAATTCAAACAAAATGGCACAAAAAGAACCAAACGCCTGTACGCCGAAATTATATCTCTTTATATCTCAGTTTTTTTTAATACGCTGGAAATTAAAAGTATAAATCTATTCTAGGGTCTGAAACCTATGTAATATTTCATAACTTTCTCATTGTTGCCATTAGACTACGAGCACAGCCTGTTTAGAGTCAAATAAAAAGTCTAGTGTTCAGCACATTCCACTCTATAATGTCAATATTTGGCTAATCCTTGCACAGACTAGAAGCACAGAATGCGATGCCCAGGCGATTTTCTAGCCTCTTAGTTCCAGTCTTTCTCATGCTCCTGACTGTAGCACCAAAAAATGCATTTGCTAAGTTGAGACGCTCGTTTGGCGAGCAACTGCACATCAGGCATGGAAGTTACAACCATGCAGTTAGGGAAGATCCACTGACATACCCTCTCTCCAACTATTATGATCAGGTTGACGAGATCAGACCATCTGTACCTCCTCCTCCAGAGCAAGAGGACGAAGATGTTTACGAATCTAGCGATCTAGCTGAGCCGTCTAACTCCCATTTAAACGGTTTCAATGAGGAACTGGTTAAACAAGAGCTTTGGGGCGAGAATGACCACAAAAAGGTCACTCCAATCAGGGGTAGGCTGGTTATTAGCGGCTGAAAATTTGTAGTGGTGGGCCAAACTCAGATTTACTCTTTTCAGTTTTAGATTACCCAAACCACAGGGACGACCACGTAGTTTCAATTTTTTTCCCATAACGGCCGAATATTTTTTCTATGAGTTCTCTTTGAGCATTTTTGTCTTTTCGCAAAAGTTTTGCCTTGGGGGCCAAGGTAACCTGAAATTTTTTGGAACTCAAAATATGACCTTGGCCGCCAAGGCAAAAATTTTTGCGAAAAAATGATTTCTTGGCAAAAGTGCTCAAAACATGGTTGAAACATCATAGAAAAAAAATATTAGACCCAAAATTTTTTGAAAATGCTTGGTCACCCTGTGGTTTTGGGTAATTTGAGACAGAAAAAAGTATTGCCCATTAAAAAGGTTTTTTTTTTAGATTTTGCAACATTTAAAAAAAATATTTGTCTATTTTTGCAGACACAGCCAAATGCTTCTCATGCATGAGCAAGTTCTACGAGGCAGTCTGGCCAGCCCTAGCGTCAGTCTACAAAAGACCCATGAATTTCACGGACAAGTGCAACGAGGACATCCTCGAGGCCAGAAGTGTGCCTGTCAGCCATTGTTCCAACATTTGTGTGGGCATGTGGGAGGAAATCACGGTGGGAGGTTAGTGGATTATTGGCACACATTTATATTCTTATAAATCCTGTTTTGGGGGTCAAAATTCGTGGCCACATTCGCGGCTGCATGGATGACCTGCTGCACAACGGCTTCAACCAAACCATAGGTGAGTAGTGTTCCTAGGATTGCGCAGCAGAATAGCTACTAGCTAAAAATATAATTTTCAGTTACCTGGTACAGGTGGCTGACCAGAGATAGCTGTCGAGAATATCGAAAGGTAAATCTTTTATTTTGTTGAAAGGCAATTTTTTTTTTGAAATTTGTTAAAATAATCAGATTTTTGAAAACATTTTGGCTACTGACTGTCTCATGGAAAATTGTTGCCCGCATGCAGTCGAGTTCGTTTATCCGACACCCCCTCACCTAGGGTCCGACACTTTTTTTAAGCCAATTTTTAAAATTTTTTTCCAGTTGTCTTTGGTTGTTTTAGTCCGAAATATCGCAAGGATTTTGATTTTGCCGATCGTTTTTCCTAAATCCTTTTACGTTGCCATAAAGACCCGCGTCTCTCGTTTATCTGACACCTCTTTTTAAAAATCAGGTGTTGGATAAACGAGAGCCGTGGGTCTTTATGGCAACGGAGGATAAACGATCGGCAAAATCAGAATCCTTGCGATCAGTCTTGTAAATCGAAAAACTTCGCCGCCGCCGCCGGCGCCGAGCGCCGGCTCAATTTTTTTCGCCGCCGAGCGCCGTCTCAATTTTTTTCGACGCCGGCGCCGGCGCCGAGCGCCGGCTTCATGTTTTTCGCCGCCGAGCGCCGACGGCGGCGAAAAATCGCCGCCGGAAATCATAATATTCAAAAGTTATGGGCGTTTTTGCCGCTGTGGTGCCAAAATAAGAGGTTTTTGCCGCTTGCCGAAGTGCAAATCAAAAAACGCAAAAAGGCTGCCGACAAGGATCTTATAGACTTGGAGGTTTTGCGTTACTGACACCCTTTGTTTATTCCAAAACATTAAAACAAGTAATTTCATGAAACGTTGTATTGTATTCTTCAAGTTTCTTTCAAGTTATCATGTTCCTAACAGATCAAATGCAATAAATTCCATTTTCTTTAAGTTTTCATGTTACTCGGCAAATCATATGCAATAAATTCAATTTCATTTACATTTGGTTAATAAAATGCAACTTAGACTTTAATTTAATGGATTTGATTATGTAAATGTGAACACCAGTTCAATTAAATAATTTTGATTAATCAATTGAAAAACAACCATTTCAATTGATTAATTTTTACATACACGGTTACATTCTTCGCTGATCGTAGCTACCCCTTCCTTAGTCATACAAGCGATGCCGGTTGCTTAAATATCACTTTTGGGCCAAAAAGCTCGTAAAAAATAAATTGATGAAATTAATTGTATAAAGCATTCAATTGATAATTCATAACATTACTGCTCATTACGCAAATTATCATTGCCGCCGGCGCCGAGCGCCGGGTCGGCGGCGAAAAATCGCCGTCGGGCGCCGGCGCTGTTTACAAGACTGCTTGCGATATTTCGGACTAAAACAACCAAAGACAACTGGAAAAACATTTTAAAAATTGGCTTAAAAAAAGTGTCGGACCCTAGGTGAGGGGGTGTCGGATAAACGAGACTCGACTGTATAAAAAGTAGAAAATTTGACCCTAGTATAGAATAACCCCCCCACACCCCAACTTACGCCTTCTAAAACTTAAGTAAAGAGCACCCAAATATATGTTGCAGACCCCAGAAAAAGTGCGTGAAACACTTATTAGTCACAACTTCCATACGATGGCCTACCCCTAAGCCTAAGTAAAGAGCACCCAAACATATATTCCAGATCCCAGAAAAGTGCGTGAAACACTTATTAGTCACAACTTCCATACGATGGCCTACCCTAAGCCTAAGTAAAGAGCACCCAAACATATATTCCAGATCCCAGAAAAAGTGCGTGAAACACTTATTAGTCACAACTTCCATACGATGGCCTACCCCTAAGCCTAAGTAAAGAGCACCCAAACATATGTTGCAGACCCCAGAAAAGTGCGTAAACACTTATTAGTCACAACTTCCATACGATGGCCTACCCTAAGCCTAAGTAAAGAGCACCCAAACATATATTCCAGATCCCAGAAAAAGTGCGTGAAACACTTATTAGTCACAACTTCCATACGATGGCCTACCCTAAGCCTAAGTAAAGAGCACCCAAACATATGTTGCAGACCCCAGAAAAGTGCGTAAAACACTTATTAGTCACAACTTCCATACGATGGCCTACCCCTAAGCCTAAGTAAAGAGCACCCAAACATATGTTGCAGACCCCAGAAAAAGTGCGTAAAACACTTATTAGTCACAACTTCCATACGCTGGCCTACCCTAAGCCTAAGTAAAGAGCACCCAAACATATGTTGCAGACCCCAGAAAAAGTGCGTAAAACACTTATTAGTCACAACTTCCATACGCTGGCCTACCCTAAGCCTAAGTAAAGAGCACCCAAACATATGTTGCAGACCCCAGAAAAAGTGCGTAAAACACTTATTAGTCACAACTTCCATACGCTGGCCTACCCTAAGCCTAAGTAAAGAGCACCCAAACATATGTTGCAGACCCCAGAAAGTGCGTAAAACACTTATTAGTCACAACTTCCATACGCTGGCCTACCCTAAGCCTAAGTAAAGAGCACCCAAACATATGTTGCAGACCCCAGAAAAAGTGCGTAAAACACTTATTAGTCACAACTTCCATACGCTGGCCTACCCCTAAGCCTAAGTAAAGAGCACCCAAACATATGTTGCAGACCCCAGAAAAAGTGCGTAAAACACTTATTAGTCACAACTTCCATACGATGGCCTACCCTAAGCCTAAGTAAAGAGCACCCAAACATATGTTGCAGACCCCAGAAAAAGTGCGTAAAACACTTATTAGTCACAACTTCCATACGCTGGCCTACCCCTAAGCCTAAGTAAAGAGCACCCAAATATATGTTCCAGACCCCAGAAAAAGTGCGTAAAACACTTATTAGTCACAACTTCCATACGCTGGCCTACCCCTAAGCCTAAGGGCCAAGCCTAAACTTGTTGTTCCAAAAAGTAGTTACAGCAATTTTTAGAAGGTCTGATTAGGGTCTATACTAGCGCCGAAAATTTCAATTTTTTTAAAGTTTCATGCAATGTTGGGTTAATATTTACAAGTGCCAATCAAATTTTATTGCAGCGAGAACTGTTCAAGTTGCCGGTGACTCAGAGCGATGAGTCGAGTATCCATCTGTGCACTTGCTATGCAGACCACTGCAACCATGCGGCTTCCCCCTCAGCTGCTGCCTCCAATCTACAAGGTGCTACTACTGCTATTTCACTTGTCTGCCTTGCTGCCCTTCTGCTCCTAACTCTACAGCACCTACTCAGCCCTGTGACTTGTCCCACAATGCAAGATTACTACCTGGAGTCTGGTGCATGTCCACGCTTGCATCCAACCTGGTCGGCCAACCTGGTCCGCCAGTATGATAATGAGGCAAAAGCTGCAAGAGCACAGCCCATGGACTCTTGGCAGAAGAGAAAAAGGAGAAAAGCAGCTATTTGATGTTCACTGTGTGGTTAAACAACGATTTTTGTGTTTTACTAAAATACTCAATTTTTTGCACTTTAAAAAAAATAAACTATAGTATGCAAAAAGACCTCAACAATCGAATTTGGAATCTTGAGTGCATAAATGTGATCGAGATGACCTAAACATTGAATGACTGACAAGGAAAACTCGCAAACCACCGCAATCTTGGCGAGGTTCCATTGTGAGCGGAAACATACCTCTCGCGTCAAAAACCTTATATGCTTTTTGATTTTTTTGCTAAATTTTCGAATCTTTTTATGGCTTTTTTTATCTATTTTCATTTTTTGCAAATTTGTGATGTCTCTTACCATATTATCTACGATAAGCGCCGATTTTCGGAGGGTTGAAAAATAAGCACCCCGGGGCACTTATTAGAGATAATATGGTATATGAAAATGATTATTAATGATTTTCCTCATAAATAATCAAAATTTCGACCCTACCGGAGATAATGACCCACAAGGTGGAGTGGCGCCTTACAGGCGTCAATTATGAAAAAATGTCATTTATCATGAGACCCAAAAAATATACTACACTTAAACTTCTCTAAAAAGACAACTACCACCTCTTATTCGCCAACCTCGCTAATCCAATGCTTGAATTTGCACACGTCGGTAATAAACTCTCTTCGGAAAGCACCCTTATCCGACAACTCAGCTGATACGTTACCCTCTTTAGTCCCAAAGCGCAAGAAAGCTCTCCTTGTACTCTGCGCCAAGAAATGTCGCAAATTTGAAAAAAACAATTTTTCCAATGTTAGGGGAATTTCATCTAACAAATTTTCCTAATCATCTTCATATTATGCGCGAGATCTCGAAATCGAGCTATAATTTATATAGAATGTTTATACTCATCCGAAAGAGGAGACGTAGGCGCATTGCAGAAAGAAAACTGGACTTGATATGACTGAGCAACAAAAAAGTTATGAGCTTTTGAAGTTAAAAAAGTAGGACGGACACCAGTCCAAATACTATATAGAGATTTACTTAGTACCTTTCTAAAAAGGTATCTCATCCTTACAAAGTGACAGTTGCTCTACTTCTTGGTTCGCAAAAAAATTCTCGACCCTACCGCAGTATACCCCCCCCCAAATGAAATTTTTTTTAAAGTGTTTCCAAACACCCTATATCAACCTAAAATCACCTCAGAAGTTCAAAAAAGACATTATTTTTGTGTTCTGGTCAATAAAAAATTGAGTTTTGGGCATTTTGAAATTTCGACCATTTGGCTGTTTTACCATGTTTTGGTCACTGGAGCTGGGCAAAAAGAGCCTCTAAATGCATTTTTGATCAAGAGCCATGTTTTGGTCACTGGAGCTGGGCAAAAAGAGCCTCTAAATGCATTTTTGATCAAGAGCCATGTTTTGGTCACTGGAGCTGGGCAAAAAGAGCCTCTAAATGCATTTTTGATCATGAGTCTTGCTCGGAATTATGTCTACGGTAAGTGAGTTAGAGATGCGCGCACTCACTTACTTTAGACATAATTCCGAGCAAGACTCTTAATCAAAAATGCGCGCATATCTAAAAAAATATATGACCAAATTTTGGTCGAAAACTGTATTTCTAGTGCAACTGAGTGAAAGCAGTCTGCCAATAAATTCAAAACAAAATTAAGAAATACACAATATACAATAAAGAAAATAAAAACATAGCAAGATAAAGCTGAAAATTAGCTTTCAATTGATATAATATGCTTAAAGTCAAACATTAAAAATCTAATTAAAAAATCAAATCTAATCTAATTAGATCCGACAATTATCGCATTGACTTGACACGAAAACCATACTGAATTTGAACGGACAAGAATTAAATCTCTCTGTTTCCAGCTGAAAAGTCCTCCACTTACCTACTTTAATGTATATCTCAGCTCATAAAAATTATTTCGATCAGATCTCAACGGATTCGGATTCAGACAGAAAGGGTGACTTTCCGAAAACCAAAAGCCGGGACATTTCAGCTTTTTAAGACAAATTTTAAAAAGCGGAGATGTTTCAGCAAAAACGGAGACTTTTCAGCTAGAAGCAGAGGTTTTTCAGATTTATTCAATTTGAACTTGTATCTGAAGCTTGACACGCTGTGACCTGCCTGGCAAAATTTAACCAAATCTCAGTAAGAAAGTTAATTTCTTGCGATTCTGACCACAAATTCAGATGATTTTATGCTCTTTTGCATACCAAAGCCAATGATAAAAAAGGAAATTGTTGAGTTTTATTATAAAATTTTCAAAAAGTTATGCAACCAATAGATTTTAAACGTATTGGTGTATTAGACTGAACTTTATTAGTTTAGTTCAGGTCCTTCAAAAAAGACATTTGGCTAAAAAGACATTTTTACCGTTTACAGGAAAAAATGTTTTCTTAATCAGTGTTTATTGCAGGGATGGGAAGTGTAAAAACCTTTTTACGGGACTCCAAATCTTTTACATCTAAAATTTCTTTTGGCTTCAAAATGGCAATAAGCACTATATAAAATTTCGGCGCTACCGGAGTATACCCCCCAAATGAAATTTTTTTTGAACTTTTTCAAAACACCATTTTAACCATTTTCAAGCATTTCCTACACGTTAAACACGATAAAAAGGTGTTTTCACTTACTTTTTTCTATAAAAAGTCGATTTTTTTTAAATCTTGAATTTGGGTATTTTTAGTTGATTTCTGTTTATTATAACTTAGTAAATCAGATGTTGAGAATACCTTGGCCCCAAAAAGATGGAATTTGAACATAGTTTTGTTAACTGGGGCCTACCGCACAAAGAAACTCTGGTATGCATACATTTTTTATGCATCCAGAGTCACTTTCGAGTGATTTGCGTCTAAGGTATATGGGTGTGCGCATCTCAACCCTCTTAGGGGGCGCAGGGGGCTTGGTCGGTTAGAGATGCGCGCACTCACTTACCTTAGACATAATCCCGAGCAAGACTCTTGATCAAAAATGCATTTAGAGGCTCTTTTGCCCAGCTCCAGTGACCAAAACATGGTAAAACAGCCAAATGGTCGAAATTTCAAAATGCCCAAAACTCAATTTTTTATTGACCAGAACACAAAAATAATGTCTTTTTTGAACTTCTGAGGTGATTTTAGGTTGATATAGGGTGTTTGGAAACACTTTAAAAAAAATTTCATTTGGGGGGTATACTGGTAGGGTCAAAATTTCTTTTTCTTCAAAAATAGTTAAAATAATCTTTTTTGAAAATTTTCATTTCCATCCCTGGTTTATTGGTATTTAAATCGAAATAAAATTTGATGAAAATTTCAAAAATATAAAAAAAATTGGGGTCATGACGGAAGGACAACTTTTTTTTAAAAAAAACTTGTTTTAGTTGCAATTTTAAAAATAGTTAGTCTTTTAGGTTTGTTTCCCAGCTTATGCTAGCACATTTTTGTGATTCAATTTTATGTTTGCTAATTTTGGCTCTATATGTGTTCATGCCGACGCCGGAAAAAATATGCCTTGGTCCCCCCTGTTAATTTTTTTTGCAGAAAAAAATCAGTTTTTGCCTTGGTCCCCCAAGCTGAATTTTTTTCAAAAAAATTTTTTTTTATTAATTTTTGATTAAAAATAATAAAAATGCACTTTGCGTGTTAATTTACGAGACTACTCCTAGAGTAAATCGATTGCTATGAAGGCCTGTATTTGCAGGAGCACGACCAAAAACAGCACATTTTCCATTGAAAAGGATCAGGGTACTTGTTTAGTTTAGGCCCCCCCCCATTTTTCAAAATCTGGTATAGAAGAAGCTACTACCACATCACCCCACTCACCACCACCACACCACTACAACACTCTCTCCCACTAAACTTTCTTTATACACTACTCCCAGTGTACTATGGCCCGAAGGTGCTACAATTTTAAAGTACTTAAGCGAGTACTGTTAGATAGTAGTATCATAGGCAATTTTTAGGCAGTTTTTAGTAGTATTTGCAGTCCGAGAAGAGTGGGATGGGGCAAGGTTCCTACGCACCCTTGTAGTCTTCGCCCCATGTTTGCTCTTTGTGGTCGCAAATTGCGTTGTTATATGTTTGCGAATAAAAAAATTTGATGTTTACAATTTATTGTTGGTGATTTGGGGGCCTAAACTAAACAAGTACCAGGATCAGTATACTTATAAGTTAACAAGGGACCACAGGCGCTTATCGGCGCCTCTATAGTATTTCTAAATTTCAATGAGGGGCTATGACTTCATTCATAAAAATAGGTATATCCCCTATTAGAACTCTTTTTTTTCGCCTGTTCTTTTTTTAAAACGAAAGCTGACATTCTGGGGAACACGATGGTATTAGCGACAAAAGTGATTTCGCTATCTACGACCCGTTCTGGCCTTCCAAGTAAAAAAGCGTTAACCACCCACCCACCCACACGTGCCAAATACTATATAAGATAGAAAAAAGTATTTGATTCAAACACAAGAACTAAAATGCGTGCAATTAAATGGTTCACGGACAATTGGATGAGCAAAAATTTGCAAAAAAAATTAACAGGGGGGACCAAGGCATATTTTTCCGGCGTCGGCATGAACACATATAGAGCCCTAATTTTTGTGACACAGTCGAAATTTAACAACTTTTTTATTTTAAGCAAAACGTTTAGCGAAAGTATTAATTTAAAAATCTCCAACACACTCCTTAGTTTCACGCAACATTTTCAAGGGCAAACTAATTACGGTTCAGAATTGAATAGAGCAATCAGTTTTTCGGGTCAATAGACTGCTAAAATAAAGTAGCGTTGCCAAAGCTGGGAATCGAAATGTCCAATGTGTCCATTGGAACAATAATAGAGAAAAAATAAATAAATTATTATCAAAAAAAAGTTTATTACAAACAAGCAAATAAATCACCATAAAGGCACATCACAAAATTAAGTGGTTTAAGTTTTGTACAACTTAGCGCAGAAAAAGCTCTTGTGCAAAAAAAGACTTAGGACAATTAGCGTTTGTTTTTTCCCGAAATTTTCTGTATTTTCAATAAAAACTACAGTCGAGTCTCGATTTAACGATCACCCTGGGGACACGCCTCAGGTGATCGCTAAATCGAGGTGATCGTTGTATCGAGGTGATCGTTATATCGAGACCTTTATTCTGAAAGAATATTGCTGATCGTTATTTCGAGACTTTCAAAGAGTTAATAACACGTTCAACGTTGTGTGCGGTATTTATTAATGAAAAGAAGCGGAGAACAACAATGCGGTGTTTACTAGGAGAACAAACGATGCTGTGTTTACTAGGAGAACAAACAATGCTGTGTTTACTAGGAGAACAAAAAATAACTATGCCTAACAGTTAGGCACAAAATAATCAGCAATATTTTTCTGTTTCAGTTTCTTCATTCTTTCGTCGGCCAGGGCATCGTCCAATTGATCAAATAGTTTGAGAATGGCTGGACTAGTCGCAGAGTCGGCATAGCATTGCAAGATTCTCAATGCTTGGCTGGCTTCTCGAGCAGTAACGGCTGGCTCTTCTACCTCGATTTCCACCATTTCGTACCACCATTTCCACCACTTCTGACAGACTTGACCCAGCGCAGGAGTGCCTCTTCCAGATCTTCGTGCTTGGCTGCCTTTAAATGAGCTCGCTTGGCTTCTCCACCTTCATCGATTGCATTGAGGGTTGATGCTTTTTCTTTGAGAATCCCCATGATTGTTGATTGCGCAATCTTGAACTGTTTGCTAAGATCCCTCGAACTTTTGCCTTCAGAAGCCTCGATGATCTCCTTCTTTTCTTCAAGTGAGATGACCCGGCGCTTCTTGCTTATAGTTTCCATGACTAGCCTGAAGAAATAAAATTACATTACTCAAAGACGAAAAAATTGGATACACGAAAGATAAACAATGACAAAACTTCAACAAAATATTTTACGCAACAAAAATTTGCTCGAAAAACAATGTGGCAATTCAAAATACGTTTTTTTTGGTTGTGATCGCTAAATCGAGTGTAATTTTTACTTTTGGGACCGATCAAGGGTGATCGTTAAACCGAGGTGATCGTTAAATCGAGTGATCGTTGTATCGAGACTTTCTTTGCCTTAATTTAGTTCAGACCAACCAAACTTGTCTCAGGTGATCGTTAAATTGGGAGTGATCGTTATATCGGGTGATCGTTAAATCGAGACTCGACTGTACCAATTTCGGGCTGAAAGCTTTAAAAAATTCGTTTGTGCAAAGTGTCTTCAGTAATTTTACAATTTCTCGATCTGGGTAATCTTGGTTGTGGGTAATTTTCACCGAAAACTTTAACTTAATTTTTGAAGTTTTTTTTGTCAATTCTTATCCGAGAGTCTAGTCGGAAATATCGCAAGGATTCCTATTTTGTCGATCGTTTCTGAGAAAAACTATAGTTTTAGCATTTAGACCCATAACATTCGATATCAGATACACCTGAATCCTAAAAGGTGTATCTTATATCGAATGTTGTGGGTCTAAATGCTGAAACTATAGTATTTCTCAGAAACGATCTGCCAAAATAGGAACCCTTGCGACATTTCTGACTAGACTATTGGATCAGAACTGTCAAAAGACCTCGAAAATCTGGTTAAAAAAGTGTCGGACCCCTAGACGGGAACGAACTTTTGGGTGCATTTTATATCTAGACTCGACTGTTTACGGAAAACTATCTTTCAGCTAGAGATGATGACGGGACGGGACAATTCCGTCCCGTCCCGTTAATTTTAGAGAATCGTCCCGTCCCGGAATCCCGCCCGGAAATTTTTTGGCACCTGTCCCGTCCCGGTGTCCCGTCCCGAAATTTTTAAATTTGAATTCTGACCCGTCCCGTCTCGAAAAGGTCAAGCCATCATCTCTACTTTCAGCCCATTATATTTTCTGATGTAGCATACTCAAATAGCCGCTTCAAATGATCGCAAGAATACGAGCTACAGTCAACCCTCGTTAATCCGCCACCCCGTTAATCCGCCACCCTCGATAATCCGCCATCCTGAGGCCGGTCCCTAGGGGTGGCGGATTAACGAGGGTTGACTGTACCTTTTGAATTGGGTATTTGGGGGATATGGATTTTTTCTGGTGCAAATTGTTTTGGTGCTAATCGGATCTTTTTTTGTTGCAAATCGAATACAAAAGATCCGATTTGCACCAAAACAACTTGCACCAAGAAGAAATTTTTTTGCACCAGAAAAAATCCATATCCGTATTTGGGCATAAAAACATAGAAGTCGAACGCTTAAAGACGCAATAAAATTCAATGCTTTTTCTGATTTATTCCATACCAAACGCATACATTTGACCAAAATATGAAAGGGTGGGGGGTGTTGACTGGCTAACCATCTGGATTTAAGTAAAGTGTGGCTCATTTCCTCCTCCGTTCTTGAGCACTCCTTTGGGAATGGGAGTGCCGTCCTGATTGAAGCGCACTCTGTTGCGACTGGAGGGTAGCGAGGTGGTGGAAGAGCCGTAGACACCGTCGTTATTGAACTGAAAATAGATGTGGTCTATCTGCATTTTGGATTGAGAGCTTTACCTGCGGGGGATGAGTGGAGAACACTACCGTGCCTAGTGGGATGCCGAACCCGCCTGCAAAAAGCACAATTTCAAAATGTTTTTGAAGATTTTTAGACTCATTCAGAGAGCTTTTTTACATGGTGAAGTCTTTTTGTTGATTTTGTACTGATTTCTAATATTGATTCTTTGGACTTTTGTAACAATGTTTTAGCAGTTTAGGTTTTTAGGTAGCTGTTGACTAGGGTTGGCAGGTACCCGAAATTTTCGGGTACCCGAACCGATACCCGAAAACCGAAAAAAACCGGGTTTCGGTTCCAATTACCCGAAAACGGGTACCCGAACCGCCAACCCTACTGTTGACAGTTATACTCAAACTTATTGACTAACTATGAAAAAAAAAACAGACCAGAAATTTACCTAAAAATTTCAACCATCTCAGTTACCGTATTTCCTCTAATTACCGCCCCCCCTCTAATAAGCGCCCCCCCTCGACTTTGAGGGTCTGTATTTCAGAGCAGGAATTTTTTTTCGAGCAAGTTTTTTTTTGCGTTTTCTTAGTTCCCGCGAGCTCTGCCGATTCTGCTTTTTCGATTTTGGATTTCCACCCGAAAATTTCAAAATGACTCTAATAAGCGCCCCCTCTAGAGGTCGATCGAAAAATAAGCGCCCCCGGGGCGGTAATTAGAGGAAATACGGTATTCTATTTCCTTAGCTAACTTGACTCTTAGGTTGACAAGGCACTAAAAACATGTTTTGCGTGTTTTCCGGCTGAGTATGTAGCTTTGACTAGGAGTCAACAAGGCAGACGCCTCAACTTATTTCCATCGACATAGGAGCAGGGATGCGTTGAGATTAGAAAAATATCGAAACTCAAAGATCTTTACGATCGAAAATAAAAAATTTAGAGAGAAAATTTATTGAAAGTTATTGAGAGAAAAGTTATTCAAAACAAGAAATCCGAAAATTTGAAAAAAATCTTTCGAAAAAACAAGGACCAAAATCGAAATTTCGAGGAATCCCTGGCATGGAGGCAGAAAAACTGGTCAACTTTTTTTGTTTTTAAAAAGCAACTACACCCGCGTTATGACATTTTTTCTGCTGTTCACCACATTTGTCTAACTTTTTGGGTAGCACTATTTCTGCTTATTTTGAAATTAACAGAATAAAAGTCTTGAGCAAAACAAATTTCCGATCCACAAATGTTTGTTATGAATTTATGTGTTTGTTGTTTATATATCACCCACAGCAAATTGGGTAGAATCCGGAGTCTTGAACGGACTCGTAGCGTTCAGGATTGCGTCTGCGGTGCAACCAGCAACCATTGCACAGCAAACAGCACAGGAAGGACAGCAGTACAGACACCACAATAGATACCAGCAGGCCAATTAGTAACAGAGTGTAGTCCACTCTATAATTCACTTTAGGTGAGCCATTTGAGCTGCAAAACCAGGTTGTTGACTTACTGGAAAGCGCCTTGATAGGTTGCGAATCGTTCAGCCCTAGAATGTTTGGAATCACCACCGTCTACAACCTTGTCATCCTCCACTCCACAGCAGAAATAGCCCTGCAATTGGAGGTCATTAGTCACAGTTTTGAACAAACCTCTGAATTTGATACAGTCAACTCTCGATACAGTGTAGCCCCGGGGACGAGAAAAAATATACACTATATCGAGGGTTACACTATATCGAGGGTACACTATAAGCCAGTTTGACTCGGGGCTGACCAAATCAGGTTCAAAATATATACACTATATCGAGATCTACACTATATCGAGGGTACACTGTATCGAGAGTTGACTGTATACTATTTTAGGGGTTGTAAAATGTAGTGAGGCAGTGCTGAAAATGATCTCTACCGGATGCGAGAAAAGTCCTTGGCGAAATTTCAAAAGCCTGTATCTGATTTTTTTTGCTTATCTTTCTGATAAGACTTTTAAACTATTTTGTAGCCCAATTTCTTCTTTTTCATTTCGTATATAATACTTATTAGCGGTCACTAAATATTTCCTTTTTAGAATGGCTGATATGTGAGTGTTATTCGACTTTACCAAGGAAGAATGAAGCGAAGTGAGACCTCTTAGCGCCTTCATGTTCCACATCAAACAGTGTCCTACCACATCAAGCGATTTGAAGAAGCAGGAAGCAATCAGGACAGAGCAAGAAGCGGACGTCCTGTAACCATAGCTGCACGGGAAAATTTTTCGGCGGCGCCGGCACCGGCGCCGGGTTTTTAAAATTGGCCGGGCGCCGGCGCCGGCGCCGGCGCCAGTAGCAAAGCCGCCTCTTTGGAGAAATGGCGCTGGGCGCCGGAGCCGGCGCCGGCTTTGAAAGAAGCTGGCGCTTTCGCCTCCCGCCATTTTTGGCGCCATGCCATTTGAGCAGATAACACAGAACACCAAAGTAAGTGATGGTCTAAGCCGGAGTGACATGGGCAAGAAAGACGCCTCTCATTTTCGTACCAGAAGGAACCAAAGTGGATGGGCCATGATATCGACGAATGCTTGAAGAGGATGTTTTGCCATGGTCAGAAGAACAATGTGGAGATGAACAATAGCCGTTTATGCAGGATGGAGCTCCGTCTCACAAAGCCTACGACACTCAAAACTGGATTGACGAGAATTTTCCCGACTTCATCAAAGTGGATCCTTCACCGGCAAATCCAATTGGAGAGTGGCCACCCAACTCGCTGGACTTGAATGTGATGGATTATTTTGCTTCGCCTTATTTCCAGTCAAAAGCGTGCTCCAAGCCTCACAAATCAATCGCTGCGCCAAAAGCTTCACTCGTCAAGGAACGGGACGCAATTCCGCAAGAAATTATCCAGAATGCCATCGACAATATTCCGAAAAGACTCAAGAAATGTATTGATGCAAATGGCGGTCATTTTGTTGAGTAAAATAAATGCTTGATAAACTATTAGAAAGAGGAGATCTAGGGCTACAAAACTCTATATTCAGAATATTTGTGTTGTTTTTAAACTATTTTGTAAAGTAAGTTTAAAATTCCGCCAAGGACTTTTCTCGCACCCGGTAAAATCTCAGCTACTGCTGGTCGAACCCCCAAAAATGTGCTCTGACTCGGGTTTTAAAAACGTCAATTAAAAGTTCCATTAACTATCTAGTTTTGAATATTTTGATAAAAAAAAAGAAATGCTATTTTTTAACTTATCTTTGCTTCAACTGAGAGTTTTTCAATTTTGCTCGCTCTCTGTTGGAGCGGAACCGAATTCCGAGCCGAAGACTTGACCAGTACCAATATAAGCCATTCGAAAATCTCGATCAAACATGGTTTTGTAATGAGAATACGCGCAAAATATGAGAAAAATCAATTCAGCCTCAAAATCTCAAATAATATCGGACACGACTGGCATGAAAAATTTTTCCAGCGCATTTATTGGGGCTAACTAAAGTGCAGCGTCAACAGTCTGAATTTTACCAACATTTGATCGGGTTTTCATAGTAATTTTTGGCGCTAATAGCGAATAATTTTAAGAGGGGGAGGGTAGCTGTGTATTCGCTACTACGGTCTAATTTTTTATTTTTGCACTAATGCACTAATTTTTATACTATTGAACAGCTAAGGATCTCAGCGCTAAAAAGCTTTCGAACTTTGCAACATGATTTCAGGAATATAAAGACTTGGGGGGAATGCCCATTGACTTTGGGAAGACCATTTGAATGAAATAACTGTTAATTGGTTCAAACCCCTCAATCTTTACATTCGCGAAACTATTCAGTGGAGTTTGCTACCGTGTATACTCTAATTATGCGTCATCCACCTCCACTAGAGATGACGATCGATTAATCGCACTTGCGATAGGCGCTATGAACAAAATTCAATGGTCCAGACATATTTTTTCACTTGTGGTGTCAAATATCAGAGATGTATGTTTGTGAATGAAAAATAAATAAAAAATCTGTGTTTCGAGAAGGTTGGAAAAAAAATTAGGGTGGAGGCCCCAACCCAACACGTGCCTTTTAATGTAGTAATGCTACCAATCAACTCTCGCTATTTATATCACCTTATGAGCATTAATCGCACCTGAATTTTTTTGCGATAATAGTTGCGATTAATCGCATTTTATTTTTCAAATAATCGCAATCGCATTGGGTTAAGACCAAAATAATCGCAAAAGGCCAAATCGTCATCACTAACCTCCACCCCCTTAATTCAAAGTCGTGTTATTGGCGTTGTAATTTGACCAAATTTTTTGAAGACCGCTCTCAGGCGTTTTACCACTCAAATTGTAGTCAGTGAGATGGGCTATAGATTGAGAGGTAATTTGACTGACAGCAGTCTAAAAAAAGGGGGTCAAAGACACAATGTCAAAAACACGATTCTGATTTAGAAAAAATACGGTGGCTCGTTAAAAAGATAAAATCCGGGGCTTCGTGATAATGAAAAAATTTTGAAAAATTGCAACAACAATAAAAGTAAAATTCTAATATAAAATTTTCTGGTAAAATTCAGACTTTTGCTGCTTCAACTTCAGAATCAATACATTGTTTGTAGGTCAAAATATTATGCGTAAGAACCCCCGCTCAAATTCCTTGCTGCAAAGTAGCCATATTTTTTTTTGCAAACAGGTTTCTTAGCAAGAAAATCAATTATAGTTTGCTTTAGCAATTACCTGACTAGAGCCCTGTTCACTCTCACAACAATGAACTGCGCAGACCAGTTCTGTGCTAGCTGAATTGCTGGGACAAATCTGTACGGCTTGAATACTGCACAATATCAATGAAAAAATGACCAGAATAGCTTCAGAAAACATTGAGGATTGCCTTTGGATCATTTTGAAGCGCTAAAATGTACACAAAAAGTTCATAAACAGCATTTTTCAACACAAATTGCGTTACAGCCAATCAAAACAATATTAAAACCAGCAATAAAAGCAGCCAAACCAGTGTTACAAAAATAAAAGGCAGTCCAAATTGATTGGCCAAGTAAATTGGGTTAAAAGAAACTACAGGGTGTCTCTCAACTTTTTGTTCAAGTTGTTTTAGTTGGTTGGATGGTATTCTATAGTAGGGCCAATTTTTTCTTCTTCCAAAAGTCTCAATTTAACTACTTCTAAGCCCGTCCTAACAGACGCTGGCCTACCCTTGCCCAAGCTTAAATTTATACCTTTCTGACATTTAGGAAAAAATCAGCCTGTGGAACTACGGCAAAATATTTTTCACCATTTACCAAAAATATTTTTTGCATTAATTAAAATAATTCAAAAAGTAAATAAACGGTTTTCGAGACTTCAAAAAGAAAAAAATTGCAATGCCGTACCGAAATACCGACCGAAGCCGAATCATCGGCCCTAAATACAGGGTGCCCCAAGAAATTCCACCGATTTGAAATGGCCATAACTTTTTGTCCTGACACGATTTCGAAATTCTGTAAACGCCAATCGACTCGGCTTGCGATGAGAATTTTTTTAGCATACAACACTAAAAAAAAATTTTTGACCAAAATTTTGAAAATTTGCCTTGGTCCGCCCTTTGGTTCGGAAAAACACAAAAAATTCACTTCTTCTATCTATCATCTGTTTTCCGAACCAAAACGGGGACCAAGGCAAATTTTCAAAATTTTGGTCAAAATTTTTTTTAGTGTTATATGCTAAAAAAAAATTCTCATCTCGAGCCGAGTGGATTGGCGTTTACAGAATTTCGAAATCGTGTCAGGACAAAAAGTTATGGCCATTTCAAATCGGTGGAATTTCTTGGGGCACCCTGTTAAACAACAATTTAAGAAAAAATGACCAGAAACGTGACTCAAGTTTCTGTCTCAGGCACAATAGTGACTCGCATTTTGTCCCGTTTTGGGTTGGAGAAATACATACTCTTTGGTCGCTTTTGGCAGAGACGTAAGTCACTTTTGTGCTCCGTTATGCCTTTTTCTCTCAGATCCCTCATTGTCGATGTCTCAAAAAAAGATGTTTCGAGGCGCATTATGTTTCGTTCCTCCTTCTATTGCGCCTTCAATTTTACGGCTTATTTTTTGCTCAATTTGTGCAGTAAAACCGCTGCTTAAAAAAATAAATGATTGAATTTCACATTTTTTTATAAAACCGTACACAGTCAACTCCCTCCATAGTGCACACCCGGTTCCGAATCGGTTGGCCGATTTGGTTGTAAATTTATAGTAAAGGAACCCCGCCATAGTGCACACCTGGCGCCGGTCCCTTGGGTGTGCATTATGGAGGGAGTTGACTGTACATATAATGCAAAAGTCTAAAATAGTTTGAGCAGGAAACGCTTTCGCCCTGCAGATTGACATTTGTCTCCAAAGCTTTTTGTTGTTATTGATGGAAATGGCTGGAGGAATAGCAAAGTTGAGGGTTGAAAAGGTTTACTTGTTTAATCAATCTACCCACACTCTAACCACCCAAACAAACCATGAAAGGGTCTGCTCCTTATGCTGGTTTTCCCTGCAATGGGGTTGAAAAAAGGTCAATGGATTGTGGTGCGGGTTGAGATGTGACAAGGTTGAATGAATCAACCAAATTTGAACACCACCAACAGATAAACTTAACATTTGTCAAGACTGCTACCACTTTTGCTTTTCTTCAAGATGTGTTGTTCTCGGTGATGATGATGAAAATGGGTTGGGCGTGGTATTTGGGTACTTAGGCAGTTGATGACTAATACTTGTTCACAGGGCACTCTGATGGGATACTGATTGATTAGAAAATACTGAAATTTGTAGGAAAATTACATTAAAAAAACACTGTGTCTGCTCGGAAATATCTTTTAAAAACATACGAAAATGTCTTTCTACTTTTGAACCTGTTAACAAGGGCCTATTCCAACCGTTGAAAGTTGATGGTGTTCTAAGCATACTTGCACG
The DNA here is from genome assembly GCA_029231635.1 of Ditylenchus weischeri. Taxonomy (NCBI): domain Eukaryota; kingdom Metazoa; phylum Nematoda; class Chromadorea; order Rhabditida; family Anguinidae; genus Ditylenchus; species Ditylenchus weischeri. The sequence continues at coordinate 64,217 of JAMRYI010000043.1, read as the reverse complement.
GGCGGCGGCAGCAGCGGCGAGTGGCAGCAGCAGCGGCGAGCAGTATTTTAAATACAAGGGAAAAGTAAACTGCGGCGCTAGGGAAGAATAGGGTTCCAAAAATCAGCTTGGTCCCCCCTGTTGTTTTATTTGTAAAACCGAGAGGGGGGACCAAGCTTTTGGAACCCTATTCTTCACTATAGCCGTAGACTGCTTTTGTATCGAAACGAAGTTGAAAAATCCGTACAGAAGTTCAATGATTAAGGGAAAATTTTTGAATTGGCGGGGGACAATTTAGAACGCACGAGCATGGTCCTTTAAAGGGGCATGCCCAATAAAGAGTGGTGCCTGGAATTCAAACATTTTTCCAAATTATTGACTTCTGTACGGATTTTTCAACTTGGTTTCTAACAAAACAAGGCCTAGAATTTAATTTTAGGTATGGTTTTGTTAGAAACCAAGTTGAAAAATCCGTACAGAAGTTCAATGATTATCGAAAAATTTTTGAATTCCCGGGCACCACCTCTTATTAGCGTGGGCATGCCTCTTTAACTCGTTTTTCTAGTCAAGTGTGACGAGTTTTTTAATTTCCCGTAAAATTTCTTTCAAAAGCTGAGGGTCACATTTCAGGACGTTCCATGCCGAAATGATACATGCAAGATAAGATGAACGTCGGATAATGGTTGGAGAGAGGATGTTTTGCGTCTTGCTTGCCACACTTTATCATATTTTGGGCAAGCAAATCATCGATTTAAGGTATAACAAAAGTTGAAAGATGTGCATGAAGGCAAGAAAAAGAGTGAAAACAAGCGGTATTGTGGTATATATCTTCACAGATCTTGGGAGTGTGCAAAGGTGGGAGAAAAAGATAAATAGGTTGTTTGTTTGGCCCTTTCTGTTTCTTTCTAAGTAAAGCTCTTATTGAGAGAGCAAGCAAAGGAAAAAAAGCAGATCAGCTAAAAACACAAGCAAGCAAGTCAAGGTGGCAACACTTTGGCCAATTAACCAGTGTCTATACAACTTAGTCAAGCTCATATTAAAAAGTGTGATGGCAATGCCGAACTGGCGTGTCGAGCAATGTTGGGCTCGATATGTCGATGGTTCTATCTTTTTAAAAATTTATAAATATAAATACAAATAAAAAACAAGAACACTTTTCCTCGTCAGTCAGCCCGATCCAAAAATCATTTTTAGTCAAATTTACGGAGTTAATATTTGACAGACCAAAACAAAAGTTTTTCACGTTTTGAAAAGCCGTGAAGGTCAAATACCATATTTTCTTCATTGATCACATCCTCTAAAATAATTACCCTATGCTTTCGAACAAGCGCCCCGGGCGCTTATTTCGGGTCAATCTCAAGATTTTCGGGAGCTCGACCGAAGTCCAAAAAGTGGAGTTCAAACCAAAATCTAAAAAGTGAAACTAGTACAGTTCCTGACAGTTAAGAAAACGCAAAAGACAGGTTTGCTGAGTATCGATTCTTGGCTGAGATACAGACGCTGAGATATAGACGTAGATGGGGCGCTTATTAGAGAGAATACGGTACCCACCATAAAAGCCCTACATCTCCGTTCAATCTTTAACAAATGTGCTTTTTGCGTTCTCTTAGTTATCCCGATTTCTTCTGATTCCACATTTCGGATTGTTATTGAGCACCTGAAAATCTCAAAATCGACCAAAGTTTTTTTCGATATTTCAGAGGCTGTCTTACCCGAAAACTGCTAGCTACTGGAACTAACCTTGTCGAAGAACTTGGAATGGTGGTCATACCCGGGAATCGAAAACGTATTGCTCATTTCAAAGTTCGCACAGGCAATCCGGCATCCGACCCACTGAGTCCATCTGCAGCATGAGAAAAGCCCGTCTTCTAGAACAAACAATTTAGCTAAATTGCTAAAGCATTAGAAGTTTACTACCAACCACTTATTAATAATTGTTGAAATCAGACTCGGCAGTGCTGGTCTTATTGCTCAACTCGAGCTTGTCATTTTTCACATAGTGATTCTCTTCATCAACCTAATTATAAATTCAGTTAGATACACACACTTGCAACGAAGGAAATCTAAAATACATGCCTTCAAAGAGTTGAAACTCAGATTCGATGGCGTCTTCTTACCCCAAATTCCAGCGCAATTCTCGAACTTCAAAATATTTTTCAATGAATAGATAAACTAAAAAGGCCATTAATATATGAAGAGATCGAATATAGATAGATCAAAGAGGTTTGAGAAACGACTAAAAATGAAATCGTTGTATTTAAAATCGATTTAAATTACAGAATTTTCGTCGAATTTTAGTTTTTCGTTGTTTTGAGAACCATGAAAATAACTAATTCTTACGGATAATACAATGCTCTTATTGCATAAAACTTCATTCTACCGGGTCACAGTCAGTGTTGGCAAAAAAAGTTGGGAAGGGCTTTTTTGGTTATGCCTCAAGCAGGCACATACTTTTTTGTAGTTTTCTTACATTTTACTCAAAATTTTTTAATTGGTATAGCCTTTTTCATTCATAATTGTTTATGAATTCCATTCATAATGCTCCGTTCATAATGTTTTTCTTAACTCGTATGCAAAAATAGGTAGTCAGTGTAGTAGATGTACTAATATAAATCTATCCGGATAAATCTAGCTCCTTTTCTAGTACTTCATTGTTTGTCGTTTTGACGTGGTTTGGGGCGGTTTAGAGTGGTTTAGGGTTATTAGGGGTATTTTGTGCTGTTTGAGGTGGTTAAAGGTGGTTCGAGGTAGTTCAGGGTGGTTTGGCAGGTTCGGAGTGATTTGAGGCAGTTTGGGTTGGTTTGAGGTGGTTTGGGTGTAATGCAGGGTTGTTTGGGATGTTTGTGGGTGGTTTGGGATATTTTGGGGGCTTTGAAGTGACTCAGGGTGCATAGGGTAGTTTGGGATGCAAAAAAATCCGTAGTTGGCATAAAATAATTGGTTAAGATTAAGTTGTAGAAGGAAAAAGTCAAAGAGCCAAGGTAGAACAAAGAAAACTGTGGTTTGACAAGTAAAAATATATCACACCAAAATAGGGAGTAGTACAAAAACAATGATTCGTGAATTTGAATCATTGCTAATCTGGGGCGGTTATAATAATCGATTTACCCTTACCTTTTACCTTTACCTTTACCTCTACCTTTACCCGTTATAATAAAGAATTTTTACCCCTACCTCTACCCATACCTTTTACCCTTACCTCTACCCTTACCTCTATCCGTTATAAAGAATTTTACCCCTACCTCTACCCGTACCTTTACCTTACTCTACCCTTACCTCTACCCGTTATAATAAAGAATTTTACCCCTACCTCTACCCGTACCTTTTACCCTTACCTCTACCCTTACCTCTACCCGTTATAATAAAAGCTGCAGGTAAAGGTAGAGGTAGAGGTAAAGGTAAAAAACATCAGGGGGGACCAAGGCATATTTTTACCATGGGTGGTAGCAGGGTAAAAATTTTACCCCCAACTCGATTTTTTAATTTTGTCCCGCAATGCATTTCTAAGGTAATTCTGGGTCGCTGAACACGAATTCGACGTTCGTTTTTCATTATTCTGTGTTGTTTGTTGAGATTTGCTCGCTTTGTTGTACACGCACTGTTTGTCGTATTTTATCGCTCTCATGTCTAGTTATCGTTATGTTTACGCCTGAGATGTGCAAACGTTTGGTTGAGCTGGTCGCCGAGCACCAAGAGGATCTCTTCCCGAACAGCCGCAAAAGGATTCAGCCGCTGGTCAGAACGCTGCTTGGAAGACCGTTACCGACACACTCAACACCGAATATCCGGATCAAGGGTCTAAATAAGTTGCCGTTTATTTCGTTTTCGAGAATAAAGTTGAAGGTAGAGGTAAGGGTAAAAGGTAGAGGTAGAGGTAAGGGTAAAAGTTGAAGGTAGAGGTAAAGGTAGAGGTAGGGGTAAAAGTTGAAGGTAGAGGTAAGGGTAAAAGTTGTAGGTAGAGGTAAGGGTAGAGGTAGGGGTAAAAGGTAGAGGTAAGGGTAAAAGGTAGAAGTAAGGGTAAAAGGTAGAGGTAAGGGTAATCTTTATTATAACCGCCCCTGGCTGTGATTCATATGAATCATGATTCAAATTGTCGTGAGTCAAATGAATCATTTTTGAAATTAATTTGAATCAATGATTCAAATTGCCAACACTGGTCACAGTATGTCAAACACGACAGCAAAAATATTTATGAACTCGTTGGCCTCAAAAGACAACAGAGGCGGAAGTAAAATTAGCAATCCAAGAGATAGAGTCTACAAGCTGGAGCCGTTTCCAACCCTAGGCTTGGCTCCAATGCGCGCAGTGCACACCTCTGTGCCCGACAAGAAGCTAAACAGTGTGATGTTTATACCTTTAGCATCCCAAAAACAAAGATGAGCGAGACGGGGCTGAATGTGTACTAAAATTGATCTAGTAAGTCATAGGGTTGAAAAATAAGTCAGCAAACAAATTTTATACATTTTAAGTTATCCGAAAATGGTTTAGATTGTCAAAAAAAGATAAAAGCAAATTTTGGCTTTTTTGTGGAAAAAAGCAGCTTGGTCACACAAGCTAATGTTTGAAAGTTTTAATACTTCTTAAACATGCTCCTGAAGTGACTTTACAGAGGTTTTTTGCTTATTTAAACGAGGTGAGAGTATAAAGTAAGGAGTACAGTCAAACCTCAATTTAACGACATCCAGGGGACCGGCAAAAAAGTGTCGTTAAATCGGGGGTCCTTAAGTCGAAAATCAAATTAATTGTCGTTAAATCGAGTTTTTCATAAATATTCTAGTCATTCACCAGCAAATTAAGAATTTATTCAAACACATAACCAAATCAGTGAAGGCAGTCAATATAATGGCACTCGTTTTGATTAGCTTTAGGGAATTGTTATAGGGTATAACAATACCCTGAAAGTATACTTAACCAAGTATGATCCGCATTCTGGATCCACATCTATCGCAAGACATCGTATTTTTCAGCAAATTTAAACCAACAAGAATAGAAAGGACAGACTCAGTTGATAACAGAAACAGCTGACGTAAACACACAGATTCAAATTCAAGAACTTGCTGAATTGATGGTTGATCAACTAAAGAGAGCTTCATCCTGAAAATAAGAAATTAAAATTAAAATTAAAAATTAAAAATTTTTATTTCTGAAAATAGGGTTAGAAAACAACAGGGGGGTCCAAGGCGAAAAATGGAAACGCATTCTAGGATAGAGCCCATACTTCTGAAGTGACTTTACATAAGTTTTTTGCTAATTTAAACGAGGTGAGAGTATAGAATAAGAAATTGAGCAAGTGCAAGGCCAGCTTAGCTCAGTGGCAGAGCGATAGGCTTTTACCCCCTATATGCGACCTATTGGCCGTGGGTTCGATCCCCACAGCTGGCTCAAACTTTTTATCGACCAAATTTCGCTGTTTCCCACTAGGCTCCCCCGCACTCCACCGAAACAATCAGAAATTGATTTGGTTTAGAAATATTTCATTTATTTTTCCAAAAAGTTTTTTACTCAGAATTATTGCCAGGAGTTTGTGCTCATTTTTTTAGTAAGAACTTTTGAGAAAAATAAATAAAAAGTTTGAAGATTAAACAAATAAAGTGGTGTTTAGGTACGTTTCGGTAGAAATTCACCGAAACATACCGAAATATCCACCGAAATACAACTTTATTTGACTTTGATTCACCACTTTATCTTCAAACTTTTTATTTTTTTCACGAAAGTTTTTACTTCCAAAATGAGCACAAATTCCTGGCAATCATTCTGAGTATAAAACTTTTAAGAAAAATAAATAAAATATTTCTAAACCAAATCAATTTCTGATCGGTTCGGTAGACGTGTTTCGGTGAAGTGTGGAGGAGCCTACTGTGAAACCGACCCTTGTTATAACGACTTTCGTAATTTTTTTTTTAATTTTTATCAAAGATTGATTTTTTCTTTGTCTTATAGAAAAAAGAATCATGACAATTCTTTTTCAAACCATGAATGTGTTTAATTTTGAACAAATTGGTCTTTCGCTCCTATATTTTGGTGTTCGTAACCTTTGAGAAGTGCCAACAACCCTAGTTTTAAGTGATCTTTTGTCATTATTTATTGAATGACAAATGTTCAAAAGCGCCGGAATTAGGCAGAACTGTGTTATGGGCACAACAGCCAAGATCAAAAAGTGTGCATAAATACCGTAATTATTGTAATAGAAACCCCGGGGTTACTATTTTTCAATCCTCTACAAATCTTGAAATTGCCAATCAAAAATAACCCTAACTCTGAAATCTTAGTCAAAAATTGGGGGGAGGGGCGTGGTTACTATTAGAGACGAGGTTTCTATTAGAATGACTACGGTATCTGATCTATAATTTCTTTTGGATAATACAAACGGCGGGTCATTTAACCGGCAAAAACATTATGTATTTATTTTTTAACAACAATAAACTCCGTTTCATCACACCTCTGCTTGACGCCATGTCTTCCAACTTTTTTTATCATTTCCATTGAAAATAGCCAGAGGCAATCAGTACTACCATTGCTTTGTAGCACCATCTGACAACAACTTATTCTAGAAGCTTTCTGTAGCACACATGAGAATTAGTTGCAATCAAAAAAGAAGTTTACTTTTGCAATTTTTTTGTCAGCAGTAAATCAATTTCTTGTAAACTATACAACCACAATTGTTGAAGTCTGTAGTGGTTTTAGGTGTAGTCTTTTTTAATTTCTTAGACTAAACTTTTAGAAAATTTTATTCTAGGGAAAAGTTTTAAAAAGTGTTCCGCGCGCTTTTGGATTTGCTACATTCCTATTGTCAGTGGAAGCAATTATTCTTTCAATTGTCTATAGGGAATGCCCAATTTTTTTTTGTTTTGCATCAGGTCTGATATCGATGACCTTAAAAGAAAAAGTCTGGCTAATAAGGGCCACTCTGTATTTTTTTATGAATTAGTTCGGAATTAGTTAGGGCCACTTATTAGACTATAAGTCATAAATAACTATGCCACACAACGAGTCTTTTTGCCCCGCCCCGAGTTAATGACATGGTCTAAAATAGTCACTATTTTGGAAAAAATTTTTACAAAAAATATATCGTATTTTCTCTAATAACACCCATGACTTTGAACAGTCATGTCTCAGCCCAGAGATAATTTTACAATTTTACGTAGCTCTTTATTGCATTTTTGCGTTACACCCAAAATCTCGAGATCGAATTAAAATTTTCCTGATTTTCGGGGGATTGAAGAATATCCCACTATGAAATTTTTGGAAAAAAAACTGTTAATTACTTTAAAGGTGCTTTATGCTGTTTTAGTACGTCAGAATTTCCAGCTACGATCTGGATGGCGGAATTACCTTGCTTGGGAATGGTACTGACCTTTAGATAACTTGCCTAACATCTATGAGGTCCTACCTACCCTCCAGTGCTTTAGCCAATATCCAGATGTATCGTACCCCCAATTCGATGGTCTACCTAAAAATTTGCCATATGGATAAGAACCTTTCAGGGTATACTAAAAGTATGTGGATTTGAACTTTCCTGCAAAAAAAGTCATATGTCCTTCACCTAGATTGGAACTTTTTCAAAAACATATTACATGTCCATTAGGGTTGGCCTACCCCCCCCCCTCCCCTCCTGTTTTCCCGTTTTTATTTATGGATATTTACGACTTATTAGTATAAGTTTATTGATATTAGAGCAGTAAAAAAAACAATTCAGCAAATAGTTGAAAAATTAGCGAGAACCGGACCTTCAAAGTTGTGGTCGATACATCGATTATTTGGTGTAAAAGGTTAGAAATTAGGCAGAAAACTTCAAAAAGCTCAATCAGAACGCATGTAAAAAACTTTTCGAGGAAGAAAAGGGTAACACTAGAATTCCCATACCCCTTCCCCCCCCCCACCGCTAGCGCAAAATTTACTTTTCCTGAAGGGGAAGGGACCCGTCTCATATTTGTTCTCGTGCTCTGAAACGGCACGGAACCACTTTAGTTTCTGAAAAATCGAAAAAAAATTCGAACCACAGGGGGGTATCATGGTTTTTTAGTCGAAATTTCATAATTTAAATTGGCGCCATTTGAATTTTTAAAAGGAGTAAGGGCTATATAGGGAGGCGAAGGGGAATAAAAGGGGCCACTAATCACACAGGGGCCACTAACAAAAAGATGTTGGACATGGTTTTGTTGACTGGGGTCTACCGGATATAGAAACTCTGGTATGCATGCTTTTTTATGCATCCAGAGTCACTCTCGAGTGATTTGTGTCTAAGGTATGTGGGTGTGCGCATCTCAACCCCAAGCCCTCTTCTGGGTCGCAGGAAGCTTTAGAGTTAGAGATGGGCGCACTCACTTACCTTAGACATAATTTCGAGCAAGACTCTTGATCATAAAATGCAAATAAAGTCTCTTTTTGCCACGGCCCATGTTGAAAAACATGGTAAGACAGCCAAAGTATACCAATATTCAGTTTTTTTAATACTTTTGCCATGAAAGTGGCCCCTTATAGTACCCCTCTATAGTATAGCCATGAAAAGCACTGCTGGTTCCTGCATTTTTCGTGTAACAAACATGCCCTTTTAAAAAGTGTTGGCTGAGGTGGAGTCGAATTTGGAAGGTTGTGTTGTTTTAGCAAGACCCTTTTTTGCATTTTCTCCTATTTCCTTTGCTTTTTTACATCTTTGCAATTACCAATGAAAATATTAAACTTTGATCTTTGCCTAATCTAGAAGCCATTTTTATAGCAAACCTGAATTTGCAATAAAAATGAAAATTTGGAGATTAATATAAGATAACGCACTAACTTCCTTTGTTCGCATCAATCGCGGAAATGGTGATGAGGAGAAATATATTGGTGGTGGTTTATGAGAGCGGGAATCGTCAGTATTCTCAATATAAATTTTCCTTTCGTCATTCATTGATACTAAAGTGGTCTATCCGGTTTGGGTGGATTTCTGAGAAGTTTTGCATGTTGAAATTAAAGAATTATGATTTCTTGTTGTTTGTTTTTTACTCTTACAAAATTTCAACATAATTAAGTAGAGTACAGCCGGTATTTTACTGATTCGGCAAACTCAGTTTGTAGCTTTTGTTGAAAAACCAAATCGGAAAAAACCGGCCATGTCATATCCTATTATATTGGACCACTATCAAACCTTTATATTTCTTGAAACTGTATTTGGTCATTCCCATATATTTGTTTATCATTGTTATGTAGTTTAAAATTTTGAGATTGCCAGAATTCGGCCGAGGCGCAGGATAAGTCGGCGTACACATTTCCCAGACTACAAAAAATGCCACACTGCCAATCATATTTTTTTCACAAAAAGTACATTAAAAAAAATCTTGATTTTTGTAAAAGAGGAATGGGTACTTCTTCGGCTGACATCACACCTTCAATTTTTGCATTTTGCTGAATTTTTTGCCCAGTTAAATACATATTTTATTCACAAGCATACAACACAACAATTTGTGACCACAAATAAAACATAATATGATTTCCAGCGAATTTAGCCATACTTACCTCAACTTTTCAGCCATATTTGCTTTTGGAAATATGGCTGAAAAGGAGTACGGACACCATGCCCCAACCATACTTTAGGCTTAGGTCTTAGGCTTAGCCTTTAGGCTTAGCCTTACTTTTCGGCCATACTGATCCTAACTTTTCAACTTTTCAGTCATATTCAGAGGCAAGTATGACTGAAAAGTTGAAAAGTTGGGGTGAATGGGGAAATAAGGCTGAAAAGTTGAGCTAAGTATGGCTAAATTCGCTGGAAATCATATTATGTTTTATTTGTGGCCACAAATTGTTGTGTTGTATGCTTGTGAATAAATATTTAACTGGGCAAAAAATTCAGCAAAATGCAAAAATTGAAGGTGTGATGTCAGCCGAAGAAGTACCGAGGAATGGGTTATTTTATCCATTGCTTATTGTTATTTTTAAGCGAGAAAAAAAATATCTTAAAAAGTACAAAACTTTAAAGGACTAGAGATACAGTGCGTTTCATAACTTTACGACCACCCACTTTTTGGCCAAAATCTGCTGTTTTACCTGCATGTAAACAATTCCTTTTTTACGGTTTGAAGAAAGAAAAGTGCAAAAAAATAATATTTGTCAAAAAAAATTGGTAGTCTCTTGAACAGAAAAATATTTTTGGCTATAAATGTGAAAACTGACCGTTTCATAACTTTACGACCATTTTACTTTTTGCATTCAATTGTGTAGTTTGTTGGATTGTTTGATGTACCACGTTTCATTTTTTTACAAATTTAGATGAAATGGGTGCTGAAGAAAAGTTGAATGATTTGGAAAAAGGTCAAATACTGGCATATGCTCAGACAAATCTCAGCAACAGGGAAATCGGAAGAAGTTTGAATCGATCTCATCAGGTGGTAGCAAGTTTCCTGACAAATCCTGCGGATTATGGTAAGAATCGTAATGGTCGTGAAGTTATGGAACGCACTGTATCAACTTTAACTGTAAACTAAGATGCTTCTCTGTTGGTTTAAAAGCAAAAGGCAATTTTAATAAAAAATACTATTAATTTTTGTTCTTTTATTGAAATTTATATATGATGTCAACTAAAAAATCGTATCCTGCAAAGTTTGTCTGCTTTTTGCCATCAGAGTGAACAATCTCTCTCGGTGACGTTTACGACAACAAAAAAGCAAATAGCTCTTTAAGTTTGTGGATATTATCACTAGAGCCCACGACGAAAAAATTCAAAAATGTCGATTTTCGAAAAAGAATGAACAATTTTTTAAGCACCTAAAATTGAAAAAGTTATAGCAAAAAAGCTGGCTTTTCTAATGCACCAGTATGTGAAACTGCATTTTGAACTCCGCCTTAATGCCCAATCCATCGATTAGAACCTGGAATAGTTTTATTTAGAGATTGTAAAAACTATCACCTGCATTCCCGTTCAATTGACCTAATTTGCTATTTCTGCAGCAGCAGGAGCACCAGTATTCACAGTCTACTTCTACCTTATTTAGAAGTGCTGGATATATCTGATTAATAGCGATTGATTGGAGGGCAAGGCACAACAATGCGCAGTTCCGACCCGGTCATACACATAGTCTTTTGTCTCGCCTACTTCTTATTAATGCACACCTAAATTCCTTCTTTTTGAGTGCATATTTTTAGGCCATACTTAAGAAAAAAATAGTAGATCTTTTTTTAGGTGTTTTTTTAAATAAATATAATCATTTTAGCTAAAATATTTTTAGGCACTATTTTAGCCTAAATGTCTTCAAAAATCGGGTTTTTAACGAAATTTGATCGATTGTTGTATTAATGACATTTTAAAACAGTGACCATCACATTTTCAGTCATATCTCAGTGCCTAACCAATTGTTCGAATTCTGCTTGCAAATTATGATTCCTGATAAAAAAAGTTGCTTGCTAGGGTGTATTTTAAAAAGTATATATTACAAAAATATTACAAAACCAAACGTTTTGGTTCCCACAGTATTTAGTTCCCCTATTATCTGCCTATTCTAGGGTTGTCGAGTTTTCAGCTTTAACTCGAATTCTTTTTACAGCCGATTTTCGGCATTGGAATGTAAATCTGATTGAGCATTGTAAGCTTAATTTCTTTATTCTGAGTTTAAAATTTTCAATCAGGTTTATATTCCAATGTCGAGTTTTCAAGTTAAAACTCAAAACTCGACAATTTAGTCCATTGTCATAATATCGCTCAGGTCGGAATCTACCTGACTGCACCTGTCTAACTTCTACATTTTTTGTAACAAACTTTCTAGCTAACTTGTGCCATATTTTAAAACTTTTAAAGGGGCATGCCTACGCTAATAAGAAGTGGTGCCCGGGAATTTAAATTTTTTTCCTTCTCATTGAACTTCTGTACGGATTTTTCAACTTGGTTTCTAACAAAACCATACCTAAAATTAAATTCTAGGCCTTGTTTTGTTAGAAACCAAGTTGAAAAATCCGTACAGAAGTTCAATAATCAGGAAAAAATTTGAATTCCCGGGCACCACCTCTTACTAGCGTCGTTAATGTTTTCAGAATTCATTTTGCGTCTAATTGTCAAAAAATAAACAGAAAAAATTTGTATTTTTTTTTTCAAAATAGTTAACACTCATTTTGAATATTTTAAAATATCTTAATTTACAAAAAAAAATTGTTTATTTTTGGCCTAACAAATTTCTCGCCTTTTTCTTGCTATTTTACAAAATCACAACACCACCTTCTTTCGAAATACAGCAGACAAAACGCCTTTAGTCTTTAACAAGAAAAAATTTTTCTTCTAGGCAATTGAACAAGGTTGTTGTGGTTGATGTGATCAGTAGTAGTGTAGTAGTTTCATTCTACTTTAACCCTTTATTACTTTCGCACTCACATACACTTTTTTGCTTTTCTTGTTCCTACTACTAATATTGCTAATGCTCGGAAACTGGTGTTATTGGCCGAAGGCGACGTAATTTCACTTGATTAGGTAATGATGATGTACAGTCTTTTTGTCGATCAATTTCACACTTTATATTGCTGTGTATGTTTTGATGATAAATGCTAAAATGTTCTGAAAATATTTTTAGAAGCTTGCTACATAAGCTCATTTTAACATTAAAAATTTAAAAAAAAATCAGGATCTTCGATTCTTCCTATTTGTCACATTTTTAAGGGTGGCCCTTTTTTCTAGTATCAAAATACTGAATTCTAGTAGCAAATTTTTTTTAACTTTACTCTTTTTCTTCCCAACTTAAACGTACACCTTTTTTTATTTTTAGATATCGTGTAGCCCTGAATCTTAGCTTTTCAACAAGATATCATTATTCAGTGAAAGATTTTAAAAAGTTGGATATTTAGGGGTTTGAACAGAGTAACTTGCTCCAACAAGTCACTTCATCCAAACACCGAAATCTTCAGATTTTTAAAATCTTTTACATTAATTTGACGCCTTGTTAGAAATCTGAGATTCAGGACTACGAAAAAAATCAGCTTCAACGAAAAAAATCTTAAGTTAGAAATAGTTTTTCTATAAAAGTCGAAATTAGCTACTGGAATTCAGTATTTCGGTACTAGAATTTAGTAGTGCCCACTTTTAAAGAGTGGTATTTAATTTTAGAGGCAGAATACTGAATTTTGGCCGTGGATCTTCTTGGTGTTAGAGAAACTCTTTTTGCCTTAACTTCGCCCCTTGAACAGTTACCTACCTATCAATGCGAGCAAGACTCTTTATCGTAAATGCATGTTTAGCAGGGCTTCATCGGATGTTTTGAAAAAAAGACAATTTATGAAAAAAAGACTAAAATTTCACCCCCTAAAATAATACTGGCTAAGGTCTCAAACACAATGAGGAGGATGTTTGCGGATGCTAAATGAGATTTGTCACTCAGAAATGGCCATAACTTTTTTTATTATTTTTTCAAAAAAATTCTGTTTTTGCCATTTTGTGGCTAACATTCAGGGCTACCAAATGAGCTATTAATAAATTAGATGTTGTTTAAAAAATTGAGATAAAAATGAAAGAAGCCGCCCAAGAATCCTCACTCAAATTCGAGTTAGGATTCTTGAGCGGATTCTTTTATTTTTATTCTTATTTTTAAAACAACATCTGCTTTTTAATAGCTCATCTGGTAGCCCTGAATCTTAGCTACAATATGGCAAAAACAGAAATTTTTTTGAAAAATTAAAAAAAAGTTATGGCCATTTCCGAGTGACAATTCTCATTTAGCATCCGCAAACATCCTCCTCATTGTGTTTGAGGCCTATCCAGGCTAAAGTCCGGTTAGGAATATATCCACCTGAAGGTGGGAATCATAACCAGGTGGTGGGCTCTTCGGATGTTTTTTGGGTTGTGCATAGGGGTAGGCTAGTGTACATAGGACGGACTCAAACTTGTTTCTCAAGCTCCGAAAAGTACAAAGAACGTTTTTAAGTCCACCCTTACATGCACTGTCCTATCCTGCGCCTAAGCACAAGACAAAAAAACATCAGGAGGAACCTTTTCGTAAAAATCATAACAGGTTAAGCCTTTTGCTGGCTCTCTAGATATTATTCAACCACAAATTCATCAACCGGTAAATTCGTCTACTGGCAAATTCTTCAGCAAATGAATTCTTATTATTATCACTCTTTTTCAAAGGAAAACAGCCTCTAATCAAAATTTTCTGTGTTTATTGACTGAAAAAACAGGCTACCGTATTTTCTCTAATTTAACGGACCCCAAAATCCGGAATTTTTTAAAATTTATTTTCCATTTTTGACCCAATTTTTGGTATAGATGGCTAAGCATGTTACATACCAGAATGTAGCTCAGTTTTCCAGCTGATTAAAATAAAAAAATGATGATTAAAAAATGTAAATAAACACTTTTTGAGACTTTTGAAGAAAAAAATTTTAAATCAACAGGGGAGAGCAAGGCATGTTTTTTTTTCTAGATGCACGACATATAGAGCCAAGAAATTAAACAAAATGATAAAAAAATCGAATTTTAGCCTTAGGGGACCAAGGAAAACCAACCTCAAGAGGTTCCCTAATCTAATCTAGATTCCCTAATCAGATGTAATATTCATTCAGATTCAGCATTGTTGAGCTAATACTCTTACAGCAAATAAAAATAAATAAATAAATATCACAAGAAAACAAAGTTTCATAATCCGATGATACCGGGTGGTCCAAGAAATGTGAACACTTGTAAACGGCCACAAGTTTTTTGTAGTGCGTTTTTCGAAAATCTGTAAACGCCATTCGACTCAGAATCGCGTAAGAATTTTTCTGGCATATTACGCTAAAAAAATTTTTTTTGAAAAGTTTCGAAATTTACCTTGGTCCCCTCTTTGATCCGAAAAATTTCAAAATTTTGGAAACTCATTTTTGAACGTTTCTTTTTGGTCGTTCACGTTTATTGACATCAACACGTAACAACGACAATAAGGCAACAATAACATTCAATTTCTAAAATCAGCATAACTTTGTTCGACACTACGACTCTCCACATCAATGCACCTCTCCAATCGGCGAACATAAAATCGATTGATTGTGGAATCGACATTGAAAGTCACAACTCATGAGAACAGTCATCACAGACAACTGGACTCTTTTGAGCCTGGTGATGGACACACACACCTTTAGAACAGATACTACAATTTTCTCTGCGTTGGGTCTTCGTCGGCATTATGGCGTCGGGATTTGTCGTCGAAGCGAAGGGTACGCATAAGAAGCTTGCACCGGTTACGAGAGAATGTAAGACGGGCGTTGTCCGAGCCTGAGCCTGGCTCCAGAGAGAACAACGAATCCAGAGGCACACTGCTGAAGTTACATAATCCCAGATCGATCCACAGACCTAACAGCTGTAACAATGAACTGTGATACCAATTTTGCCTAGAATCCAGAAAACTATGACTTACGGCCAAAATTTCAGTTGCGTTCGACCTTCGATTTAACGACAAACTCGATTTAACGACTCACAACTAATTTTCCTCGTCTCAACTCGAAAAAAGGTTATATTTTAAATTTTGTCACCATCGTGCATTGCTTTCAGTATGATATGATTTCCACTGGAACTTAAAAAGCAAAAAAAATTTAAACTCCAACATCTAGAAACTAACAGAAATGTGACAAATTTAAACATATGTTGAATCAAGAATGTTTAAAAACTTAGAAGCCGAAAAATTTTGACAACTTTTTCGATATTGGTTGACATCTTTTAACATGCTTGATAATTTAACTGTTTTCAAAAATCCTTAATAAATTGTTCAATTCAATTGATAATTCTAAAGCCTTAGAAAAAAGAGCTCGATATAGACTGATAAGGTCATTGGCTAACCGACACTGACTATAGCTACTATTCCAGTGTAAGAACATTTTGCTATAACAATACCCTAAAGCTAATCAAAACGAGTGACGTTACATTGAGTGTTGACTGCCCTCACTGATTTGGTTATGTGTTTGAATAAATTCTTAATTTGCTGGTGAATGACTAGAATATTTATGAAAAACTCGATTTAACGACAATTAATTTTATTTTTGACTTAAGGACCCCCGATTTAACGACAATTTTTTGCCGGTCCCCTGAGTGTCGTTAAATCGAGGTTTGATTGTATTTAAAGTGGTTAACTCGCAGTTGACTTCACATAACCATAACTAGCCTTAATTTTATAACTAGTCAAGTATAAATGATGTTTGCTATCACTAGGATTCGAACCTGTACACTTAGAAAAAAATTGGACTTTTGGCTTTTTGAGCCGAAAACCCGAAAATTTTCGGTTTTAGACTTTTGGCTCGGTGCGCCGAAAATTTTCGAGGCCCCGTCCACCCTATTTATTTATGATTATTTTTTTTAGATTCAAATTCTTTTGGGCAATATTTTGTGATATATAGTTGGTGCTACACTGCCTAGCCTTGCCTGGTGTCTTTCAATTTTGGTTTTAATTTACTGCTACTACTTTTACTACCTTATTTCTAAATTGCCTTGAGTCTTTCCTCTTTTCTAACTACTTACTACTTGAATGGAGCGCCTGGACTGTACTGTGAAGGAATATGCCTGGGGCAAGGATGGTCACCAGTCTGAGGTGGCCAGACTCTTCTCTGCCGGCCACACCCAATTCCAAGTTGGCCAAAAAACTCCCTATGCTGAGGTAAGCAACGAAACTTTTGTAAATTTGACCATTTTTGAAATGTTGAGAAAGGGAGCATGTCACAATAATATAAAATACGGTAACAGCCTCAATTTCCAGCTATGGATCGGAACCCATCCAGATGGACCAGCCCGAGTGCGCAAGTCCTCAGAGTGTTTGAGTCGGTTGATTGCTAGAAGCTCCAGCAACCCCTCCCACAGCTACCTATTTAACAACAGCAGCCGTGAGCAGGGGCAGCAGAAGAAACCGTTGGAGGAGGTCCATTTACCGTTTATCATGAAGATAATGTCCATCAAACACACCCTCTCGCTCCAGGTCCATCCAACCAAGGTTAACTATATCTACACAGTTAAATTGTCACTCACAGATGGAAATATAATTATCCTCGGATTGACTAAAGTACAAAAAATATAATAAAACGCACTGGTTAAATAGACATTTTGTAATGGGTTTTTTCCTAAATTTTTGTGTCGTATTTCTTCCAAATATCTAACTTTAATCATCTAACCGGCAACCAGACATTTTCGATAATTGTCAAATTTGTCGTTTCGAATTTGTATCACGATATTTTCGATAGTTTAAGTCAAATTAGGTTAGTATGAGGGTTGTCGAGGCCTCGATATTTTGAGGCCTCGACTCGACAGCCCTATTAGTGAGTGTTTCCTTTAACATTTAACGAATTTGATAAATTATCGAAAATGTCTGGTTGCCGATTAACCGACAAAAGGTCGGGAATAGGAGGAAGAGATAATAACTTTTTATGAAATACCGTATTTTCTGTATTAAACGCTCCCTCTCTAATAAACGAAGACCCCCTCCCTCAAGGACTTATATCTCAGCCCAAAAAAAATAATTTTGCGAATATGTTTTTTGCGTTTTCTTAGTTAGCATGAGTTCACCTGATTCCACTTTTCAGATTTTAGTTGAGCACCCAAAAATTTCAAAATCGATCAAAATTTTTTCCGACTTTTCGGGGTTGAAAAATAAACGTCCCGGGGCGTTAATACAGAAAATACGGTATGTGCTTTTATAAAAAGTACAGAAAATTTTGGGAAAAACCATCATCAATTGTCCTAAGCGCAACGCAACCTAAAAATCTCTTTTTCAAAAAAATCTCTTTTTGGTTTTGGAGTGTTGCTGTACTTTTAGATAAGGTGAAATGTCCTTTAAGCCCAAATCCCGGAACAAGCCTCTAAACCACTTTTTTAAATATTGGAAAGAGCCTAAGAAATATCATTCCAAATAATATCATTCGGTAATATCATTCCAAAATGCCTAATCAATTTATTTAAGGAACAGGCAGCAATTCTGCACAAAAAAGACCCTGCGAACTATCCTGACCGCAACCACAAGCCCGAACTAGCCTATGCTTTGACTCGTTTTGAATTGCTTTGTGGATTTCGACCAGCTCACCAGATTGCTGAAAACATGAAAGGTCGTGATCCGCTCAAACAATAATTTTTAATATTATTATTATTAATATTTTAGTGTTTCCTGAGCTGCGCAAAGTGATGGGTGAGAGCAATTGCTCAAGTTTTGAGCAATTGGTACCCAGCAATAAGCCGGGCAAAGATTTGGAGGATAAGTTGAAAACAGCTTTGCGCAAGTGTTTTTCAACTATGCTGGATCAACAGGTGCAGAGGCCTAAAATGGTAGAGGAACAACTCAGGTCTTTGTACCGCAGAATCGATGCTAATGGTTTGTAAAATTCGCAAATATGAATAATTAGCATGAAAAGCCCTCTGCTTTTTGATTTAGTCCTACTCAGAACTGAATTCGAAAACTAACATAATTTGCACATAAATTATTTACAGGGTATCTCAAGAATTTTCTGACGGTTTCGCTCGTAACTTTTTTCTTAATCTCGACAAGTAGTTTCTTAATCACATATTTTGTTCGGTATATGTATATGACAGTAGCGTCAAAATTTTGAAAAAAAGTGAAATGAACCCATCCAGGGCGATGAAAAGTCTTGTTTTAGCGGAAATTATTAAGCGGAGATAGATAATTTTGATAAAACACTTTTTTTGGTGGGATTTTGAACTTCTCGCTAATCTTGGTACCATACTTTTTACCTCAAAAACAAATACCTTTTTCCAAATTATAGTGCGGGGATGTCTAATTGAAGACACTGTACGAGTCATGAAAGACACCTACGAGAGATTCCCTACAGATGTGGGTTGCTTCGCACCTCTCTATCTCAACCACATGATCCTCCAACCAGGAGAATGCTGCTTTTATGCTGCTGAAGAATTGCATGCTTATTTGAGTGGAGGTAAGTCCACATTCGCAAATCACAATCTAAACCATTAATCCGAAAACCCAATTTTCAGAGTGCGTGGAATGCGTTGGGTGCTCCAACAACACCATTCGAGCCGCGCTAACACCCAAATACATAGATCGTGAAAACCTAGTAAAAGTGCTCAACTACCGGATGACTGACCCCGAGTTCTACATGGTGCCTCCATGTCCACTGCCCAACCACCCTCACATCGTGGAGTATGCTCCAGACTGCAAAGACTTTACCCTTCACCAGATCACTATAGAACCTTCAAGCTTTACCTCAACCAATCAAATCGAGCTGCCTGCCCTGGAGTGTGCCTCCATGCTGATAATTGTGGAAGGAGAGGCCCGATTTCAGGAGCTGGATGGTCCTATAATCCAATCCGAGAACAACAATATCTCCGAAAGTCCACCCAAGTCCACTACCCAAACCAGTAGTGTGAAGAGGGGCGATATCTACTACATTCCAGCTGGGAGGGTGGTTCGCTTCACCTCTGTAAGCAGTAGACTCCTGGGCTACCGCACATTCAGTTTTGAAACAGGACCTGACCACTCCAGCCGTTTGACCAGCAAACAGACCAATGTTGCAACCACCCCTATGGTGGTGGAGAAGAAAGGAAAGGAGAAAGTGAGTCCCCTAAAGGTTTGCCAAAAGACTCACATAAGCCGAAACATATTCTTTGGAATGGATGAGGAGGATAAGAATGAAAAGAATATGGTAATGTTTGATGTGGAAAGTGAGATGGACGGATTCATGTGATGCCAAAATGATTTTGAGAAGACATATCTAAAAAACCCAATTAAATTCATTTATTCAACAGATTTGAGAATAAAGAAAAAGACTAGAGACCCAAATTATTGTAATCAATTGTTTTATGCTCAGCTCGTTTGTAAAGAGTGAAAATAAAAGGCTAATTTGATGGTTTAAAAAATGTTAATTTTTGTACCGCACCGTCGAGAAGGTATTCGATAGATATCCACATATATCCCCCAGCATATATCCCCCACCATATATCCCCACCATATATCCCCACCATATATCCCCCAGCATATATCCCCACCATATATCCCCACCATATATCCCCCACCATATATCCCCGCAGATATCTCCCCAGAATATAAAATTGCATAAGCCAGACTATTTCAAACGTAATTTGACTCCGAACTATTTTATCGTCCGTCTCAAAGAGGAAGAGGAGCATATATGGCAGTTGGCAATCAGGTATCTTCTTATAAGTTGGTCTAACTCAATACATAGAATTTTGTTTATTGACATGAAGTAAATCCGGCGGATCCAGTGCGCAATGCTCGTTCAAAGAAGGTAGGAAATTCGGAGCTCCAGATCTTCAAGCTCGTTCAAGCAGTACCAATGTTCCCCTCAGACATCGCCTGCTTTTTTTTCTTCGTATGAGTACCATATGGCTAAGTTCTACAATCCCGTGGCTGGTGAGATAGCTCCTGAAAACCCAAATTTCATTTTTGATGTTGAGCTGAATCTTTTCCGTCGGAGTTAGTTTGTGTGTCTTTTGCTATTTGATTGTAATTGTTTGGTTATGATGTTATGATTAAATTTATGATATTGCGTCGGATTGATTAGTAGTTTTGGAATAAGTGTTTGGCAAAAATTCAAAATACAAAGACAGAGGAAATAGTCTCGCTTATGGGATATCTGCGGGGGGATATATGCTTGGGGGATATATGCTTGGGGGATATATGCACGGGGGATATATGCTGGGGGGATATATGCTGGGGGATATATACTCATAACCGTCGAGAAAAACTGGACGGATATTCACTTTACAGAGGAAAAGAAATTTCATGCCGAAATCTCGTTTGTGTCAAAAATTCTTCTTGATAATAAACAAATTAGATCAGCAGTTTCAAAGAGTCATTACAATACAGGGTGTTTCAAGAAATTCTAACACTTTTAAACGGCCATAACTTTCTAGGGCGAATTTTAAAATTCTGTAAAGACAGATCGACTCAGAAAAAAATATACAATTTTTTTAGTACGTAATGCGAAAGACACGATTTTTGCTTGGTCCCCTCTGTGGTTTGGGCACTGGTCATCCAGATCCATCCACCAGGACTGAAACCACAGGGGGACCAAGCAAAAATCGTGTTTTTCACATTACATACCAAAAAAAATGTATATTTTTTAAAATTTTAAAATTCGCCCTAGAAAAAAAGTTATGGCCGTTTAAAATTGTTAGAATTTCTTGAAACACCCTGTATATATGCTTGTGCCTGGAGTGATTTAGATTGCCGAGAAAATTATGAAAAATTATACGAACACATTCTGTTTAAATCGTTTTGTATTAAATTGGCAGAGAACTCCAAAAAATGATTAAGAGCTGTCTGACCAAAAACTAAATATTGACTTTATTGATTTTAGAGTTCAGTAGTTCTTGCGGGTTAACGCATTTAGCTGTGATGAAATTACTAAACTTAAATTAGCAAATTATTCGTGCGGACCTTTCAGAAAAAAGTTACTGTAGCTACATAACAAAGAAAGTGAATGAAGCAATATATTCTTTCCAGGGCACTTATTTCTTAAAGTTCAAGGCATCCAATCTTTGCGTGTGTTCTGCTGCTTTAGCTGGCTTTTGTGCACCAATTTTAAGGAAGGAATATCGCGCTTATTCATTTCGTCTCGTACTTGCCATCGGAGATCGTCTCGCCGCTTGTCCCCAGGAGGCGGATTGGCTGTCCTACAATAAGAAGGTTAATTGTAATAAGTTGCTAATTCGTTCACACAAAAAATTGAAGTTTTCTGATTTCAAAGTGGTAGTCACTGATGGCACTAAGGAACCGAAAAAATAGAAAAAGAAAAATACTAGGGTTGGCCTCTCTTCCACTTTTTTTTATTCTTTTGGCTAGAACGCCTGCGCATTCATCCCGCACTCCCCGCCACGGCAACCGGACGTTTTGTAAAATTTGTGCAATTTGTCCGCGGACATTTTGTATAATTTTGAATGAAATTCGGGCGAAAACAACCGAATTTTATTCAAAATTATACAAAATCCGCGGACAAATTGCTAAATTTTAAAACGTCCGTTACTACCCCCGCTCCCAGCTTTCTTTCCCCGCACCTTCCTAGCTTCGTCCAAAACTAACTTACCACTCCTTTCGATACTGTTCCAACTTTCGATGCTGATCATGACGGTATGGTAGGCGACCTGGCTTAGCACATATTACTGGACGAAGTGCTGAGAATACGAAAATTAAATGAAATGTGTGAAAACACCAACGAAAAATCGCAAACAACAAAAACCAAGGCCATTTTAATAATAACAAACCATTGACTTTGAAGTACTCGCTAAGAATTTTGGATTCTTCCAAACATTCAATAATTTCGCTGCCATCTTCATTTGAAGGCCCAGCCGATTGTTGATCCTCCACCCCTTCCTCATGATTATCCGCTTCTTGTCTTTGTCTTAATGGTTTTCTGTTCTTTCCATTCAATCGCTCAAGCTGACGTTTTGGCTGAGGCGTGTCGAATTCTTCTTCACCATTCTCATTATTTTCTGGCGCTGCATCTGAGAAGAGGGCGCTTCTTGAAAAATCTGGATCCAAGTCTTCCAACTAAAATACACAGATAATAGACTTTTAGTATCACGAAAGATGAGCCAAATTTCAACCAACCAATTTTTCCATTTGAACAATATACTCATGCGTTTCCTGTAACGTCATATAGCCCTGGTCGACCAGCTTGTCAAGCTCCGATTCCAGTTGCATTTTCCGGTGCAATCAAAGCTAAAATTATCCAATTGAAATCAATACAAACATGATTCTGATAAGATAAAGGCTGTTCCGACATTTTTGCAGCTTTGTCCTGCAGCGCAGTAAATAGCGAGTGTTTATAAATATCAGAAAATAACAAAGTCGAAAGTCATGAAATAATGTATTATCCTTTCTGACCAACCCTACGACTTGTGGCTACTACAGTCAATGTCCTACCTAGTATACATTTTTTGGGGACTACGACTCGAGTCGAACCATATACTACATGAACCATATGAAAGATATACTACGAAGAAGGAAGGTCGCGAATATCTCTTATACTTTATGCTCAATGAGGTCTTTTCGGGTGTATAGTATGCAGGGGTGTGAATCACGGCATTTTTGATACCCACTTAACCCCACGCTATTTGGTGCCTGCCAATTCAAATTTTTCTCGTAATCATTAGACTTCTGTACTGATTTTTCAACTTGGTTTCTAACAGAACCATGTCTAAAATTAAATTTCAGGGCAGTGATGTCACCGCACCGGCACCGGTGTGGCACCGACCCGCACCGGTCGGTACAGGTGCGCAAATTTGCGGGGGTCGGTGCCGTTTTTTTAATTTTTTTGGGCCGCACTTGAAATTCAGACCTCGTTTTATTAGAGACCTAGTTAAAAAAACCGCACAGAATTTCAATGATTAGGAAGAAAATTCGAATTGGCTGGCACCATCTGTAATAGCGTGGGCATGCCACTGTAAAATGTGCGTTCCAAACAAAAAATGTTCAGCGGTAAAAGCTATCCAAAATTCAATCTCAAATTTAGCGCCAACAAGCGGCGTTTCCACTCAAGAATTAATGGCCAACAATTTTTTTTAAGTCGTTCTTTTCCATGTTTACTCTCTTCTTCCTGCTCGTTTTTATTTGCTTTCAAATCTTTCAAACGTCCCGCTGATTCTATTTTTGCTCATTCTTCTGGTTTAAATTAGCAATTTCTAAACTCTTTTTTACAGCCTTTTAATATGACTATCACAAGAGGGAGACGTGCCGCCCAAGCATCTTCGAGTCAAGAAGGAGTGGTTGATGAGCCTCAACAGTCTTCTCCTTCATCTGTTCAGCCTGTATCTGTCAAACAGCAACCACTGGATGAAGTTGACGTCAATGTGGGGATGGAGGTGGAGCAGTCGGGAATTGTCCAGCAACAACACCATCATCACCATCACCATGAAGTAGATGACATGGAGGAGGAACAGGTACACCTTTTTTTAAGATTTCAAGTTAAAAGTAATTTTTAATATTTATTCCAATTCCAGGTCATCGTAGACGATCACCACCACATCAATGGCGCTGACGTAGGAGAAGACCATTACGAAGACTACATTGAAGCCCCTGATTATGGAGAGGAAGAAGAGCTGGATGAAATGGAGCATGACATGTATGGAGTAAGTTGTTGTCAATAATTCAAGCTTTCAATATCTGCTAACCCAACCCTTTCAAGGAAGAAGAAGACGAGATGAGCGGAGGTCACTATGGTGCTCCTGGAGTGCCTGGTCAGCCTGGACTTATGGGTGCAAGAGCCGGAAAATCCTTGGGACTGTTGACTCAGCGGTTCATCGAGTTTCTGCAGAAGACGCCAGCTGGTCATGTGGATCTGAACATAGTGAGTACACTTACGCTTTTTTCTTTAACTGGTATCCGAGATGGGTAACACGGCATTTCCTCTTGCACTTTTATTAAACATTTGATTAAGGCAGCCCAGAAGCTTGGAGTTAGTCAGAAGAGACGAGTCTACGACATCACCAATGTTCTGGAAGGCATCGGACTTATAGAAAAGCGATCCAAAAATGTCATCCACTGGAAGTGAGTCCTTTTAGTTCTGTATAGTTACAACAATATAGGTTACAGTTAACACACCAACACCTTTTCAGGGGTGGCCAATTACGCAAACGTGGTGGCACAATAGAGCTGAAGCCAGGTGAGAAGGAGCGTATGTTCAAGCTGAAAAATGAGTTGACTGAGCTAGAACGGGAGGAACGCTTGCTCAACTTGCACTTGACTTGGATGAAACAGAGCATACGAAATGTGTGTGAGCATCAGGAGAACACTAAGCATGCTTTTACTACTCAAGCAGATCTAATGGAGGCATTCCCAGATTCTTTAGCTATGGCTCTTCAGGCTCCACCAACAACGTCGGTGGAAGTCAGTTCAAGTGGAAGAGCTGGTGTAAGTTATTTAAAAAAAAATTACTAAAAAATTCAATGCAGTCGTGTACGCAGTGACCATTTTTTTTTAAGTTGACACCCGTCCGCCACCCCTACGTTTTTGTCCAGCCATCCACAGTCACGATATATTTTGAAAAATTTTAACTGTCTTTATCTTTTACCTTGCTCTGTGCATTGACCGCCCTTCTTTCCGTTCTGGAGGCTGCCCCTAAGATTCGACCGCCAGCTGGCTCCACCACTTTTTCGCTCCAACGTTTGTATTTTTCTTTGCCGAAATTGATCTAAAAATCTCAAGTATTGTGATTTTACCGGTCCTTTCTGAATGGCCTATGTATAAAAAACAGGTAACTCTATATTGGGAGCCACCGGTTTTTTTGGCATAACTGTGGTCATTTTTGAAAAAGGACTGGTATAATCACAACTTTCAGGATTGTTTGGATTGACGGATCAATTTTGACTAAAAACCGTAAAAATTTGGGTTAAAAAGGTGCCGCACTCAGCTAAAGGTCGAACTTGAGAGGGTGACGTCCCTTCGGAAACTCTACAGTAGGATAGTAATATTCAAATCCTTTTTGGTTTAAAAGATTGAATCCCAAATTTAGTATGCTGAGGAGATGCGCTTTGACCTTAAGCTGACAAGCAAATGTGGTCCTGCCCAAGTCTACCTTCTGAATAACACCAACAGGGAGGGTAGTCAAGCCCTTGGTAGCTCCACTCGAGGCCGGAGTAGGAACACCAGTCAACACCAACAAAACAGTGCTTACAATGTGAGTGATGAACCTGGAGATATTCTTGAAGGGGACACTGGTGACAACCAGTCGGAAGAAGTTGCCCAGCCTGCAGGAGAACGGCAAAAGAAGATAAATAGTGGAGAGGGAGATGTAGATGAGGGCACAGGTCAGTGTTTTTTTATCTTTATTGGTCAGAGTTCATTACACAGGATGTGTCAAGAAATTTTAGGGTTTTAAAATGGCCATAATTTTTTTAAAGAGCAATTTTTGAAATTCTGTTTTCGCCAATCGATTTTTCTCGCCGACTTTTTTGGTGTATAATGTCAAAAAACGATTTTTTCTTGGGCCCCCTGTGGTTTTGGTCGTGGTCTGTGGATGGTCTCTGGATGGGCAAGGACCAAACCAAGGGGGGACCAAGCAAAAATCGTGTTTTTGACAATATATGACAAAAAAAATTGTCGGCGAGAGAAATCGATTAGTTGAAACAGAATTTCAAAAATCGCTCTTTAAATAAAGTTATGGCCATGCCCAAAAAATACGGAAAGATGCTCTTAATTTGGAGTTTTAATGATTTTTTGACATCGAGTTTTTAATGTCTGCAAAGGGCTCAAAAGTATGAATTCACCAGTAAATTACTGAATCCATGCTCAAATTTTATCTTGCCCTTTATCTTTGAATTTTCGTTGGACGAAGTATTTTTTGGGGCAAAAAGACTTTTTTGACAAATAGGAAAAGTGCCTCCATTTGGCGAAAAGATGCCTCCTTTTTATGAAAATGTGCATCCTTTTTTTTCGTTTTAGTCAAAAAGGCGAAAAAGTGCCTCCTTTTGTTAACACTAGCAGAACCCCCGGGCAGGTTGGTATAGTCTGGTGCATAATTCAACGGAGAACACGCCTGTGTTTTTTCCTCAAATAAATAGTGACTTTTTCAATCAATATACCGCCCTCAAAGTTGGGTCATTTTTCGAGTCAAAAAAACAGGTGCTTCTGTTCGATTTGGGCTTTTATCCTTTATATTAAAAATACTCATATGAATGATATATGTCAAAATGACCGCTTATGTCTCTTCTTTTGATGTGTGTAAAATTTGCTGATATTACACAACAAATCTAAATTTTTTGCTGAAAAGAAAAAATTATGTAATTTTTTCACAAATGTTGTTGATACTTGAATATGCAAAATTAAGTGCCATAAAGCCGTTTTTATAGTTAACGGCATATACTATTTGACAGAGCAAGAAAAACTGCACCAACGTAAAACAAAAAAGATTTTTAAAATGTTGGGCATAGGTCGCAAAAAAATCAAAAAATTATTTCAAAATATATTATGACGTGAAACTTTTTTGTCGCTGATCAACTTCGAAATCGGATTCGTGTTCAGCCCAATCGATTTGCTCGTAAAAATGTTCTTGTAGGTTGAAAGTCACTTTAAAATTTCGAATTCCGCTCAAGACAACAAATATTTGAATAAATGCAAAAAGTTCAATTATTTTTTTGTCTTGAGCGGAATACGAAATTTTACAGTGACTTTTAACCTATAAGGGCAACATAATGTTTTTTGAAATAACTTTTTGGTTTTTTGCGATCTCTACCCAACATATATAATATTTAACATCGTTAGAAACTAGAAGCGGAGGGCTACCTAAATGGTTGAAAATTAAAAAAAAATTTAAAAATTCATGACTTTTTAAATAAAACGAAAAAAGGAAGCACAAAGGGGGTACTTTTTCACAAAAAGGAGTAGTTTTTTTTGCCAAAAGAAGGCCTTTTTCCGTTTTCTCCATTCAATAATTTACTGATGAAATTAATACTTTTGAGGGCGCACTTTAGTTACAGCGTCTGCAAAAAAGGGTAAAACACAATGCTGAAAACCACGATTTTGAACAGGAGCCCTTTTTTGCCTCACAATGTAAATGGATTTTTGTGAACATCATTGGAAATTTATTTTATTTTGCTTTCGCTGTCAGAGTAGAGAATCCAATCATCTTAGGATCTTTACATAACAAGTCGCATTATGTCAATTATCTAAAATCGCTTTGAAATCTCTTGAATAATTCAATTTTAGTTGCTGATGGTTTTCGATCCCTGACACCTCCTCCATCTGAAAGGGACTATCTCTACGGGCTGAACAAAGGCGAGAGTCTCCTAAAACTCTATGATGATATGTGAATGTATGGTCCCTAATTCGTCATGGTCCCTAATTCGTCTTTTCCTCTCTTTACGTACCTGCTCTTCATCCACATTTACTTTTACCAGTGGTAAGTCCCGACCTAATTTCGATTCATTTCCTGCATATTTGTGAGTGTGGCGTAAAACTGTTTTTACCCGTGTGTGTTGACCAAATAAATGATTTTTGCTTACTTGTTATTTATTCTGAAATACATGCAGAACAACAAATCTATATATCTTGGGTTTTGGTAATTTTGCGGTAAAAAATATTTTAATTTTTGTCTTGCAAGGAGTCTATAATACGCATGGAACTAGCAGGATTCGAACCGGATAAATTTTCGAGGTTGATTTTATCAAATTTTTTAAAGATTTGTGAAGTAAATTCAGTTTTTTAGCTGTGGGATTGATGCGAAAGCCGTCCAAGGAGTGCAAATATTGAAATATATGGACATTTTATCAACAGATGCTTCGACGAAAATGAGAATAGAAGACGTACAGAGGTGAGTTTCTCAGTGATTTGAATTATTTTTTCATCCACTTAGATGTAAATTTATTACCTAGGTGCCAATTAAAAAACAACAGGGACAAAAACCTTGGCTAAAATTCGGACAAAAGACGGACCTGGGGGGGGGAGGTTGTCTGACTGTAGTGAAACAAAAATGTTGAAATCTAAGTGAAAAAATTTGTGGAACGAACTTGAAAGAGAAAACCGAGACACAAATTTATGACTTACAGTGTTATTCTACCGTATTTCCTCTAATAACTCACACAGGTGAGTTATTTTTCGAATCCCTGAAAATCATAAAAAGTTGAGATCGATCTCAATATTTTGGGTGCCCAACCGAAATCTAAAAAAACAGCTCTGCAGAATATTTATTTATTTTCTGCCCTCAAAATTGAGGAACAGGTTTATTAGAGAGGGTGGTTTAATTAAAATAAATACGATAAATTAGAATATGACTAATTTAGTTGCTCAAACACGGTTCAACCTGAGCAACAGGAAGAAGAAGGACTAACAAATGAAAATGTTGTCGAGATCATCAAAAAAAGTGTGTTGGTGACTGGATTCTTGCTCGGATTTCAAGGTTTATATCAAACGCGTAGTTAAGTTTTTCCTTTAAATCCACTAATTTAGTTATGGAAACAGAAGCAACAGACCTGCTAGCTGAAAGAACACTGAACCACTTAGAAAAAATGTGCAAACAGTTGTGCATTCTAGCCGATCGACGAAGACGTGGTCGACCATGCTCTTTTATTGCAAGTTTTATTACATATAAATGTTGTAAGTTTGAATAGTCCAAATCTTAGAACCCGATGCACCAAGTGCTGGATATGAATAATTTGAGTATTCCTATTCTACACTCCTTCTACTGCACCCGTTTCCTCAATTTATGCAACAACCCGCTCAAGAGATTCCACAAGATTAAGGGCAACGTAGAGACGACGCAGAATCCCTGTCCCAACAATAAATTGAACAATAGAAAAAGAAAAGCCTCTAGTGCATCTATAGGTGAATAGATTTGTTAAGTGTATGTTCTAGAGGTTTCTGGAATAAAATCAATCTCTAATTTCTGCTTAGACAACAAATCCAAATTAAGTTTGAGTTACAGTAGCGGAAAAAAGTGATGACTCAAGCGCTATTTTCATGAAAATCATCGTTTAATTTGATTAAAAAATATACATTGCGAAAAAGCGTAAATGGCATATGGAGCTACATTCTCTTGGCTACATTTTGACTACAAAACTGCTTATATATGCACTTTTCCCCAACTGTCAAATTACATCTGTTTGAAACACCTTCATTTCTTAGGCGGAAAAAAGTGACGACTCAAAACACTGTTTGTTGGATTTTAGTGTATTTTTTTGCTGTGTTTGATTTATTTTGTCATCTTTGCTTACAAAACTGCTGTTTAGACTAAATGGCTCGCAAAGAACTGGTGCCCGATGTGAAAGAAGCTATCGTTCGTGCTAAGGAAGGCGGTTCAACTGATCGTGCTGTGGCTGCTCTGTTCAAAGTTGGCCAGAAGACGGTTTCGAGGGTCTACAAGCGCTTCCGTGAGTCAAAATCCGTTTCCAACCTTCCGAGAAGTGGCCGTCCTCGCAAGTCGACTGAAATAAATGATCGGGTGCTTGCCAAAATTGTCAAAGAGGATCCAAAAAAAGACAGCTTCTGATGTGACCAAATATGCGAATGATCGTCTCAAGCTCGGAATCACCACACGAACAGCCAGGAATATTCTCAAGTAAGTGTTTATTTTGTGCCGCAACGTTTTTCTGATGATTGGTTATAGACGTGCCAATTTTCCAGCTGCCAAGCCTTCGAAAAAGCCGTGGATTTCAAAAAAGAATGTGAAGGCTCGTTTGAAGTTCGCCCGTGCTCATCTGGATTGGTCTGTTGCTGATTGGGGAAGAGTGCTCTGGAGCGATGAAAGCAAGTTCAATCTGTTCTCTTCCGATGGCATTCGTTACGTCCGACGTCCTCCTGGCCAGCGAAACAATCCAAAATACCAGGTTCCGACTGTCAAACATGGTGGAGGGTCGGTTATGATATGGGGTAAGAATGGAAAATCATTGCTAGATTTAAGGTGGTTGGTTTAAGGTGCATTTTCGCGTGATGGTCTGGGTCCACTGGTCCGAGTCGAAGGAACAATGTATGCCAAAGACTACAAGAAGATTCTGGAAGACAATATGCTGGAGCACGCCATCA
Organism: Ditylenchus weischeri; assembly: GCA_029231635.1. Classification (NCBI taxonomy): domain Eukaryota; kingdom Metazoa; phylum Nematoda; class Chromadorea; order Rhabditida; family Anguinidae; genus Ditylenchus; species Ditylenchus weischeri. The sequence continues at coordinate 33,831 of JAMRYI010000043.1, read as the reverse complement.
CTTGTCTCGGTTCCGACTGGATCTTTCAGCAGGATAACGATCCAAAGCACACCTCCAAGTTGGTCAAGCAGTGGTTCGTCGACAATGAAGTGGAAGTTTTGGAGTGGCCATCGCAGTCTCCCGACCTGAATCCGATCGAGCATCTCTGGGAGGAGCTGGACAGAAGAATTCTGGCCAGAAATTTTACCAAAACTGCCACTTTGTTCAAGGTTCTCGAGGAAGAGTGGAAGAAAATTTCTATTGATGTTGTTATCAAACTTGTTGAGTCTATGCCTCGTCGTTGTCAGGCTGTCATTGATGCGAAGGGTTATGCGACAAAGTATTAGTGCTGAATAAAGATTTATTGTCAGAAATGCTGCTTATTTTTGAACAGTTTCGTGATATTTGCCAACAAACAGTGTTTTGAGTCGTCACTTTTTTCCGCCTAAGAAATGAAGGTGTTTCAAACAGATGTAATTTGACAGTTGGAGAAAAGTGCATATATAAGCAGTTTTGTAGTCAAAATGTAGCCAAGAGAATGTAGCTCCATATGCCATTTACGCTTTTTCGCAATGTATATTTTTTTAATCAAATTAAACGATGATTTTCATGAAAATAGCGCTTGAGTCATCACTTTTTTCCGCTACTGTATGTTCTATGAAATCGTACAAATTTGTTTTTGCTTTTCCAGTAATAAAAGGTAGTATTTATTCTTCACATCGCGGCCGATAGGTTCGACGGATTTCCAGAGTGCTTACCTGACTAAAATTGTAAATTTTATGCAGATGGACCAAAACCATATGAATAAAAACAAAGTTAGGGCCATAGTTGCACGGCAGCAAAATTTTCAAATCCCGCCTCCGCTTCCGCCGGCGCCTTAAAATTTTTCCCGCCTCCGCCTCCGGCGGCGTTAAAAAAATTTCGCCGCCGCCGCCTGGCGGAGGCGGTGTCATTATTGAATTACCCCCCGCCTCCGCCGGCGGACACGTATCCGCCGGCTAAATCGCTCCGCCACCGCCTCCGCCGAGATTGTTTTTGAACCATTTTTTAAAATAAAGCGAAATTTCAAATAATAATTTTCTGCACTTTTATTTTATATAAACTAGACAAACTTTAATCTAATGAGCATTATGAGCAAGTAAAGTTTTACTATTCAAAAGAATTGGTTTTGTTTGGGTCTTTCGGCTTGTTGAATGCATTGAAACAGTACTGAACATTCTCTCCACGGCACCAGTGCTTGCTGGTATTGGTAGCAAATCAAAAGCCAGCTTTGCAAGAAAAGGGTAAAGCTGAAATGGTTTGTCAATATAATATATAACTTTGCATATTACTCTACCGTTGTCCTAGTTTTCCAAAACTACCATGGATCACTACTTCTGTCAAAATTTGCAGACGCAATTTCAGCGAAAAAAATTTCCAGCTCTTCACTGCCAGCTGATGATTTAGATTTTTTGACCATTATTGTTCCGAACCCGAATAAAGATTGTTCTTCAACAAGGTCACGAACAAAGGAATTGATGATCGAATTGAAACCTTAGCTGGCAAAGACAAAAATTTAAAAGATATCTTAAGACAGTGAATTTGAAAATCCCATCTGTTTTTTTTTATTCATTTAAATTTTATTAGTTAGTCTTTTTTGAAATAAATATATGAGAAAACAACAAAATTAAAGCAAAAATCACTCCGCCGGCGGCTCCGCCTCCGCCGCCATTTTTCGCTACGCCACCGCCTCCGCCGCCTTCTCAAAACCGCTTCGCCGCCGCCGCCTCCGCCTGCGTTCAATTTTCGCCGCCGCCGCCTGGCGCAGCGCCGGCAGTTCTGAATTTTCCGCCTCCGCCTGGCTCCGCCGGCGGATGCGGGCCGCCGGCGGAGCCGTCAGGCGGGGGTGCAACTATGGTTAGGGCTAGAATAATCAAAACAAAAAAGGTATCTTAATTACCAAACGCAGACATCAAGCGGGCTCCTAATCCTATAGGGATTCTTGATAAAAATTATACATTTGAACCGTGATCTGATTTTTTTCTACAGTGTACTTTTTCATCTTTTCGGTATTATCACCATAGTTTATTTTTATTTATAAATGGCTTATTCATACAATGGCTAAAAGTAATTTCTACCGTCAAAAGGTTCAAAAATCCCGTCAAATTAGTAATTCATCCCGTTAAATTTGAGAATTTTGTTATTTTGCTTAACAAATTGCTTAAACTTATGTAAAATTTTGATACCAAATTGTAGCCCTAGAACTCAGCTTTCTAACAAGCTATCAACTGACTTAATAGGATCCTACAAGGACCTTTTTCCACAAGGTTTTTAAAATTTCATTAGGTCAGTTAACAGCTCGTTAGAAAGCTGAGATTTAGGGCTACACGTTAGCGTAAAAATTGAAAAAATAAAACAAAAAAAATAATAAATCTTTGAGACAAACAAATTTTTTAGATTCGACGGGATAAATTTATTTAATTGAACCTATTGACGGTGTAAAGTAACCACAGCCTTTATACAATTTTACTGGACAATGTGCAAGCAATATAGCATGATACATTAAAAAAACAGCAAAAAGAATAATTCGATTAACAAAATTAAACAAAGGAATATATCTATTTCTAAGAAGAAAAGTGAAAATAGCGTATATTATGACAGAGCATGTATCAGTAAACTTGGCTTATTTTAAAGTAAGGTGAGGCCAACTTAGCTTAGCGCGGGACCGTATTCACCAAAAAGTTATCCAAATGTCACTCATACTAGCTGTTCGCCTTGTCTCCCATTCTGAATTGTGAATACAACCAATTCTTAATAGCTAACGCTAGAGCAAAGGCTGGAGCTTATGCTTGAGATAAAGCTAAAAACTAACTTGTCTAATTGAAAAAAAAAAATTGTTGGAAAGGGAACAACCTAATGCTGATGACCCTATAACGATTTACAATTCTACTTCTTTTTAGTTTTTTCCCAAGTAATCAGTAAAGGGTGGTATTTAATTTTTCCCGCTAATTTGTGAAAAAAACCCGCTAATTTTAATTTAGCATTTTCTTTCAACTTTTAATTTTTTTTGCACCATCGTGTAACCTAGGATCTCAGCTTTCTAACGAGCTATCAAACTTCATTGATCGATTTCAGAATTGTAGAGATTTAGAGGTCTGAATGGAGTAACTTTTCTTTTTGTGTTCTTTTTCGAAACCCCTGAATTTTTACATTTCTGAAATCATTCAATAGAGTTTAATAGATTGTTAGAAAGCTAAAATTTTGGGCCACGATAATGCAAAAAAATTAAAAAAACATTTGCAGGAAAATTGAAAGAGAAGTGTGAATTTCACATTAGCGGTAGATTTAAATATTATCCATCAGAAAATGAGTTTAAGGAGCTTGAGCTAATGCTAACTTTGTGGCAAATACTAGCTTTCATCATTTGTGGAGAATAGGCCTCATCCAAAAGCTAGGCCTGAAAAAGGTGAAACCCACGCAGCGACGAAATACGGCTGACCGAAAGCCAATCCGCCAACTGAACCCTGCCCCTATTTACAAAATAAAATGTGTGGAAAATAAATGATCAATTCAAAAAACATTGAGAAGCTAATCCGAAAATCTACAATAAAGAAACCATGCAAACACACCTTCACACAATTTTATTCCCATAGGTAACATACCTCAAAACCATCAATTTGTATTTTTAAATACCATAACCTGACAACAATAATAATAAATCTACTTATCTTAAGCTAATTCACTTCAAATCCTCTTCATCACCGTCTTCGTCTTCACCGGCCTGTCTCTTGATCTTCAGCAAAAGGGAAGAATACCACGGATCCAGACGACTGATTTTGTCATAGTTGCGCACCGCCTCAGTAAATTGATCAACGTTGTGCTCTTCAAGACATAGGATGATCTCATTGACAAACTTGCACTCGCGAGAATCTAGAAAGTAGTTGGTCAATGAAAAGTGAGAACTAGGTTTAACTTGGCTCATGTAATTTATACTTTTAAAGCGGTAAGTTGTGAAACACACCACCCATACCACAAAAAGGCAAGAAATCTTTAAACGAGCTAAGTTGGTAAAAGAAAGACCTTTACGAAAACAACCGCTTCAAAGTAAGTAGGTAAGCATTAAAAAGTTATTTGTTATATCCTAGATCACAAAAAATCACCAGTAAACGAGGGCGATAACTCCTCATAGCGTCTTAGGGCCTGCCGAGTATCCAACTGAAACAATAAATGTAGAATGTTTAGTTTCAGACAACTTAACAACCAAACGTACCAAATCAATACAGAGATAGCAGAGCAAGGCCTGGAAAAAATGAGTCTTAGCAGCATACTTCAATGTCGGATGATCGGCTTCCCACACAGCCACTTCTTCAAACACATCCACTGCTTTGCGGTATTGCTCCAAATCTGCGGCAAGCTGAAATAGAAGGTTAAACAGAAACTTCAAAAAGAACCAATGAATTTACCTGCGCGACTTTCAACAAACATTTGGTAGCTGAACTCTTTGCTTCCTCGCCCTTGTGGTAGTCGGCGGCCTTCTGGTATTCTGCCATACACTTCTCCTTGTCTGGTGCATCTGATTCGTAGAGCTCTGCGATGGTCGTATGTGTTTTGGCAGCCATATTGAAGCGGCCCATGTCTGTGTAAATCTCGGCTGTTTTCTGGTAGCAGTCGACGGCTTTCTAAATGTTTAATTATGAAAGCACGGAAGGAGTAACGAGCTTGAACCAAAAACTAACCTGAGCATCCACTTTTCTGAAACAATTTCCAGCCTCGCTGTAGTTGGTCGCCCCATCGTGCTTAGAATCTCCTTGATTGAGGTGCAACTCGGCCGCCTTGAGAAATGCATTTCCTGCTGCTGACCAGTTCTTGGCAATTTTATAGAGATTTCCGGCCTGAAAAACATTAATAGTGGTTTTTCCAATCAGAATATGTGAACAGACCTGAATGTAGAGATCACAAGCATCACCAACATTTGAACCACCACCACTGAAGAGCCCACTCAAGAAGCCGGTTGTCTTTTTAGCTTTCTTTTCCGCTTCTTCCAGCTTCTGACGCGCCTTAGCCTCGTGATCCGTCATGCTCCTTTGAAATTTTCTATGCTATCTCTGAAATACAGTGGCATGAATGAAGAAGAAAAAATTACATTTCAACAAAAAAATTTTTAATGATGATTATTTGCATAAAGAGAATAGGGTAGCTGGCGTGTGCTACCCGACTGGTTCTAATACAGGATTACCTGGGTTTTATGTTAAAGAAAATAAGTTGCTTGTAACTTCACGGACCTTCAAAATTCAAAAACATAATCACTTCAGAATTTTTACGCCAAATACAAATATTCAAAATTTGTCTGAAATTTTAATACATTGAACCCAAGCCTGTTAAATAAAAAAAGTACAAGGTTTGTAATTTATTTTATTTCGACACTTTCTGGGTAAAATTATTTTTTAAACGCTTCCTCACATCCAGAGCAATAAAATGAGCCATCACTTGCCTTGAAAACGCGGAAATTTTTTAGAGATGTCAATAAGGTTTTCGAAAGATATGCCAAAAAAGTCATCTTGGTTTGAAATTATTAATGACCTGACATTTGAATTTACATTTAAAACCTTAAAAAAGTAGGAGTAAATTTTCTATATTTCTATGTTAAAAAAATATCCGAAAATACAAATTTCATGTGTTTCATACAAAAGTAAGACAAAAACGCAAAAAACCCTTATTTTACACGTAAAAATGCCAGTTGTTCTCTTTGGTTAATCTCTAGTTTCCGAAATTTCAACTTTACAAGAATCGGCTCAACTTTTCGCGTAGCTGAATGTCTGCGCTGTCTTTTGGTATATACTATATGCTGAAAAGACCGTGGTTTTGCACTTTTTGTCCGTCGTTTATGTCGTTCATTTATGTTCGTACTCTCAAGTGGTGGTTCAATGGTGTAGGCGAAACGTGCCACTGTGGTGCAGTAAGAGCGAATAACATACCGATTTTTCATTCTGAGGACTTTGGGGGCAACAAGGACTGTGAAGAAAGCCACAAGTGTGAACGGAAACCGCTTGCGCAAGAGCAAAGCAAGTGACAAGAGTTTGGTTTAGTAAGTTCACGTGGTGTTAGATTTCTGCAAATTTTTCTTGTAGCAAGCTTCGGCAAAGAAAAAGGAAGAACAGTGAAAGCAAGCTCAGTATGAAGCCAAAGGCATTCTGCCAGGAAAGCAGCGAAAAATAGTCGTCATTAAATGCAAGTGCGGTGTCTCTCGAAAAGCTCTAAAACAGGTAATCAATCAGTTTTTGTGTGATAAATGTTTCGGAGTTAGCTAGCTTCTGGTGGCTTTATACTACCACAGCCACATTTCCTCTGTTCGTTATTCACTTCTGCTGAAGTGTTTATTCTATGGAAATGACTGCTAATGTAGAGAAGATCGTTTCAATAAAGTGTGCCAAGTGCAATGCTGGAGCTGAAAGGACTGGAGATACTGCCAAATCGGATTTTCAAGCAAAACTTGGCAAAAAAGTGCCAAGTTTTTTGAAAATCTGCCAAGTTTTTGCGAAAATTATCTAGATCAAAGACTAAGTCGGCATATTTTGGCGACCGAATGATATAACATCCATTTGTTGCTGTTTCAGCTTGAATAAATACGCTTTATTTAATGCATAATGAATATAAAAGAGTATATCCAGAAGTAGGCACATTTTACCGAAACTGGGCACATTCTCATAAAAACTGAGCAGACTTTCCCGAAACTTGCCATATTTTCGAAAAACTTGGCACATTCTCGAAAAACTGGACACTTTTTCACAAAAAATTGGCGGATTTTCGAAAATTTGGCACTTTCTCATAAAAACTTGGCAGATTTTCGCCTTTTCGACTAAAACAAAAAAACTTGGCATTTTTTACAGGCAGGAGAAGGGTGCGCCAAGTTACTTTGCGACAATTCAATTTGGAAATGCCCCTGAAGTAACAGGTACCCATGTAGTGGTAATTAGGTTGGGGTACTCAGGTAATGGTGACCAGATAATTAAGTGATGGATCATACTATGCTCAGCAATGAATTAGTTTACTTTAGGAAGTGGATTAGGCCTGGTTTATGGGTGGATCCGACCATGTTTAGGAGAAAATCAGTCCATCTTGACTCCCAGAAATTATGGCAGCGGTCCACCTACCCAAGAGGTAACTACCTCAGATTTCGAGTCTTTGGTAAGGAAAATCGTATATGAATATCAAAAAATTGTTCAACATGTCGTTTTGTTTAAGTATTTGTTTAATTAAACATAATTGTTTAATTACACATTCTCAGAGTTAAAATTGTTAGACCTAAGAAAAAAGAATTTAAAAATTTTGAATTAGCTCCAAAACTTTCGACAAATTTAAAATTTTGAATTCGCGCCCTATTAAATTTCTAATTTTTCGGCTGTTTAGGACACATATATTTGAGCCTGTCGAACACTACACATCTAAAAAAGGAAATTGACAAATTTTCTTCTTCTCGACAATTTTTCAAAAAAATCAGAGTACGGTGTGGACTAAAGAATTGCCCTCATGCTGAGCAGATATCCACTTGAAAGGGCAAGCACAACTTGATATACTATTTTTCGGTCTTGAAAATGGGTATTCATTCAGAGTATATACTATGATACTGAGGTTTTGAATGGAGAATTCGCTGTTTTGGTATTATTTGGAGGGGGGAAGGGTTATTTGGTGGTATTTACGTTCGTTAATTTGCGCCAAAATTATTTGCAATATTCGGTAAATTGGTCACACGCATTGAACAAATCACACAAAATTTTTCAAAACACTTTTACAAAAATTTCAAATTTACTTTTGAAACTTTTTACAATGGTCTTAACAAGAAAAAACTTTGTAGATCGATAAAGGGTGAAAAAAATGCCAAACTCATGGTCTTATCATGAGGATCTCACGCTTTCTGCTCGGAAATTTTATGAGCTAGCGAAAATATTTGTCAAAGAGAAAATCTTTAAAAATCGATTTTTCAGTTTCTATTCCAAATTTTATCTCAAATGCTTCGTGGCAGAACTAGCGGCAATTCAAAGAATTTTTAAATTTAGTGCTCTTTCAATGGACATTTTACCCAAGAAAAAATAAAATAAAGGGTTCTAGAAAAAAGATTGCCTTATAGGGCATCCTTTCACCAGTCTAAAACCAAAACCTCAAAGAAGTAACCCACCGAAAATCGAAAAGTAGATCAATTTCACCAATAACAAATTGGTCATTTTCTTCACAAAACACTCTAAGAGTGCCATAATTCATATGCATTTTAATATTTCAGACGTTTTGCTTTTTTCAATGGGTAGTAATTAATTTTGTCCCCAAATTGCTGAAAAATGTCCCAAAATTTAAATTAGCTTCTTTTCTTAATTTTTGAGTTTATTTTACCATTTTTTAACGATTGTGTAGCCTAGGATCTCAGCTTAAGAACGAGTTATCAATTTCCATTGTAGATATTTAGCTGTAGATATTTAGAAATTAAAAAAAAATACCGATTCTTAGAAAATATCTAAATGTCAGGGTTCCAAACTGGGTTGATTAATCAGAAAAGGGTTGATTTTGAAAAAGGAAGGATGATTTGTCTGATTTCTGCAAAAAGAAATAAAAACTTATCAAATTTTAAAATTCCCTCCAACATTTTGCTTGAAATTCTCGCCCACGGCGCAATTTCTTTCAAATTCATTTGTCCGATATTTTGTTTTTTCAATAGTGCTGTGTTTCTTTTTAGAAAGATACCTCCTCACGCAAAGCACGAGTACAAAGCGCAAAATGGCAAAGACTTCAAAGGGATCCGCAAAGAAAATGACGACTACCACGCTTTCTGCATCCCGTGCAAAGATGATATTAATCTGACGTCAATAGGCAAAGCGGCCATCCGTGTTCACCAGGAGAACAAGGAAGCACAAGGAGAAAGCGAAGGCCGCCGAATCTACAAGGTTTCTTTTGCTTTGATTGCTTTTGTTATTTGATCCTTTCATAGCTCTATCAAACTTCATGCCAAGCCGATCTGCCCCAACTGCCATCGATAACAAGATAGGACTTGAATGTGAAAGAAAGGTTGAGCTCAAGTTTTCAGGTTGGTTTTTTGTTTTGCTCAGCTTTTGTAATTCTATCCTTCAGGAATTCTACACGTCTGTCATCGACTTCATCGACAAGTGGTTTCGAGTCATCTCGTGGATCATGCTGAAGACGAAGAACATCAACTACACCGAGGCAGTGGAGCTCACGAAGCATGTGGCGCCTGAAATCGCAGAGAGGGGATGAGCTCCTCAACGAAGTCGCCGAAGCCAACAGAATGCTGCGCCAAATCCCGGATGAACTCTTTGACGTGGATTTAGCAGAATCGAAGTAGCAGGAGATGTTCAAGGTAAGCAAGAATTTCGAGATTAATTTCTTAACTTTTTCTTTAGGACAACGACTCGCTTCCATGCCTTTACCGACTCGTCAGCACTATTCTTTCCATCCAACTGGCCAACGCGTTCGTTGAGCGAGTCTTCTCTTTGTGCATGGCGCAGTGGACAGACGCGAGGAATCTCCTTAAGGTGGAAACGGTCAGGGCTCTTCTCCAAGTTTGGGTCAACTTCGACATCGACTGTGCCGGCATCTGCGAACTGCTGACGAAGGATGGAGTACTCCGAAAGAAAATTCAGGGACGGGAAAAGTATAATAGAGAATGAGTTGTTGTTTGAAACTGTTATTTTGAAGTGAATGTAGTGTTGATAGCTCGATAGAAAGCTGAGAACCTGAGTTACACGATAGTTAAAATTTTTTCGAAAAATAAACGCAAAAATTAAGAACGAGGGACGAGACAATGAATTTGGGAAGTGGAAAATAACTCCGGGACGGGACAAATGGAAAAAAATTTCGGGGAAAATTCCGGGACGGGAAACACACATAAAACCCCTTCGGGATGGTATGTCCCGCCATCATCTCTAGTTCGAGCCCCATTCTTGTGGTTGGGGGTTATTCACATGGTTCGGGCTTCATCCTGGTGGTTGGAACCTGACATAAGTTCGAAAAAATCGCTGCTGTGGTTTAGCCTCAATTTAAGTATTCTTTTTCGATCCACACGGGGTCGAAAAAATCATGGTTTTTTGGTCAAAAATTCATAATTCGAGCAAGACTCTTGTGTACTTCTATGGTTGCACCCCCCCCTCTTATTTATTAGAGAATGACTTAAAACCACTACCAAAACTGATTTTTTCTGCTCAAATAGATAAAAGGAACATTTTTAAACACTTTTCAATTAAAAGTTGAAAAATTTGTTCAAAAAGATTTGCTACCCACCCCTCAGGGGTGTATAGTCATTTTAAGATATTTCGGACTGAATTTTAGAATTTTTTAAAGACAAATGAGGGTAAAATTGATAGATTTTATTTTTGTTATTACTTTCTAGGGCCTGCCGCATATAGAAATTTCGGCATGCATATGTTTTTATTCATCCGAAGCGATTTTTGAGTGATTTTTAGCCCAGATTTAACAGAAGACGTTATAAATTACCGAAGAATGACCCTCAAGTACCTTAAAAAGACCATTTGCCTCTGAGGGATATGAGGCAAATTTTTGATAAAAATTAAGAATTTAGAAAAAATGTTTAAAAATGTTTCTTTTATCTTTCTCATTAGGGAAAATCAATTTAGTAGGTGACTTTGGATAATTTTTCAAAAAATAGGGGGGGGGACCAACCATGGAGTACCAACCAAAGTAACCAAGTACTGACTCATCAAAAATGCATATGAGTTTCTTTTTGCCACGGCCCATGCTTAAAAACATAGTAAGACAGTCGAAAAATATATTTTGTCTTTAGTGTGGCCCCTAATATTCCCCTTCGCCTCCCTATACAGCCCTTATTCCTTTTAAAAATTCGAAAGGCGCCAATTGAAATTATGAATTTTTGACTAAAAAACAATGATACTCCCTGTGGGTCGAATTTTTTTTCCAAAGTACCTTCCCACACCCAAAAACATTTTCAGGCCTTAAAAATGCTGTCTAACTACTAAAACGCAATTTGGGGATAGTACCGTAAAGTGTTCGCCGCATAGTGCTGCCCAAAGCTAGCTAGGTTTTAAACAAAAAAAGTCCTCAAAATGCACTCAAATGCCAGTTTAATTCTCAAATAGTAAAAGTGCGAGCGACATGTTAAGTTTGAACCGAAACGATTGATGTTGATGTCTGGTCATTGCAACACTTGTTGTTTTCGATGCTTTGTTTGTTGATAATTCTTGCAAAATAATCTTTTTTATCAAAAACAAACAGTCAAAAGTCGTTTCCTTGTTTTGCTGCTAAATTTGCTGGTTAACCCACAAAATTTTCATGTGAACCATGCGTTTCAATTACACTGTTTATCACCCCCATCATTTGTGCTAAAAACTGTTGTTTTCCTAGTAATGGCAGTTTTGCTCTACCCTTTCACAACCAGAGATAAGATGCGGAAGAACACAATACATTGCTGATCGTTTGAAGTCTGGCTGGCTCAACCATAATAAATGTTAAAATAAACAAAGATTCAAATGTCAAGTATTGAATTTATCATTTGTTTAATAAAATTTAACAATGTTGAAGAAATTGCAGTCACTCTAACTACAAGCACACCAAAAGTTTATCCTGCTTTTTTTTAAATTTTGTAGTCTTTAATTAGTTATATTTGTCAGTCTTGTCCAAATAACCGGCTCACCCCGGCTATGACATAAATTGTTTTGGAAATGTACGATTCTGACACTAATTCACTAGGGACAGCAGGCGCCTATCGGCGCCTATATCGTATTTTGAAATTTTTTTCCCCGAGCAGACTTGTCTTGAAACGACAAAAAATTTAAATTTCAAATTTGTGGCATTTCGTCAACAACAAACATAAGACCATACGTCATTTTTAAATCCGACACCAAACTTCAAAGTAGGAGATCCCTTATTTAAAAATGCATCATTTTAAAATGCATCATCACCCCCAAAGTCGGAGCCCAAAAGTCAATTCGTCCAAATTTGAGCATAATGAAGTCCGGCAAAATCTCCGTTGATCCACTTCTACCTGAGTACCGATATCTGCCAAATACTATCACCTGACCGTTTCTCCCTAATTACAGTGATTCAATCCACGTCTTTTGGACTGCGACCTGAGTATTATTATTATTACTACACGGTCTGAAACTTGTCGAGATCTGAGATTTGTGCAATCTAAATCGCTGTTTTGGTATTGGTACACACTACAGTCGAGTCTCGATTTAACGATCACCCGATATAACGATCACTCCCAATTTAACGATCACCTGAGACAAGTTTGGTTGGTCTGAACTAAATTAAGGCAAAGAAAGTCTCGATACAACGATCACTCGATTTAACGATCACCTCGGTTTAACGATCACCCTTGGTCGGTCCCAAAAGTAAAAATTACACTCGATTTAGCGATCACAACCAAAAAAAAACGTATTTTGAATTGCCACATTGTTTTTCGAGCAAATTTTTGTTGCGTAAAATATTTTGTTGAAGTTTTGTCATTGTTTATCTTTCGTGTATCCAATTTTTTCGTCTTTGAGTAATGTAATTTTATTTCTTCAGGCTAGTCATGGAAACTATAAGCAAGAAGCGCCGGGTCATCTCACTTGAAGAAAAGAAGGAGATCATCGAGGCTTCTGAAGGCAAAAGTTCGAGGGATCTTAGCAAACAGTTCAAGATTGCGCAATCAACAATCATGGGGATTCTCAAAGAAAAGCATCAACCCTCAATGCAATCGATGAAGGTGGAGAAGCCAAGCGAGCTCATTTAAAGGCAGCCAAGCACGAAGATCTGGAAGAGGCACTCCTGCGCTGGGTCAAGTCTGTCAGAAGTCAGAACGTCGCAGTCACTTGTTCTTTGGTCATGGTAAGATTATTTTCTCTGGTTCTCATCTGCTTTTTCACATCGGTTTTTTCTTTCAGGAAAAAGCCCTGGAACTGGCGGAGCGTCTCGGAATCGAAGGCTTCAAGGCAAGTGTGGGCTGGCTGGAAAAATTCAAACATCGCCATTCGATCAAGTTCCGCACCAATCAGGGAGAAGCCGGGAAATCGACATGGAAGCTCTGGGCGATTGGCAACAAACCCTTCTCCAACAAGCCATCGCAAAGTTCTCGCCCGACGATGTCTTTAATGCCGATGAAACAGGTCTCTTTTGGCAGCTCCTTCCCAACAAAACACTGGCATTCAAAGGTTGGTGTATTTTTTATTTGAATATTCATTGTTTCTAATATTTTTTACAGGTGAGCGATGCACGGGCAAGAAATCCAAGGAAAGAATCACAGTTTTGGTCGGGTCGAACATGTCTGGGACGGAAAAGCTGCCATTGCTGGTGATTGGGAAGTCTGCCGAGATGCTTCAAGAACCAAGAACCTCCAGTCCAGTACAAAGCGAACAAGAAGGCTTGATGACTGGCAATTTTTATTGATCAAAATAAAAATGTTCTAACTTTCTTATCTTTCAGCAGACATCTTCGAATCGTGGTTGATGGATTGGGACCGGAAACTCAAGCGTCATGATCGAAAAGTCTTGCTCTTCCTCGACAACTTCAGCGGCCACTGCAACATCAAGCTCGAGCAGATCTATCAAGTTTTTTCCGCCTAATACAACTGCCGAGTCTCAGGTTAGTCTTAAAATTTATTGAAGCTTTATTTAAACTTATTCTTTTAGCCTTGTGACCAAGGAATCATCGAGAACGTCAAGGTTCACTATCGCCGATTCCTTCTCCGTGAAAGAATCTCAGCCATCGATGACGACCGCCAGTATAAAATCAATCTTCTGCATGCTCTCCAGTTCCTCCGTCGCTCATGGGATGCAGTCAAGCCAGAAACACTGAGTCGCTGCTTCCGAAAAGCTGGGTTCGTGATCAGTGAAGAGGTAGAATTTTTTCGATCATTGTTAATTGTTGTGAATGTTGATTTCAGGCCGAAGACGACGAAGAAAATGGAGAGAACATACTGGCCGATGTGGAACGTCTCTGGGCCGAACTCCAAGCCATCAACGAAGTGCAAGGATCTGGCAGAATACCTGGCTGTGGACGAACAACTCGCAATTGGTGGAGCTCTCACTTTGGCAGAAATTGCAGAGGATGTCCGAAGCAAGGAAGTGGATAGTGACTACGAAATGGTGGAAATCGAGGTAGAAGAGCCAGCCGTTACTGCTCGAGAAGCCAGCCAAGCATTGAGAATCTTGCAATGCTATGCCGACTCTGCGACTAGTCCAGCCATTCTCAAACTATTTGATCAATTGGACGATGCCCTGGCCGACGAAAGAATGAAGAAACTGAAACAGAAAAATATTGCTGATTATTTTGTGCCTAACTGTTAGGCATAGTTATTTTTGTTCTCCTAGTAAACACAGCATTGTTTGTTCTCCTAGTAAACACAGCATCGTTTGTTCTCCTAGTAAACACCGCATTGTTGTTCTCCGCTTCTTTTCATTAATAAATACGGCACACAACGTTGAACGTGTTATTAACTCTTTGAAAGTCTCGAAATAACGATCAGCAATATTCTTTCAGAATAAAGGTCTCGATATAACGATCACCTCGATACAACGATCACCTCGATTTAGCGATCACCTGAGGCGTGTCCCCAGGGTGATCGTTAAATCGAGACTCGACTGTATACTCAAAACATGATTGTAAGTAGGATAAAGTACTTTTTACTTTTGGCTAAATCCAAAATTTCGGATTCTGGAGGGGATGCCCTTTTATAGCAGGTTCGAGTTGGCCTTACCTCTTGAGCATAAAGTGCATTTAGAGTCTCTTTTTGCCACCCTAAAGATTACTGCTTTGTTGAAAACTTTTTCAGTCAGGAAAAAAATATTCGTTACTACCGGGATTTTTAGATGAAATACGGTATATTTGGTCATTTCTAAAGATGTGTTCCCGCCCGTCTTGGTAGTCCAAAGACTAGCTTCTCTAAAGTACAAATGTGGTGAAGAGTATGTTTGATAAAAAGTACCTATCTGCGTTGTAAGGGGATCGGGGTAAGGGGGACTTTCTAAACACTACAAAAGCCTGTTTTTACTTTGTTCAAAGCTTTTTCTGGTGCAGTATTTTTTTGCTCTGTCGAATGGCATACATGAACAACTACAACAATATGACCTTATCAATAAAATTTCTGCATATTTAAGTATCAACAACGTTTTCGAAAAACGACTCGATTGTTCTTTGCTACTAAATACCCTACTAAATACAACTAAATTTTTTGCATTTTTGCTCCGAAGTAAAATTTGTGTAAAAATGTTGTCGGAACCGGCTGGAGGTCGAAATCGAGAGGGTATCTTACTGCTAGACTCCACTGTGCTTTAAAAAAAATTGAAATAGTAAAGCTCCAAGTACTGCATAATAAAATGCATCCTCCTGAAGGGGACGCAGTGGGCTTGATGGATTAGACATGCGCGCACTCGCTTACCTTAGACATGAATTTAGAGAAGTACTCTTGAGCATAAAGTGGAGTCTCTTTTTGCCACGGCCCACGTCGAAAAAGATGGTAAGACAGCCTAAAAATAGGCAAAACCTTCAAGCAAATTTTGACCAAAAAGTCGCCCCCTACTATTCCCTTCCTCTCCCTATACAGCCCAGCGTCCCTTTAAAATTACTTTTTCTGTCCTTTTATACCAAAATTACTACTTAAAAATGGTTTTCAGACACCCCTAAAAACTTGATTTTTTTGGGTAGAAGGGTTATATTCCAGTAGGTCCGATGTTTAGGGGGTGGCTATATTCTAGTAGCGTCAGAATTTTTTATATTACTTTCTCAACAGATACCGTAAATACTCTATAACGCAGACATGACTATTTAATTTTCAACCCCTGAAAAATTGCCAATCAAATATGGCCTTAACACTCAAATCCTAGTAAAAAATGAGGGGGTGCCCGTTTATTAGAAAGTGTCCGTTTAATAGACTATTTACGGTACAGATTATAACTAAAAAGTAGATTATTATTTTTCAGTGTTGTTACATTCAGTGGTGTATAACGCTCCGGCTCTGTATCTCGCTTTGCCTGTGGCTCCGAGCCAGAGCGAAAATTTTGAAAACTCAGAGCAAGAGCCAAGAAAGAGCGATTATACACCAATGGTTACATTTAAGTCTTTTTCGGCCTTAATACTTTTTTCTAATATTATAAAAAGAACACTAGATCAGCATTAAAAGTTTTTTTTTGAAAACAGCTTAGACTAAAGTCTAGGGGTTAAAAAGGTCACTGATATTTAAATACTTTCAGGTGCTCTTCTTATCAACTTTAAGCGGTAGAATGAAAATCGGTCAAGATGTCAAGAAATTCCTACACGAAAGTGGTGGTCTTTACTCTCTCTTGCTGGTTTCGCATCTCATTCAAATTCTTTACCAATAAGCCAGTTTTCTGTGTTCTCGCTGATAAAAAATGAAAGTAGTGATAGATTTATTTCTCATGCATAACAATAAAACGTGAATTGGTAAATTTGTGACATATTTTTCTGTAATGTCCTAAAAGTTCATGTAGCTTTCGGCAAATAAAAAAAGACTACAAACACTTAAGCTTATCTAAAAAAGTGTTTAAAAGATTTTTTCAATCGCAGAAATTAGCCACAAAACTGATTCTGATAATAAGTAAATAAAATACAAATAAGTGTTTGCTTGCTAAGCACTTTGCTTACTGATAACACCTTGAGAAAAAATGAGAGGTGATTCACGTGTGAACAGCATTTTCTATTTGTTTTCACAAAAAATACATTTATCACGGGACTTAGGGCTTAGCTTCTATCATTCGAAGATGGTGGGGTGACTGATTTAGGCATATATTTTTTTGCTTGTTTATTTTTTTTTGTATAATTTTTGGTGGAACACCTTTCTCAAGTTGTGTTCATTACCAAAATGGTCTGATTTTGGTTGTAGCTGGCTGTCAATAAAGAGGATTGCACGTGCCGTCTTTAGGAAGAGGGGGTGGGGTGCTTTCCCTTGGTCTCGTGGCCCCTCTTGTTAGCTGATAAGGGGTCGAGACCTTGTTAATATGGTTGTTATATAAGCCTCTTGTCTAGGCAAACAACACTACATTAGTTTTGTTTCACCCTTTTCATTTTGGCTGCCTCTGTTTAGAATTGACTTCTAGCAGATTCTTCTGCCTACAGTTTCATTAAACTTAGCCGATTCATACTAAAAAATGGTTGAAACAGATCTTCAAGTAGTTAACAAGGTAGTTATTGTGGGAACAGGGCTGATGGGAACCGGTATTGCACAAGTAAGTTTTGCTAAGATATAGCTTATTTACATGATATGCAATTTTTTTTAGGTAGGCATTGAAGCAGGAATTCAAGTTACTATGGTGGGCAGGACTGACGAGAAATGTGATGCCGCTAGAAGTAAGATTACAAATGGAGTGAACAAGACAGCCAAGAGAAAACTGGCTAGTGAGTCGCAGGAGGTAATGAGCTTACTTAATTTCTGCCTTAATATTTTCAATGAATTATTTTTCAGATGCAGCAAAGCTGGATTGAAAGCACTTTAAGCAAGCTGGACTTTGTCACCGATGTGTTTTCCGCCAACCTCGAAGAAGCCGACATGGTGGTTGAAGCTATTGTGGAGAATCTTAAAGTCAAACAAAAGCTATTTATTGATCTGGAGAAGGTCGTTCCTAGGTTAGTTACTTGTTTTACGTTGACCTCATGCATATAATAAATGCATAGAGTCAACTTAACTTTCGAATTTCAGCCATTGCCTCTTGGTCACCAACACCTCCTCATTCCTGTTGGAAGATGTGTCTTGCAAGATGGAGCAGAAGAAACAGAACTTTGGCGGACTTCACTTTTTTAATCCAGTGCCAGCAATGAAACTGGTGGAAGTAGTTCGTGGAATGGATACTAGTGATGTGGCTTACGATGCACTATTTCGCTTCTGTCAGCGTTTGGGCAAGACTCCAGTCAAGTGCAAGGTAATGGTTTTGCGGCGTTAAGCGGTTACCGTAAAATTTGCGGTATTCGTCGCAGTTAAAAATTGCCATCATTATTTTTGGTGGCGTCGACCCTAACTTTTTATGACTTTTCTACATACAAAATCGACCATGCTGCGTCGATTGTTGCAAAAATATTCCACAGAAAAATGTCGGAACACATAGTTTTGGCAATTTTCAACAGCGGCGAATACCGGAATTTTTCCGGTAACCGCCTATCGCCGATTTTAAAAAGTTGGCAGCTTAATTTATAACTTGTTCAATTTATTAGTATGTCAGTATGTCAGCAGTGCTATAAACAATTTGTTTGGCACTTGCTCGATGCTAGGCTTCAATTACCACAAGATCTCTATTGGCACGATTTTGAAATTCTGTTTTCACAGATAGTCTCAGAATGTTACAGCATTCATTATTCTGCTAAATTAACGAAAAAATTTTTTTGGTCATTTTTGCCTTGGGCCCCAAATAATTCACTAAAAAACGAATGTGTAAATATTTTCGGACCACAGGGGGGACCAAGGCAAAAACGACCAAAAATTTGTTTTCTTGAATTTAGCAGAATATTCATTCTGAGACTATCTGTGAAAACAGAATTTCAAAATCGTGTCAGAACAAAACAAAATTCAATAACTTTCATCTGGGGTATTTCTTGGGACACCCTGTAATACCCCCTTCTGTTTAAAATCGCGTTCTTGGCATTGTGTTTTTGACCAACTTTTTGCAGTTTGCTCTTAAGCAAGTTAATACCTAATTTGTGGCCAGGAATTTAGACTACAAAATAGTTGGTAACTTGCCTAAGATTGGTCTGATAAAAGTAGGTTAAGATACCATGCCACAAACGCATTTTTTGAATTTAGGTGGGTTGGCCTATTAGAGCATTTACGGTGCTCGAGTTTACTAAACAGTTAAAAACTTAAATAATTCACTAAAGTAAAAAAGCACAACAATATTACTATTTTATTAATCCTACTTTTTCAGGACTCTCCCGGCTTCATTGTCAACCGTCTGCTGGTGCCTTACCTTGCCGATGCCATGCGCCTAGCCGAAAACGGAGATGCTGATGTGAAGGACATAGACACCGCCATGAGACTCGGGACAGGCCACCCTATGGGACCCTTTGAGCTGATGGACTAGTAATATTTTGTTTTTCGTACACTTCTGAACTTTTTTAAATTTTCTATTATTTAGTATCGGACTGGACACCATGAAATTTATTCTTGACGGCTGGCACCAGAGAATGCCTGACGACCACAGATACACCCCTTGCACTAGTCTAGACAAGCTGGTGAGCAGTGGCAAGATGGGTCGCAAGACTGGCGAAGGATTTCATAGATATAGCAAATAGATTGGCCCAGTTCTCTTATTTATTACTGCTGATGCACTTTTGCCTGTATTCTGTGCTTATATGACCTCTGTATATTTGCCTGTGTGTATGCTCATGAGCTTTATTTTAAAGCAAAATGCTAATAAAAAATTATTCAAATGTTTGAACATCAGACGAATTTAAAAAGTTAAGTTGGTTTTTTGAACTTTGGTTGGATTATTTATTGAATGCTTGATAAAAATTGTAGACAGATAAGAATCAATTTAAAGATTAAATTTTTCAAGCAAAAAACAGGGTTGGCAGTGTGGAGCTTTTTCAGCCACACCCTTGGCACAGCCCTAAGCCTTTTTCTTGAAGAAAAACAAGAAGCTTTAGAGCCATATATTTGATAAGGAAATTTAACACTCCGCCGGTCAAGCGTGATTTTTTGAGAAATCCAGTTACCGTATTCACTCTAATAAAAGGGCACCCCTTAATAAACGGGCACCCTCGGAGGATTGGTTCAAAAAGTAATTCAAACAATATAAAAACAAAGTTTTATTTTTCTAAATCAGCAGTATCAGCAAACAAGTATTTCCTCATCTTGATTAACACAATCAAAGTTTGTTTCTTCTTCATCGTCGCTATTAGCTTCTTCGAAATCATTCCCGCCATCCGTTGCTTTCTGTTTCGCTCTAACTAAAAATTGACACACTCAGAGAATGTTTTAAAATTTTTTCGATCGTTGAAAATTATACGGGCACCCTCCAATAAACTGCACCCTCTAATAAACGGGCACCCTCGAGGGAAGGTTGAAAAATAAACAGGCATGCCTGTTTATTAGAGTGATTACGGTATATGAGAGCTCTGTCATTAATTAACAAAACATAATACGGCATTTCTTGGCTTTAGGTCACATCTCATATTTTTGTTGTAAAGTGACCAAAAGGGTCTCCTTAAACTAGTTTTCTATGCTTAGGCTTACCATATATTTGATAAGGAAATTTAACACTCCGCCGGTCAAGCGTGATTTTTGTGACTCCTGGCTCAGAATTTCACGCTGAGCACGATAGTGCTTTTGGTTTGATTCCGTAAAAATTTCGTTAGAGCCGTTTGAAAATTTGAAGTTTTTAATTTTTCGTCTTGCCACGAAAGCACGAAAAATTGTCATAACTTTTTTTCACTTAATATTTTTGAAATCTGTGACATGTATCTTGTAGACCAGAGACAGGGCTATCTTTTCACCAGTTATTTGCTTGTGTGTCAACTCCAAAGACTACAATGTCAGGCTCTGATGAGGACTCATCTTCAAATATATATAACTTTTTACGCTTACTTCTTTTTTATCGTTTTGTAGAAAATTTGTGAGGATTCCAAATCTGCAAAAAAAATAATAAAAATGTTGATTCCTGGAAAGTTATGACCTCTGTAAGGACTCTCCCACAATGGTCTTTGTAGTCTTTGGAGTTGACACACAAGCAAATAACTGGTAAGCATAGAAAACTAGTTCAAGGAGAC
Organism: Ditylenchus weischeri; assembly: GCA_029231635.1. Classification (NCBI taxonomy): domain Eukaryota; kingdom Metazoa; phylum Nematoda; class Chromadorea; order Rhabditida; family Anguinidae; genus Ditylenchus; species Ditylenchus weischeri. Next base: position 13,143 of record JAMRYI010000043.1, on the reverse strand, counting down.
CCTTTTGGTCACTTTACAACAAAAATATGAGATGTGACCTAAAGCCAAGAAATGCCGTATTATGTTTTGTTAATTAATGACAGAACTCTCATATACCGTAATCACTCTAATAAACAGGCATGCCTGTTTATTTTTCAACCTTCCCTCGAGGGTGCCCGTTTATTAGAGGGTGCCCGTATAATTTTCAACGATCGAAAAAATTTTAAAATATTCTCTGAGTGTGTCAATTTTTAGTTAGAGCGAAACAGAAAGCAACGGATGGCAGGAATGATTTCGAAGAAGCTAATAGCGACGATGAAGAAGAAACAAACTTTGATTGTGTTAATCAAGATGAGGAAATACTTGTTTGTTGATACTGCTGATTTAGAAAAATAAAACTTTGTTTTTATATTGTTTTGAGCTACTTTTTGAACCAATCCTCCGAGGGTGCTCGTTTATTAAGGGGTGCCCGTTTATTTTTCAACCACCCTTCGAGGGTGCCCGTTTATTAGAGGGTGCCCTTTTATTAGAGTGAATACGGTAACTGGATTTCTCAAAAATGTGCTCATTTCTGACTTTTCATAACAAAAATATGACGTTTTTGGAATTTTTTTACAAAAGTTAAGTGAATGTTTTTTAAAAATTTGCATTTGATTTTCGTTAATGAAACTGTCCGATTTCTGTTGTTGAAAATAAATTTTTAATTTTCGAAAAAAATATCTTAGAATCTTGGTTGATTTAGCATGAGAGTCACATAAATGAAAAAACATACAATTTTGTTTCTTTGATCATTAATTTGACACAAATTATGCAAATTTCTCCAAAAAATTAACTTGTGAAATTTTTTTCTTTGTCTTTTTAATAATTTTGCTTTTATATTTATGCACTGCAAAATATGAAAAATCTGAATTTTTAAATGCACAAAAAGGTTGAATAAATAAGCAAATATGCATAAGCAGGATATATTAGAAATTTTTATCCAATTTAAATTATATTTCAGTCATTGCAAAACCTCTTAATCACTCTTTAAATTGCCACGCCTTCTAAGTCTCTGGCTTTTTATTTTTCTCAATGAAATTTTATTTGAAGTACAATTGAAATAAAAGTGTAGTCGGGGTTTTTTTGGCTGTTTTCCGTATGGATTTCGGCAACAACAAATCAACCTATGGAGTTATAGCTTTAGTTGCCGGTGCCATAACCGTGCAAGCTGGCATTCTTATATTTCTTTACAAACGATACATCAGGCTGGCCGAACAATATAGTCAGATGCTGGTGCAACATGCTGATCTCAGGTAACTTATAAGGCCGAAAATGTGCAATGAGCAGATGTAAATACAGTCAAACCTTGATATAACGTAACCCCTGGGGCCGGGTGAAGGGGTACGCTATATCGAGGGCGGAAACCAAATAGATGACAGGTGTACGTTATATCAAGGGTTTGTAAAATACAGTCGACGCTCTGCATAACCGACTTTTTTGTCCGTTATAGAGAGCGTCCGTTATGGAGAGCGTCTATTTAAGTCAAATTATACTAACTCCAATCAAATCGTCAAATTTTTTGTCCGTTATGGAGAGCTGTCCGTTATGGAGGGGTCCGTTATGGAGAGCGTCGACTGTATTTAAGTGATTTTATTCATAAGCTCAACAATAACAATTCCGCAAACAACAATCAATGGCTAGCGGAGAAAAAACATTTTGACGTTTCGGCTTTGGAGTACTCATCGAAACTAAAATGGAAACATTTAATGACTACAGAAAACATTGCAGAAGCAGAAAAAGAAGAAAAACTGTATGAAATTGGTAAATATAACACACTATTTTTCAAGGGTACGTTATAGCGGGGGTAAACTTATTGTAATTTAAAGTAAATCCAACCAAATGGTCTCAAGGGGTACATTATATCAAGGGGTACGTTATAGCGGGGGTACGTTATGTCGAGGTTTGACTGTATCGTATAATCTCTACTTGCATCCATAAAAATGACGAACTGTAACCAAAATAATTTAAAATCCAATTTTTCTCCATCCAACATTTAATTTAATTGTTATCTAAATTGAAGTTTTTTGCTGTAATTGCTCGTCCATATAATTGGGCGAAATTTTCAGCTTGATGTCGCTTGCCGGACTGCACGTTTCTTGCTCTTTTAATTTCTTGGTGTTTCTAAAGTCCACAGTTTTCATAGAGATTCCAGTTTCCTTTAATATCTTCTTAGCGTCCCAGTTATTTGTCTAAAAGAGGTATATTTTGTCACTTTTGGGCAGAAAAAAATTATAAAGAAAAACGATAAGGATAAAAGAACAACTCCTGTTTTTTTTTAATTTTGTGTGTTTTGATAACACAGCAAAAATTTTTTGATAAAAAAAGATATTTTTAAGACACCCTCTGCAAACAATGTTATTAGAAATTCGAAAAAAGCGTCGTAATGTCCTAAATACTTATAGTTGCCGAGGTATGACTAAAAGTTGAAAAGTCACTTTTCAAAATTTACGAAAATATACTACCCAAGCATGTGGTCATATTTCGGCAACAGAAAAGATTTAAGAATTTTCTTTGTATGACAGCCGAGCTGAAAAACTCTAAAAACAATTTTTTTTCAGAATGGATGTGACATTGGTGAAGAAAAGGATGAAAAGCTTGGAAGAAGGGCTGGGCAAAGGACCTGATCCCCAAAAGCCTAACTCTAGCAATAGCCAACCTCTAGTCAACCACAATTACACCACTGACAACAATGTCGGGCCTGCACTTACACCAGCGCCTGTAACAGCAGAAAAAAGACAAGTATTCCGTGTGGACTCCATGACCTCCGACAGTGACTACGCAGATGCTATAGATGAGGAGGATAGCAATGGTCAGGAGTGGACCACACCGTTAGTTGCGCTAAACGTTTTCAAAAAATTCAAAGAGAAAACGGAAATTCAGATTGCTGAGCCCAAGCAGCTATGCCTCAGCGGTAAAAAGCGGCAACAATGTTGAGGCTGTACCTGCTTCTAATACTAAAGACATCGCTTCTTATGCTGATAGTCAAGTTAGTTTTTGGTCTTTTTCTAAGAGGAGATACCGTACTCATTTTAGTGATTCCGCATAGGAGATTATTTTTTAAACCCTAGAAATCAAAAAAAAAAAATTCAGGTCGATTTTGATATTTTGGGTGTTCAACCAAAATCTAAAAAGTTGGGATCAAGAGAAATAGTGGTTAATAAGAAAAGACAAAAACATATTTGCTTTATGTTTGCAGGCTGAGATATGGTGTCTTTAGGGTGAAGGATTATTACAGGGTGGGGGATTAATTGAGTGAATACTGTAAATGGGCTCTAATATAGGGAGGAAAAAATTTACAACTACTCTATATCCTCTAATAAACGCGCCACCCCTCCCCCTAAGTTCAAAAACGTGTATCTAGCATTGTGTTTTGACCCGCTTTTGACGACTTCTATTAAAAAAGTAACCACTGATTTTGTAGCGCATCTCACTGCCTACAAAATAGGTAGTAAGTTGCCTAAAAGAAGTCTTTAAAAAGTGGGTCAAAACACAATGCCAAGAATACGATTTTGAACGCAGGGAGTCCGTTTACTGAAGGATATAGCGTATTTTCTCTTTTGCCCAGACGCCAGGGTCGTCTATTTTCCAACCTAAAAAAAATTCTGAAATTTTCAATTGAAAATGGCCTTAACTGTGAAAACCTAGTCAAAAAGCGGGGCGTTTACTAGATAAGCGGCGTTTATCAAAGAAGGGGCGTTTAATAGAGAAAATACGATTTTACCATTGGGTTTTATGTTTATTTGCTACTTCCATCTGACAATATGAGGAGTCTATCACTTTTGGAGGTAGAAAAAGAAGGTAGAAACCATAGCAGTAAACCGTAGAAAAGTAGAAACCATCAAAAGATAGCCGTAAATGAATCCCCTTTTGACCTTTTTAAAATTCGAAAATTTGCTGAAAAGATCGAATATCATTGAATTTCTCTCCTCATCAAAAATGATAAAATGTACCGAAAATAACTGTATTTCCCATTTCCCATCAAAAGTTTGCATTCGAGTTGGCGTTGGTGTTAGAGTAAAAATGCGTTCATAAACAAAACTATCCAGCTCCAACGATTCTCTCTAATAGACGGGCCGGCCCGTCTATTAGAGAGGGCCCGTCTATTTTTCAACCCACCTTTGAGGAGCCGTCTATTAGAGGGCCGTCTATTTTCAACCCACCTTTGAGGGCCCGTCTATTAGAGAGGGCCCGTCTATTTTTCAACCCACCTTTGAGGGAGCCCGTCTATTAGAGAGGGCCCGTCTATTTTTCAACCCACCTTTGAGGGAGCCGTCTATTAGAGAGGGCCGTCTATTTTCAACCCACCTTTGAGGGGCCGTCTATTAGAGAGGGCCCGTCTATTTTCAACCCACCTTTGAGGCCGTCTATTAGAGAGGGCCCGTCTATTAGAGAGGGCCCGTCTATTTTTCAACCCACCTTTGAGGGAGCCCGTCTATTAGAGAGGGCCCGTCTATTTTTCAACCCACCTTTGAGGGAGCCCGTCTATTAGAGAGGGCCCGTCTATTAGAGAGGGCCCGTCTATTAGAGAGAATATGGTAAATGTAAAAAACTTTCCATGAGCGCCACCGCTTTTATTTGAATCAAATTATACAGTAAAATATATTTTTCTCGAATTTCTGTACAACTCCATTCAAAAAAGCAAAACTATGCTGTCAATTGAATCAAAAGGATTATCAAACACTTTTTATTTCTCCGATAGAGTATTTGATCATGTTATAAATCTTTTTTCTTTTCCCTTTTCACAAAATTTCAATCCACTTGCCCTTTTTTAACAAAAAAAAAGGAAGCAGATGTATATTTAGCATAGTAGTAGCAGAAGAAGAAGAAACATCGAAAGAATACAAAAAAATATTCAGTCACCTTAATTCGTCATCCCCCTATATAAATGTTCCAGGGAGTGAATTTGCGTCTAGTCTTTTTTCTTCTTTTCCTTTTCTGTTAGTCAATGCGGATGAGCCTGTTGGAAAAGACCTGACTCACTCACCCACTCATCGATCTATTGCTTTAGGACACCAGCAGATATTATATTTCCTTTGTCTTTTTGTCTACTTGCCCACACTTGTTAGTAGCAGTAGTAGCCAGACCACAAAATGACTGATCAGGAGGTGAAATTTTGAGTTTTTTTCAATAGAAAATTTTGCGGCGAGGGGGGATTCGGCCAAAAAAGAGATTTGGTGAAACTGGATATGGCAAAACGATTATTAGCAAGCAAATTTAACTGAAATGCGGTTATAGTACATTTCTGAAGGAATATCTCAGTTAAGCTTGCCAAATTTCGATTTGCTAAAACATACGTTTGACAAATCTCGTTTTCGCCTGACCTGCCCTAGCCCAAATTTGTAGTTATGTTATTAGTTACAGGTATCTATCAAGGTCTTATAATGGTTTTGAAAATTATTACGCATGTTTTCAAAGGTCTAAACAAACTTTTGAAAAAGTAGAGGTAAAGACGGGACGCGATTCCGTCCTGTTCCGGTCCGGGATCCTGTTGCGTAGATTTTGTAAATCCTGGTACCGATTTTTCTTAGATGCTAGCCAACAACATTATCAGTTCAGTTTTTCGATTACACCATATTTTTACTGACAAAAATTTCGAATTTCGCTTGCTAACTGATAACTTATCAAAAAGGCCCAATTTTCTAAACCACTTTTATCTAAATGAAATAACTTCAGATAAGAAAGTAGACGCGTGAAAATTATCTCAAAAGGTTGCAGTTGTTGCTATTTCGCTGAGAAAATGTGGGATGTGCTCTGATATATATATTTTTGAAGATCTCTCAAAATGGACGAATCTATGGTTAATCCTAAAACTACGACAAAGTTTTTACAGCATAGCAAGCTTTTTGTTTTCTCGATAAACTGAAAAATACAATCACCGTTTTTGATATTTATTTTCGCTACCATATTTCCTCTAATTAACGCAACAACCCCCTGATTCAAAATCGTGTTTTTGGCATTGTGTTTTTAACCCACTTTTTGATCACTTCTCTCAGGCAAGTTACCAACCATTTAATAGCTCATCTTTCTGGCTACAAAATGGGCGTCAACTTGCCTGAGAAAATGATCAAAAGTGAGTCAAACGCAATGCCAAACACGATTTTGAATCGAGAAAAATTAATTAGAGGAAATACGGTAACTAGTCGAAAATGTTTACCATAAAATAGACATATTTTTGTGTACTTAACTGAAAAGTTTATATACCATTGTGTAGCCAACATTCTAAGCCTTCAGTTGTAAAGTAACATGCTCAAAATTTTGGAAAAAAATTTGCATAAAAGCAAGAAATAAGGTCAAAATTTTTTGAAAAATCGAGTTAACTGTGTAACAACCCTAATTTTGACACATCAATTTTTTGTGCTCTTTCTCTCTGTGTATTCATTTTTTAATTTTTTACGCGAAAAAGGATTTTCAGTGCATTTAAAAATAGGTGCAAAATTGAACATTTCAAAGCAGAGCCTATTCGGGCCTTTTTGCGAGAGCAAACCTTGATACTTATAAGGCAGGTGGGTAGCACAAAGAAGGAAAATCAAACCAATGCTAAATACAGCAATGAATAAGCTTTCAAATGAGATATTATTTGCCTTAAAGCAAAAAGGAAAATGTGTCAAAAGTATAGTTCTCAAAAACATCAGAATAGATGTACTACATCAAAATCATTTCAAATTGATACTATTTTCGAATTACATCAAAAATTTTGATGTAGTTTAAACCCTCACTCTCGCTTCCAGAAGAACCACTCATTTTGTCAATCCTGCATACATAAAAGGTTTATGAACACACCGTAATCAAGTAATAACAAGGTAAAAAGTCATAAAATGTGTAAAAAGTTCGTAGAGACAGGCTTCTATACGGTTAGCGAAATTACATCAAAAAAACATCAAAACTACATCAAAATGTTTGATGTAGTTTTGATGTAATTGCAACGTCAAGCAATTTTGATGTTTTTGCGAACTATAGAAAAAAGTACATTATTAAAAAAATAAAAACATTTAGATGCGTTGAAAAGACCCACTTAATAGTTTGAAGGTTAATGGCAACCCTAGCGGCCCTCAGTATATCCGTCAAATACAACTGCCATTTTTAATAGTTTTTATTCAGGGCTTCGAATGAAAAATTTTAAAAATAAGTACATTTTTGAAAAAAAAAAGATTTTGACCCCAAAAATAAGTACATTGCTTTCAAATTTTTTATTTCAACATTTTTACATACAATCATAACATTTCCAAGGAAAAGAAAGCAATTCATTTCCATTTTTCTCCTCCTTGAATCTTCTTCCGGAGTTCTCCATTCTTAATGAGCAGCTTGTAGACGCCACACAATCGATGTCAAAGTTGACGCGGACTTGGAGGAGGGCCTTGACCGTTTCCACTTGAAGACAATTCCTGGCGTCCGTCCACTGCGCTTTGCACAACGAAAAGACCCGCTCGACGAACGCATTGGCTAACTGGATGGAGAGAATTGTGCTAACGAGACGGTAGAAATTTGGAAGCGAGTCATTGTCCTTAAGAAAGAGTTTAGAAAACCATTGCAAAATGCCTGACTTACTTTAAAGATCTCACACAACTGAAAATTTGAAAAAATGCGCCGCAGGCGAAAATTTACAACATTTGAAATGTTTTCTTTGATTTTGGCGCCAATTTAAAAAATAAGTACAAAATAAGTACACAAGTCGAAAATAAGTACATTTCTGATTAATAAGTACATTTAAAATAAATAAGATTTGGGGTCTCAAAATAAGTACAAATCTTATTAATAAGTACAATTCGATGCCCTGTTTTTATTGGCAACCCTGATTTGACAAAGAAAAATTACACCGCGATAAAACGTCACCGAAAGCTGGTCCCCAGGAGTGATAATGATAATTTCTTCAAAAAAATTGTTCTTAAAATTCTTAAAATGGGCTTATCTCAAGAACTTTGTCAGAGGGGCGCTTATTAGAGAGGGGCGAGAAGGCGCTTATTAGAGAGGGCGCTTATTAGAGGGGCGCTTATTTTTCAACCTTTGTCCAGAGGGAGCGCTTATTGGAGGGGGGGGGGCGCTAATCAAAGATAATACGGTAATCTTTCAAAGTCGTAAAAAAATTCGAAAATTTGTCAGATATAAACAGTTAAAAAACATTTTTTTCAGTTCCAAGTCATTGATGAGCACCACGAAAAAGGGGAAGGTGAACAAGCGTATGATGCTCTTAAAAAGGTTAGTAGAAACGGTAAAAGCACGATTCGAGACAAATCTGATGCGAGATAGGTACGATTTGAGACATTTTTTCTAACTTTTAAATTTTTTGATCAAAAATTCACAATTTTTTGAGAAATTTTTTCTAAAATGTCTTCCTGAATACAAAGCCGTTGAGATCAGATAAAAAATCACAGGGAGTTGAGATATCCCTTCAAGTAAGTAAGTGGTGAGCATTTTTCGGGTGGTCGAAGTCAAAACAGCCATATCTCAACTCCACGTGACTATTTGAACTTATTCAGATTCATGAAGAAATTTTGATATTGAAGATGAATTTTCTATAAAAAATTTTTTAAAAAATTAAAATTTTTCGATCAAAAAGTTCTAAAAGTTAGAAAAAAAGTGTCTCGAATCGACCGCCTCAAATCAGATTTGTCTCGAATCGACCATTGTCCAGTCAAAACTAGGGCTAAACACCTCAAAACCAGCCCCTGGTCCATGTTTTGCGGAGCAGGGGTGGGAATTATTCTTGAATTTTACTGCAGCGGAAAGGGCATTAAGACGAGGAGAAAAAGGAAAGTGATATTTAAAAATGTCATAACAGAGAATCCCCGCACTGACCACTATCCAAACCAAAAAAGTTCTGCACACATACAGGGGATCGAACTACAGTCGAATCTCGTTTAACCGCCACCCGCTCAAGCTCATTCTTGCCTAAGGTCCGACACTTCCGACACTTAAAAAGGTTTTGCTAAATGTGATTCACCTGCCTTCAGGGTGACACAAAATTACTGTACCCTTTTTGAAAAATTTGCGTGGGTAGCTTCTGCTTCATCGATTTTCCCAGGAAAATTGATGACTGTAATTGAGCCAACTAGGAAAGGGCAGGAATTCTTAGTTTTATCGACCGCTCATCCCAAATCCTTTTATATTGCCAATTTTAGCAGACTTCTAATTACACCAAACTGTACCAAAATACCCGATAGATAAATAAAAGTGATTCAAACATCCCTATGAGCACCATTTTTTAGATCTACAACAGTGATCCAGCTCAGCAAGATAATGTAGAAGTGCTTTGGCGTTTGGCTAGAGCTACCCACCAGATCGCAGCCCAGTTCCCAGCCAAAGAGCCCAAGAAAAAGGAACTTTTGTTAGAAGGTTGAGTCTAAAATAAATTTAGGACTAATTTAAAACAAAAATATTTAGGTCAGAAATATGCAGAGAAGGCAGTCAAACTGAACGAGCAACACTTCTTGGCCACCAAATGGGCAGCTGTGGTCACTGGAGCACTGTCCAGATTGCTTCCTACCAAGGAGAAGATTGAGCAGGGTTATATTTTCAAGGTTAGTATAATTTTCGAAATGGCCAAAAGCAGATTAGCCGGTACAGTCTACTCTCGATGAACTGGCACCCCTGAGGACCGGCCTGCGGTGCCATTTTATCGGGGGTGCTAGTTTATTGGGATGTTACTTTGCCTAATTTCTTTGTCTGCCGGCCAAATAGGGCTTTTTCAAAGTGCCAGTTTATCGAGGGTGCCTTTTTTATATTTATACGTTTTTCAAAATAGTTGCGTAAAATTTGTGTACAAAACGAGCGCCAATGAACGGTCGCTTTTTCTCAGTGTAACCAAGTAGGTATAATTTTATTCACTTTTTAGGACTATTTGGACAAAGGTTTGGCCATGGACCCCACAGAGTACTCTTTATTGCACATGCGTGGCCGATTTGCCTTCTCTGTGGCTTCGCTATCTTGGCTGGAAAAAAGTGCATCTTCTATTCTGCACCTCCAAAAGCTACCTTTCAAGAGGCTTTGGCTGATTTCCTCGAAGTCGAGAGAATCAGACCTAACAAATGGATCGACAACCTCTTGTAAGCAATTTTTATTTACCAAAGTGACGAAAATCACACACCCTTTAACACGAAAATTGGAAAGTCCAGCCTTGGATCGGGCCAGAAAAAAGTGTGGCAGAAATGAGCCTCCGAGAATTTCAGGAATCTATGAAGGATTGGTTTTGTTAGTGTGAATGTTTTGCTGTTAAAATTCAGAAATAAAGTTCAGCGTTCGGTGGTGGTGTGAATTTTTTGCTCGGTATTGGACGTTCAGATATTGGTGAGAAGCGCAGTTTTGATCAATTTGCGTTAGCTGCATTTGAATGTTTTTGTCATTGAAACTTGTTACGTGACTAGGTTGTTACTCGTAACATGTTACGCGTAACATCAAAAAGTGCTGTTACGTGACTTTTGTTACGCGGGTCTGTTACGCGACTCAAAAAAGGTGTTACGAACGAGTCTGAGTGGAGCTTGTACAAAGTTTGATGGGAGCTGCTTCACAATATGGTACCCCAAACATGGCGGCGAAAATTGACAAATTTTGATGACAAAATAGTATCATAATTTATGCAGAAAAGGATTACAAGATCTTTATTATTCATCAACACGTCATAATCCCATTCAGAGTCTATTACAGCATTAATATTAATCTCGCCATTCATACAAACAAACAGTTCAGAGACATGTGTCCAAAAGAATGAATAGCGCATCAGGTCTGCGAAATTTCTTTTCCATAAATATTGAACAGAAATTGTGTCCATCGTATAGTATAGACCCAGGTTGGATATAGCGTGAATTGCAGAGCAGCGACAACGAAGTTTGATCTGGTATAGGAATTATGAAGCAGTTTACTGAATCGCCTGAAACCATTAAGATAGCGGTTGATGATACTAACAAAACGTATATGCAAACAGTAAACCTCTTTCTACTCCGCCGAAGAACCATTGCCTTCTGCCAGTTTGAAGGTCGATAAGAAAGCTAAAAAAAGATACGGTAATAATGATAATAATGATGAATAATGATATTAATGAATAAGGATATTTGGGGTACCATATTGTGAAGCAGCTCCGTTTGATGTGTTAAGCTGCTATTTTTAAGTCAAAGTAACTTTATTTTGGAGCTGGCTAAAATTTTGAAATTTTATTTTTCATAAAAATAATGATTTCAGATACCTAGCCAAGGCCTACATAGCGGTGAGCGACAAGACTAATGCAGCCAAGTACCTGAAGCAGGCCAGCGAGTTAGAACCGGCTGATGACCCTGACAAGGAAGCACTTGCTGAAGTCAAAACACTTATGAAAAAATACAAATAGTAGTAAATCTGTCTGACTAGACTTTTTGTTTGATTTTTGTGTAATTACTGGCAAAAAATTTAAATTCAAGATGTTATTTTCAAGAAGACATGAGATTGGACTGCTTGAAATCTATCGTTTACGTATGATCGAAAATTTATCAATTGTATGCGTTGTGTCACTTGTAAAATTTTTCACAAAAAGATATGTATTAAAAGTTAGAATAGTAATATCAATATGATCATTGTTCAAAAATGCTGTGGAGCCATAGAGCCATAGCCAGGTGTCCTGTTTTTTGTGTCGTCTAAATTTTCAGTGGTTTTTCTCTGAACAAGTTTTGCATTTCTGATATTGATGTTCCTAATCCAACTTTTAATTTTGCCCAAGTTTGTCTTTTATCACAACACTGAGTTGTCAACGAAATATTGCTCCTAAAGGGACATTTAAAATACATATTACAGTCGAACCTCTTCAAACAGCCACTGCAGGGGACCGAGTCATAGTGACGGCTTAAGGGAGTGTCGTTTTTCTAACTAAGTCGGGTGACCACAGAGTGACGTTTTTAAGGAGTGGCCGCTTAAAGAGGTTTGACTGTATGAACATTTTGTTACTTTTGAGAAAATTAATCTTATAGAGATTTCTTTCATTCAGGAGTCAACCAACTTGAGAAGTTTAACACTGTTCTCCAATTTATTAATAAACCTTCCTCATTAATTTTTTGGAATTGTGTTTTTTATTTCCATTTTTCAAAGACTGCTCTTAAATAAGTAACCCACTTAAGTTGTAGCTGGTCTTACTGGCTATACATTTTTAATGGGTACCATGCCTGAGACCATTTTTTTAAAATAGGTCAGAAACACAAAGTCACGAATCACTGATGTATTGCTAGAACAAATACATTACTGAAAACTCGCACTGAAATTGGCGACCAGACATTTTCGGATATTTGTCTAATTTTTTTGCATATTTCTTCTGGTTTGTGTTCAATAATTTAAATTCAAAAAAATTTCGAAAATATCTCGTCACCGCAAAAATAGTTATTAGAAGACTAGAGAAGATAACATCCATTGTTAATTTGTATATTTTGTAACCATTTTAACTTTATTTTAATCTATGTGTTATTATCCAAGCGCAATTTCTTGGTGGTTGTTGATTAAGTATTGACTATTATGTAACTTTTTTAATGCGTTTTATTTTTTATATAAATGAATTTCGAATAAAAATAAGTAACTAATCTGCATTAGATTCTTCTAACAATCTGAAGTTTTTTCATCAGTGTGTGCACTTTTACTCACTTTCTAATTAGCACTTTTCGGTGTAAAAGGGGGGGCAGTTCGCAATCGAGTGGCGGAGCAGCAGGGGTTGGGGGGTGTTTTGGTTGGTCTGGGGGGTTTGGTGGTTGGTTGGATTGGGTGGTGGACATGGTGCATTCGAGTGGGGGTGCGCGGTACAATTTAGCCAATTTTCATTTTTTATAGAATATATTGGAGAGTTATTTTTTTAGTTGAAAGAACCCTCAATGAGATTCAACAAAATTATTCTCAGCCTAGCAATAATTATTTCGTTTATTTTTAATTTAAAAAAAATGTTGAAAAAGTCAAGTTTATTATGTTATGAATTAAGTTATTAGGACGACAATCAATCACAAAAAGATAGAATTCGTGTGCCCTTAATGTTTGTGTCCCCCTTTCTTATCTATAAACATGTTTTTTACACATCACAATACTTTAATTGAATTACGCAAAAGGGCAAACAATCGACCAACACTGATTTCATCCCACCAGAATGTTGAAAAAACTAATGCTTTGAAAATCAAATGATTTTTAATTATT